>OX246740.1:41212470-41394461 GCA_945910005.1 Isoperla grammatica
TTATCAACTTACCAACCCCTCGACGTAGAAAGTGTGCGACCCAAAGATCTTCAACTCGCGATTGTCAATGTTGTGTCTGGCAGTCTTCTTTAGGAGTCTGTGTGCCCGTTATCAACTTACACAACCCCTCGACGTAGAAAGTGTGCGGCCCAAAGACCTTCAACTTGCGATTGTCAATGTTGTGTCTGGCAGTCTTCTTTAGGAGTCTGTGTGCCCGTTATCAACTTACCACCCCCTCGACGTAGAAAGTGTGCCCAAAGACCTTCAACTCGCGATTGTCAAGAGTTTGAAATCTCATCTCGTATTAATAATGCAGTGGTTTGAACAGTCGAGTAAACTTTGATAAAGTAAAATCCGTCTCATAAATGGCGGAATCGCGTTGCCGGCAAAACGGAAAATATTTAATGAGTTGTTCCCCGACTGGAAATGAATGTTTGATGGATTCGGCAAAAGGTCAAGGGTTGGAATTGCCTCTAGTATTCCAAGTGAGGTCTACTGCATTATTCGTCTCACGTGGTCGACGGCGATGTAGCTGCACCCGACTCATCAGCGGGCGTCCAGATAGACACCGCAAAGAGAAACACTACCAGGCGATGTGCATGACAATTAAATATTGAAGAGGATTGTAGGATATGGATGTGGCTGGCGAAGTTTTACTGCAGGTGAAACAAAATACAATGTTTCCCCATCTCTGTGATATAAACTGAGCATAATTTATGCGGAAGGATAGTCTCACCAAAGATTACTGCCTCACTTAAAAAAACACGCCAAATTAACGTCTTTTAGTTATATTTTGAGAATGCTACACTAAACTGAAAAAGTAGCAAATGTCGGTAATGTAGTTTCACAAGAATTAAACACTGGGTTAACCAAATTTTAATATTGTAATCATTATGGTTGTCATTAGAATAATTTATCATGGCTGCCCTAATGATTTACTATTGGAATGCCGAAGATGTTAACCGTATAAGGTGATTATGTTATTGCTTAATTGCATTGCTTATTTAGCAAAAAATAATAGGATGTTTACTTATTAGGGAAAGGATCTTACCTCAATAACACCGTCAGACTTGACTTTCGTTCAGAGCATACGTATTGTGTTGTCAATACTACTTTGGTCGCTTTGATCGGGAATCCCTGTCTCAATATCTTGTGGGTTCTCATTACATCAACACAATTCCTTTTAATTTGAGTGGCAAGCAATTCATTGCCGGTAATGTTCTTATTTCCATCATTGAGGGAGGTTGGGCACGGGGGTCAAAGTTTCACGCAAGCAGCGCCTGTTGAAGTTGAGGCAAGCATCGTGACACGACGTATTGCAAAACAACTATTGGTACGTTGCAAACAAGTAATCTGTATCATATATATTTTCCTATATATTTTTCTTCAATTATTTCCAGAACTGTGAAAAATATTTACATCGAATGATTTACTCAATCGCTTTCGCAATACATATACGCAATATCATATATATTTTCCTATATATTTTTCTTCAATTATTTCCCAGAATTGTGACAAATATTAACATCGAATGATTTACTCAATCGCTTTCGCAATACCATAATGATTGATACAAATGACCCGTCTTGTTAGTGAAGCCGATGATCTGGCTGACCTCTGCACTTGTAGAGTTGCATATATGTTGAACAGAGGGTCGTGGATGCAGCTCAGTATCAGTCAACATGCGATCGTACGCGGTGCTAACAGTATTGGTGGCGGCGACGCTGGTGTTCGGGGGAGCAGACGGACGCTCTTTTACCTTCACGGCGGTCACAGACAACGAGGTGGAGGCTGGAGAACGCGAGTGTCCCCACATGAGCTCAGACACCACCCCCGTTCTGTCTGTGATGCAGGCCAAAATGCTCTCTTGCTACATGCCTTCAAACGTCGTCAATGCCCAGCTAACGAAGGCCACACACGTCCCTAGCACGGACGCCTCTGGCACGGACGCCTACCGTCGCTTCTACGCTAGGGCTTGCCTCCAGGAGCCGGCGGTACGCGCCTGCATCGCTGCGCTCGACGCCGACGCCGACGTCTGTATCGGCGACGCCACGGAGCTCAAAATGTGGACTATCGCGAGCGACTTCGTGAAAACCGGCATCACTGCCGTGTGCGGCGACGGAGGGGAGTTATTGGCAACAATGTACGGCGACGAACTCGAGGCCATGTCCGTTGGGAATCAGATACGCGCGGTGAGCTGTATGTACAACGTTGCCTACCAGTTGCTCAAGGAGGGACACGAGACCGATCTGCACGCATTCGTCTTGCGCAAATACAACACTGTGGTGGACGGTAGAAACTGCGTCGTCAACGTCGCTAAGAACGGCGGAACCAGCTCAAGACAGTTCGAACGCTTCGTGGATCAAGTTATCGTAAGCATGAAGTGTTTGTCTCCTACGACTTATGACATAGTTCTTTGCTCCACTTTACAACCAGCAGATCCCACTGCTTGATAGCTTAACCTCACATTATATAGTAATTGAGTGGCAATGTATGTAAGGATCCATAAAATGTATTCTTAAAATATATCTAACCATGTCTATAACTTGCCCTTCAATAAATATAATTCACAAGAACAAACCACGTCTCTATGTTTCATAGACTAGATACTTTGGGCCCAGTATTATGACAGACGGCCACATATTTAAACCAACGCAACCACTCTTCTGACTGTAGCTTCATTCGCCTGTCTTATAGTGGACCCAAGATTACTTTACACCTGCTTTCGTCACATCCGGGGCAGTCGTAGCCAACCAGCGAACCGCCCGAGACACATCCGGGCCAATACCGATCGCTGATTGGCTACGAACCAGTCGCCTGTGACGAAAGCATGTGTAAGGTAGTCTTGAGACAACTATACACTGGGTCTTACACGAGCTAAATAGCAGGTGTAAATATCTCCTGCACGGGCTAGTGTAAATTTTAATACCAGGCGAACACTAGAAAAATATTTACACTTACTTACACGAGTACAAAAGATCGACTAGTATAAAGTGTAGGTTATGCAAACGATCTTGTGATTTTCATGGAGACAAGTTAGCGGTGGTTTAAAAATTCAGAAGTATATCATAATACCGGGCCTTACTCTTACACAGCTTCAAACAAGTGCAGTATATCCTTTATTTTATATCCTTGTGTAACGTAACAGTTTCTAAGTACAGCAATGTACAATAATTAATTAATTTTTCGTAGGAATGCCCGTTGTATAGGGTGCACACCAGCTTTACCTGATGTGCCCCTCTTCAGGTGACTAACTAGGTTATTAGGGGGTTTAGATAGCTGGAATGGAATGTCCGACGGCTATTAATAGGACTCAATCCCAGCATTCGCCTTTACGACTGAGGAAAACCTCGGAAAAAACCTTCAGTCAGGACTGCCGGTGGCCGGAATCGAACCGGCGACCTCCCGAATTAGAGTCTCGCGTCTTACCGCTGAGCCACCTCTATCGGTCAATGTACAATGACAAGATGGTGACATACACCTCTTACATTAAGATAGTATCAGTGCTAAAAATAGGTTTGTTATAGATACTTGATCGTTAGTATTTCATTCTCTAGTTGTTGCATCCTCGGCCATTGCAGGAGCAGGGGGTTGGTTCTTGCCCCCCCCCCCCCCCCAATTAATCTACGTTAAAGTATACACTAACCATAAATCGACTTGAGATTTTCTTAGTTTGACGCTCATCTCCTGCTCCCCTCTATTTCTATGTGATCCCCCCCCTTACCCCCGTGACGATCTGACAAAATCGTATCACCACAGATAACGGATTGTGGTATCACATTGATTCATATTTGTAATGATGGCCGAACGGTGGTCGGTCACATTACCAAGGGTTGGAGCTTCAAACCATGTCAAACTAAATAATATTACATGAAAAAAATATTTAAAAAAAAAACAACGCTTATATTTAAATGCAGTAAAAAGTAAAAAAATAAATTTTCGCCCAACAAATTTTTGCCTCACTCGGAAAATAGAAGCGTTGGGCGCTTTCGGTATTGACATAGATTGCAGTATTCTGCTGTTTATGCAGGGAAAGCGCCCAACACTTTTATTTTCCGAGTGAGGCAAAAATTTGTTAGGCGAAAATTTATTTTTTACTTTTTAGTGCATTTAAATATAAGCGTTGTTTTAAAAGAAAAAAATTTGTTCATGTAATATTATTTTATACATTTTAGTCTTAAAGAATCTTGCAATCGAATATATGCTCACTGGACGTGTCCGAATTGAGAAGACTGCATACTTGTGTACTTGTACTTGTTAACTTCACTCGCAAACTAGCGTGTTCGCATTGCAAACCTGAATTTTGGACAGTTCCGTTCATGCACGATCCAGCGATCGGCCAACAATGCTTACGAAAAGTGGGGTTATGTGGCTATGGGAGAATTTGGCAAAGTAACTAGGCCTATAGGCTACACATTCTATTAATAATGATCAAACGCAATTTTTGTCAACATAAAAACAAGGCCTATTACATAGAAACATATCCGATGCTTTCGTCACGGATATTTGAGTCCCGAACAACCAGCGGTAATTCCGATGCCTGCATGTGGTTGGCCCATCCTCACTAACTGTGACTAATTTCCCATATGAAGCTAATTGTTTAATTAATTAATTATGGTGGAATTAATTAGTAAATATGATAATTGATTCATGTATTGTCATTTAGAAAATACGACTGTGTGAAAACTTTCACCTCGATCGGACGTTGGGAAGTGGGTGTTTTATCGATTCCCATATAAAACATCAATTAATTAATTATGATAGCTTAATTGATTATTACGCCAGACTTGACTTTCGTTCAGGGCATACGTATTTGTGTTGTCAATACTACTTTGATTGCTTTGATCGGGAATCCCTGTCTCAATATCTCGTGGTGTTCTCAGGACATAATTTGAATGGCAAGCAATTCATTGCCGGTAATGTTCTTATTTCCATCATTGAGGGAGGTTGGGCACGGGGGTCAAAGTTTCACGCAAGTAGCGCCTGTTGAAGTTGAGGCAAGCATCGTGACACGAGGTATTGCAAAACAACTATTGGTACGTCGCAAACAAGTAATCTGTATCATATATATTTTTATAAATATTTTTTTCAATTATTTCCCAGAACTGTGACAAATATTTACATCGAATGATTTACTCAATCGCTTTCGCAATACCATAATGATTGATACAAATGACCCGTCTTGTTCGTGAAGACGATAATCCGGCTGACCTCTGCACTTGTAGAGATTGCATATATGTTGAACAGAGGGTCGCGGATGTAGCTCAGTATCAGTCAACATGCGATCGTACGCGGTTCTAACAGTAATGGTGGCGGCGACGCTGGTGTTCGGGGGAGCAGACGGACGCTCCTTTACCTTCACGGCGGTCACCGACAACGAGGTGGAGGCTGGAGAACGCGAGTGTCCTCACATGACCTCAGACACCACCCCCGTTCTGTCTGTGATGCAGGCCAAAATGTTCGCTTGCTACATGCCTTCAAACGTCTTCAAGGCCCAACTAAAGAACGCCACAGACGCCTCTAACACGGACGCCAATCGTCTCATCTACGCTAGGGCTTGCCTCCAGGAGCCGGCGGTACGCGCCTGCGTCGCTGCGCTCGACGCCGACGCCGACGTCTGTATCGGCGACGCCACGGAGCTCAAAATGTGGACTATCGCGAGCGACTTCGTGAAAACCGGCATCACTGCCGTCTGCGGCGACGGAGGGGAGGTATGGGCAACAATGTTCGACGACGAACTCGAGGCCATGTCCGAGGTGAATCAGTTACGCATTAAGAGCTGTTTTGATGACGGTTTGAACCACTCGCTCCTGGCGAGAGCCGAGAGCGAGACAGATCCGCCCTCCTTCTTCTTGCGCAAATACAACCTTATGGTGGAAGTTAGAAATTGTATAGTCAACGTCGCTAAGAACGGTGGAACCAGCGCAAGACAGTTCGAACGCTTTATGGACCAAATTTTCGTAAGCATGAAGTGTTTGTCTCCTACGACTAATGACATAGTTCTTTGCTCCACGCTACAACCAGCAGATCCCACTGCTTGATAGCTTAACCTCACATTATAAAGTAATTGAGTGGCAATGTATGTAAGGATCCATAAAATGTATTCTTAAAATATATCTAACCATGTCCATAACTTGCCCTTCAATAAATATAATTCACTAGAACAAACCACGTCTCTATGTTTCATAGACTAGATACTTTGGGCCCAGTATTATGAGAGACGGGACGGCCACATATTTAACCCAACGCAACCACTCTTCTGACTGTAGCTTCGTTCGCCTAGGCGAACGAAGCTACAGTCGTCTTACACTGGGTCTTACACGAGCTAAATAGCAGGAGTAAATATCTCCTACACTGGCTAGTGTAAATTTTAATACCAGGCGAACACTTGAAAAATATTTTTACTTACACGAGTACAAAAGATCGACTAAGTATACTGACATCGACTAGTATAAAGTGTAGGTCATGCGAACGATCTTGTGGTTCATGGAGACAAATTAGCGGCGGGTTAACGATTCAGAGGTATATCATAATACCGGGTCTTACTAACCCACATTACACGGTTCAATACTTTCGTCAAACTTATTGAATTCAAGGACAAAAAAGCATCAATTAATAGAAGCTATATTGTTGCAGTTTTTACCAAACTGTCTTTGATTCGCTTTTGTTCTTGAATTGAATTCAATAAGTTTGACAAAAGTATTGAGCCGTGTAATGTCGGCATTACACAGCTACAAACAAGTGCAGTATATCCTTTATTTTATACCCTTGTGTGACATAACAGTTTCTAAGTACAGCAATGTACAATGACAAGATGGTGACATAAACCTCTTATATTATGATAGTATCAGTGCTAAAAATAGGTGTGTTAGATACTTGATCGTTAGTATTTCATTCTCTAGTTGTTGCATCCTCGGCCATCGCAGGAGCAGGGGGAAAATGGTTCTTGCCCCCTCCCCCCCCCCCCCCATCAATCTACATTGAAGTACACTAACCATAAATGCACATGAGATTTTGTTAGTTTGACGCTCATCTCCTGCCCCCCTCTATTTATATGTGATCCCCCCTTTACCACCGTGACGACCTGACAAAATCGTATCACATTGATTCATATTTGTAATGATGGCCAAGGGCGGTGGTCGGTCACATTACCAGGGGTTGGAACTTAAAGCTTCAAACCATCTCAAACTAAAAATATCTGCACTCTAAAGAAAGCCACGGCATTATAGATGAAGGAAGTTTGAGCAAATTATGAGTATACTGAGCAAATTATGAGTATACTGTTTAGAGGAAGGAGTGGGGGGTTTCAGGATAGGAGAGTCTGGAGCTACGAGCATTTCCTAAAATAACACGTTTGAGTCATTTCAACCAAAGACGAACACTGAGCGAATGCTCTATTTAGCGAAAAAAAAAACTAAGCTTAGCGACATTTCACTCACTGGATATTCAGCCGTTCCAAACTGAATTCAGTGTCAAATTAATAGTATAAAACATGTTTTATCACTCACCACACGCATCTGTATACGACGTATATTATCCTTTAATCTCGTCGATGGTGTTCGTATCCTACAGGGTTGGTTTAGTCACTTTAAATTAAAGTCCCCCACTGCAAATCAGTTTCGTTACTGAGTGGGTAGACTCTAAATGTGAATTTATTTATTCTTATTTATTTAGCACCCCAAAACTGCACCGATAAACCTATAACGAGTCCAGGTAAAGCATCAGTCTTGCACACGCAACAGCTCGAAGTAAAGTAAAGTGATTCCCATTATCGCAAGTTAATTGTCGCGCGGGACCGGATATCATGTTATCGTATCGTATCGCATTTTTGTAAACACGACTGACCACAGGGTCGGGTTACGCAAGTAGAATAATGCAACAAGTTGGTATTACCTCTCGTTGTTCGGTTCCGCAAGTGGTTTAATGTCACACTGGGCTTGGTAAACTGGTATCGTCACACAACACTAACACTAACACTAACACTAACACTATGCACGAGTATCAACATTCAACATGAGAAGAAGCAACAGGTAGGTGCACGGAGACCCATTGTACTACACGATGTACGTATGAATACGCTTTAGATTTCAATAGGGAAGTCTCATCAAAAATAAATACTCCTCAAAGCACCTAAAAATGGAAGATAATTATCTAAAAATACGGGCGGTATAATTTTTATATCTGAGAAGCGTATATTTACAATTTTATTAGCATTTTAAGTTTGAAATTTGGAACTTCTTGTTCCGTAATTGAAAAACGGCTCTTGACGTCATATGTCATGTCAACAACTGCCTCCTTGAAGTATTCTTAATAATATCAACGATATTAAGTTGGAAATTTTACAATATCTAGGATGCAGTGACTTAACAACAATGTCTTTTATACCACTGTTTTCTTCAGAAAATACATTTTGATACAGTATTTACCAAAACGTGTTTAAAATAATGCAATTATTTAACATATTGTTGTTAATTAATGTTGAGCAGTGTTCATTTACTAACTAGAAATAAACGTTGGTTCAGTTAAAATCTTATGAGAGCAATAATCTACTAAAGGGTGGGATTTCAGTACTATTTGTATGATATCAAATTATTGTTTACTGACATATGACGTCAGAACCTTCTAATCACGAGCAAGATGGCGCAGGTCCGTTTCTGAGCGTGTTTTGATGGCCAATTAGTTCCCGTTTATTTTAACTTGAGGTAACCAGTAAGCAAATACAAAAATGTGTGAGACTTCGCTATAGAGGACTCAAAACTAACATAGATAGCGCTGCTAAGCAACCTCCTTTCAGCGCCATTGATGAATAATAACAATGAAACAACAAAGAAAATTGACAGCTAAACCACTCCTAATAGAAGTTTATTTTCTTGCCACCAGAATGCATCTAGTCTATTTTGAGTGCTCTATTGTTTTTCAATTTCAATAGACCTTTTTCAGAATTGATCTAGGACCCTTAGATAGAGCTAATCACGGCCTTCTAGATCTTCAATGACAACAATGCACAATGCACCTTAACATAACCATCAAGGACCCTTAGCTAGAGCCGTTGGGTATGAAATATATTTCAAACCCAATGATTGAGCATATCACTGCCCTCTAGATCAATTCTGAAGATCATCTATTTCTTTGGTCTTTTACACTTTGATTTCGTACCCTGCTTTAGGGTGCACACTGCACACCTACTTGATGTTTTAAACTCTAGTATAGGCACAGTATACTAATCCATACAGTAGCGAAACTAGAGTAATTTTAATGCTGCAATCACATGCGCGCGCAGATCCTATGGGCTGTGGATTGGGTGTATAGTTGTCCCAAGACTACCTTACACATGCTTTCGTCACAGGCGACTGGTTCGTAGCCAATCAGCGATCGGTATTGGCTCTGATGTGTCTCGGGCGGTTAGCTGGTTGGCTACGACTGGCCCGGATGTGACGAAAGCAGGTGTACAGTAATCTTGGGTCCACTATAGTCGAAGAGCCGATCAATTTGAGGTAGTTTTTATGATTGTAAAGATCGTATGTCAATCCAATCACCGCTACGCCACGCTAGTGTCGTGGTGCGCAAGTTGTTCAATAGAGCTACTACGGCAGTTTCGATACAGTGTGTGGATTAGTATACTGTGGTAAAATGAAGATATTTTAAGTCTCGCAATAGTTTAAAAGCTCTACCCCCTAGTTATGACCGCCGCCCAGCATAACAAATATGACTGATTTTAAATAATATATAATATGAAATTAATAAATATGATATGATTGTCGGGTTGTCACGGGGGTAAGGGGTGGTCACATAGCGATGGAAGGGGAGCGTCAAACTAAGAAAATCTCAAGTCTATAGGTATTGGTGGTGGTATAGTTAAGACTGAAGAAACTCAAGAAAACCTCTAGGAAAATCTTCATTCAGATTTGACGGTGGTTGGAATCTGATTTACATCCTTTCGAATTAGTCTCGCGTGCTACCGTGGTTTGCGTTATTGTAAGTGCATAGTATTAATTCGGAATGCTGTTGGGCGTTATACGGTAATGAGAAAACCACACACACACACACGCGCGTGTTCAGTCAGACAGTATCGTGTGTGTGTAGAAGGTTTGCATACATACATGACGTCACGACAAGGACGGTACACAATGTACATGCTATACATAATTTCGTCACAGGCGACGGGTTAGTAGCCAATCAGCGATCGGTGTTTGCGCGGGTGTGTCTCGAGCGGTTTGCTGGTTGGCTAGGAGTGTCTCGCATGTGACGACAGCATATGTAATGTATAAGGTAATCTTGGGCCAAGTATACACATTTCCTCGCACGAGTAGTTCAAGGACGCACTCACAGGTAGCGCTCGTACCGGCGTTCCGATAGAGCCTTGGCCTCAAGGTCGGTAAAATAGTAGTGTAGTGACTATTTTACCGACCTTGCATTGGTCTTACCATGCTGACCAATACCAGAGTCGACGAAGAAGTTTCTCTTGGTAATTGGTGGGTTGATCCCAGGGGAAAACTTCTTTATCGACTATGACGTTGAAATTTGCATCGTCCGCTGTACTGTTCACCTAACACCTTACCACGCCGAGCTTCCGTGGTTGGCACATTGACGTCGACGTTGTTCACCCTTACAACCTCCCAAAGCGCTTAAGTACTAGCACAGATAACTAATTAATGTGGTACTAGTAGAGTAGATAAGGAAGTTATTCCTATGGGGGAAACTTCTTTATCGGTTCTGGTACTAGTTTAACATGGAGTTGGATGACCTCTCCGAGGAGATAACTTCTTTGTCGACTCTAATGCTGAGACATAAGCCAATACCCTTAACGTTTATAAAGCCCTGTTGCATGTGTTAGATTGAGTAAAATTAAAGCAAAATCTATCATGACAGTCCATGCGTCTAAGGAAAAACATCCCTGTTATTGCCAATGACAAACACGGGACGAAACATGAAAATAATCACCCCCATGGTCAGTCTCTTACCCTGCTTGTACAACCAATGCACACGCGTCTACACTTAACTAAAACTCACAACTTTATCAATAAACTTAAACTTGTATTTCGGGTATAGCCGCGTCGATTATCGCTGACGTTTCGGGCAGGTTACACTATCCATCTTCAGAGCTAAAACTTGAAGAAGTCACAGAATGAAAGAAACCTACTCGGTCCAGCTAGTGTAACCTGCCCGAAACGTCAGCTTTTAAGCGATAATCGACGCGGCTATACCCGAAAGCCAAGTTCAAGTTTATTGATTGACTCGGGCCGCGAAAGCCTACGTGAGTGTTTCCTAACTTAATGTTTCTGTAAACTTAACGCCGTAAACTTAGTCAAGTTCTGTTAGAAAGTACGTGAATTGTGAATGGACTGAAATGTATTTTGGGGACGTGACTATGACATGCACTAACATCGTGTTACCCACGATACGTATCAGTATCACCGGTGACTAAACTCACGGTACAAATTAAAATATGCACGTGTAAATAGCTTATTGACCCCCCTAAACGAATGTGAATCATTACGATAAACATTGACCGGCCCCAATCAGTAGATGAAATCTTTCGTTCTGAAGCCGCCACTTCCGTCACATGCATTTCCTATTGTTCGGAGCGCTACAGACTCGAGACACGCGTCACGTGCACACGTCACGTGCGCTGGTGCTGACATCTGCACGTGACATGCAACAGCTGACGGCAAGAGAAACACTTGTTGTATGTGTGTACTGAATATGTCACTTGGTTATGATGCCGTAATTTGCACGTTAGGTGACGAGGTGTATTCTGAACAGAAGAACTTAATAATTGCATATTTAATTGTGATTTTTAACTGATATTACAAACATTGTATAAACATACTGTGTTGCCTTAGGTGGTGCGTTGCTATACCTTGGCTTGCAATAAATATGTTTTGGAAAGCGAGCTGGAAGGAGATGCCATTCATATTGAAGGCACGTCCTGCCATATTACAAATTAGAAAATATAGTAATAACAAAAACCAGGATCTAACCGGAGAATAAGTTAAAGAGTAAAGATGAAGGAATAATGATAGTTCTAGAAGTACAATTAGAATAAAAGTCGCATGACCTATTGAAGAAACGGCGCAGTTAGTGTAATATATTATAAAATGTATATTAACTATTATAATGTATATTATATTGATGGGGCTGTGGTCCGGAATGAAATATGTGTACTATTAAATAAGAACACGATTTCAGATGTTTTTCGTACGCTGCAGTCAGCACCGTTATACTCACTTACACGCTGCGTAATAGCCAATTATAAGTGTGTTATCAGCGGTGATATTGCGAAACATGTTATACAGTGAGTAGAGGGTGTGTGTGCAAGTCGCATATACCATTGAAACAGTGTGCATGAAAATACGTCTGGCATAGTTTGTTTCAAAATGTGTCGTGTATACGTCTTGAGTTTGTTTATCTAAAATTCTCTCTTCGAGCAGAGGATTACATTTTAAAAGGTCTGTCGGATTTTGGTGGAGACTTAAAATTTACAACTTAGTAAGTAAACAAATATACTATAGTTTATAAACAAGTTGAAACATAATTTAGTTATACAACTGTAAATAAGTGAACACTATACAAGATTGAAAATTTTCTCCAAAGAAATATAACTTATTGTTCACACAGTCTGGGAAATCAATTAATCAATCCAATTTTGGAGGTTCACATATTTTAGAAAGGTGTATTCTTATGCCAGCTTATAAGAAAAGTTCTTGAGGCAAAGCGAATGTATTACGGCATCTTCTCTTGTATGTAATTAATATTTGAAATTGAAATGTTTGTGTTGATGTAAATGAAAGTGTTGAAATTGAAATGTATTAATATTAAAATTTGAAACACCTCTCAGAAACCGGGGCGAGTGGTTTGAGTGCAATGAGAGATTTTTTTTCGCTTTTGCTTAGTTACTTTTGGACTTGGCTGTCATTCCACTACATTAGATTGTTTGATTGATTGATAGAATGATTCATTTTTTATTTCCCAAACAATAAACATACAATGAATTACATATTTAAAGAGAATACACAGAACAATACAAAATAATTATAGATGTTTATTAAAGTATACTCTAACGGGTATTTGGAAAAACGTCAGGTCAGCTTTGTCGTATACTCATTAATAAAAACATAAAGTAATTAGATGAGCGTAGCGAAGCGGAGTGAATCTTTCCATACAACTCGATCGGCGCTTTGTCTGTGTGTACGTATGTATGTGCGCCAAATTTTGTTCGTCGCACACAGGTCAAACGGTTTGACGTATTTGGCTGAAATTTTCGGTCAACATTTGTGACCATTAAACTCGATGCTGTTAACATAACCAGCAAAATTCGTCAGGATGCCAACCTACAAATAATTAATTTCTGAAAAACAAAATTTGTTTATTTATTTAATTTAATTAAAACTTACACACGGATTTAAATTATGTTTCACTTGTAGGTTAACATCAATATTTTCAACACTTGACAAAAGTTTCAAAATTGTAAGTTTACCCGTCATGTCATAAAAAAATATTGTTTATTTACAACAATAATTTCTTCATTTTTACAGTGTTCCGCCGATATGATTCGCATTTGCGGACTTTTGCAATTAGACGCACATAGTATACACCAAAAATAGCGTACGTAACAATACTTATGCACTATTATTTGGAATCTCGATAGCTGTCATAAAATGGCTACAATGACATAAGATGCCAACCTACAAAAAATTAACAACTGAAACACGTGTTTTGTTATTTATTTATTTAAATTAAAACTTACACATGGATATTAATGATTTTTTATATGTAGGTCCACATCAATACTACCAACACTCGACATTAGTTTCAAAATTGTTGCTTGAACCGCCATGTTATAAACAAATATTGTTTATTTAAGGCAGACATTTTCTTCATTTTTACAGTGTTCCACCGATATGATTCGCATTTGCGGACCATTGAAGTTAGATGCACATAGTATGCTGCAGAAATGGCGTAGGGAGTCAGGCCTTTCTCACTATGTATTTGGAATTTTGATAGCTGTTATAAAATGGCTACAATGGCGTGTTATGTTTTATGACTTTCACGGCAAAAATGCAAATGTTAACAACGAACTTTGTAGACAAATAAAAAAGCTTTTATTATAATATAGAAGCGGGTTTTTGTATGATAAAACAATAATACATTTTACATATAGTCTATATCTACATTATGGAACTTTCCATACACTGATAGTTTTAATAGTTTATGAATGAGAGCCTATTGAGTAGACCATGGTCGAATTAAATTATGCGGAAATCCATTGAAAAATCCGCTTAAAGGTTTTAATTTATTTAAAGAAAACATCTTAACGGATTTAAATAATATTTCGTGCATTTATTAGAAACATATCGAGAAATAATATACACAAGTAATAAGGTTGTTACTTGCTCCGCCATTTTGTAAAAAAATCATATGTTTATTATTAAGTTTTTTTTTTTTTTTAAGAGAAATATGATATTCAAAAGATGTGTTTGCTTTAAAACATTGAACCAACTCGCTCATCTGGCAACGCGGAGCGTTTTCCTAGTTAGATGAGCGTAGCGAAGCGGAGTGAATCTCTCCATACAACTCGATCGGCGCTTCGTCTGTGTGTGCGCCAAATTTTGTTCGTCGCGCACAGGTAAAACGGCTTGACGGATTTGGCTGAAATTTTAAGTCAACACCCGTGACCACTAAACTAGATGCTGTTAACATAATCAGCAAAAACCGTCGAGATGCTAACCTACAAAAAAATAATTAGTGAAAAATATCCAGTTTTTTTTTTTTTTTTATTAAAACTTACTGACAGATTTAAATAATGTTTTAAATTTATATCCACCCTAACAATGTCGACACTGGATAAAAGTTTTTGGAATTATAACTTTAACCGCCATGTAGCAAAAAATATTTAGTTTCTATTTACGGGAATTTAGATTGGTTTCCTTACAGTGCTCCACTTATACGATTCTCATTTGAGGACCATTGAAGTTAGATGCACATAGTATGCTGCAGGAATAGCGTAGGAAATCAGACCTTTCTTACTTTGTATTTGGAATTTTGATAGCTATCATAGAATGGCTACAATGACGTGTTATGTTGTATGACTTTCACGGCAAAAATGCAAATGTTAACAACAAACTTTGTAGACAAATTAAAAAGCTTTTAATATAATTTAAAAGCGGGTTATTGTATGCGTAAACAATATTAAATTTTAGATATAGTCTATATCTACATTATGGAACTTTCCATACACTGATAGGTTTAATAGTTTATGAATGAGAGCCTATTGAGTAGACCACGGTCGAATTAAATTATGCGGAAATCCATTGAAAAATCAATTTCAATGGTTTAATTTATTTAAAGAAAACATCTTAACGGATTTAAATAATATTTCGTGAATTTATTAAAAGCATATCAAGAAATAATATACTAAAGTTATAAGGTTGTAACTTGCTCCGCCATCTTGTAAAAAAATCATATGTTTATTATAAAGGTATTTTTTTTTTTTTAAGAGAAATATGATATTCAAAAGATTCGTTTGCTTAAAAACATTGAACCAACTCGCTCATCTGGCAACGCGGAGCGTTTTCCTAGTAGATAACAATACAGATACAACTAAGGCGTTAGAAGGAAAAACTTCACATACAAAAATTGCAGCATTAATTTTTAAAATGCAATAACCCTTAAATTATTTGAACTTTTTGTAATGATGTAGTCACTCCAGTATTCATCTATTCTACAAAAGGCTTGATCCATTAAATATGTTTTGACTATATAATTGAATAACTTAACTGGAAGAAATTTTTGATCGCCATGCACTGGCAGACATTTTTATATGGTTAGACTAAACACTCAAATTTTGAGTTGTATTTTTAAAAGCAAATATTAATTATAAATATGCAAACTAGTCCCCAATATCATTTCGTCATCAGTCAATCTTACTCGTTATATTATTGTAAATTACACGCATATTATAGTCTACTCATAGTTACTCAAATAATTCAATACAATCATGTTTGATCTTGGCTCACAAGTTTGTAACTTCTGTCAGAGGTATACATCGATGTAACAAACTATACTCTAATTATGATAAGCAATGATTTATGTGGAATAATAATCTGAAATTAAATTGAAATTGAGTTGAATTAAATTGAAATTGTCTAAGGTAGTGCGGGGGGGGGGAGGGTCAGGTACCCGGTGAGCGGATGCCATTGCGCGCAAACATTGCGATAGTCTCATCACGTGACACCGAGAATCGACCTGCCCGACCCGACAAGTAACATCAATTGAATTAAACAACCCTGTGTTTTCTATTGTGGCCGTGGATATCAATAAAGTTAACGGGGAGTTGACATGATTCTGTGCGGCTTCGTTACACCACGTCGCAGTTTCCCCTGACGACGGGGGCCCACACTCGGTTCGGTACTAACGAACCAATTCAAGCGGAATAAAATACAGTCTGGAGGTCACATTATCCACCGTTCTTTCGATGAGTGGATGAATACGGACGCCGCTTTGTATAGGGAGTATTCACGTGACGTCACATCGGCCATATTGGAGGCCACCTATAGTACTATTTCATGTTTCATTTAGCTGTCAATAGAAAACGAATAATATTGTTTACGGGGAAATATGACAAGTTTGAACACGTATATCCCCCGATAAAGTGTACGAAAATGATTATTGTATGCTTTTGTAAACGATTCAAAGAGTAATCGAGACAAAAGAGTTTGTTTATGTTGATTTTAAGTATTAATAGCAAACCAATGTTAGAGAATAGTTGAATTTGCATCCAACACCAGCTGAAACATAGTACCAATGAACTACCCTACCAATTATATGCCATTGTGGCCTCCAATGTGGCCACCATGCGCAGTACGTGAATACACCCTATAGATGAGAGCGTCGGTAGCACTGAAATCAGTCACCGCGCTTCCTTGCTGACGAGTTGACATTTGGGAATAACTGATTTTAGAAATTGTGGTTTTACAAATTTATGTGCATGAATTTTCACTCATGTTGGTATTGTTATTTTTTTATGATTTGTGGTTTTACGACGAATTCGACGGCTAGGTTTATGACGTCATCCGAATAAGATCCATCTCCGGGGTCGTAATAAAGGGAATCCAGTTAGAGCGTGGAGGGTTTGGATCGCAAAGAGAGCCAGCAAGTACGAAGAAGAATAGTGTAAACAATGATGAAGTATAATATTATTATATTATGGGAGAAAATGATGTAGGGGGGACAAAGGAAATGCATTGACACCGGTCTTCTCGACCGGGTTGTCATTGTTGATACATGACGTCATAACCAGCACCTGTTGGTTCGTATGGAAGATGCAGCGCAACGATTGTTTGTTTTGTTTATAGTTTGACTCATTTCCAGTTGGTTGGCCAGTCAAAAAAGACTAGATGCATTCTGGTGGCAAGAAAATAAACTATTATGAGGAGGAGTTCAGCTGTTAATTGTTCATTGTTGTTTTATTCTTAAATCATCAATGGCGCAGGTGAGGTTGCTTAGCAGCGCTATCTATTTGTTAGCTTGAATCTCCAAGACATTGACTAGTTTGACCATGATTTTTTGCATGAGAGAATGTGAGAATACTGGAGTATGTTCTCGTGTCATTATAGTATTTAGTATATATTTACATTTTTGGTCCAAAATGTCTAATGTTTCGATTGTAGATTCCTGACATGAACACAAACAAACAAACAAACTATGCCGTGAGAGAACATGAGAAATAATCTAAACATTGTTTGATCTAAAATGATGACACAATTGCAAATTGTTGATCGGTTTTATAAACATTCCAAAAGTGTCTAAATAAAATTGTTGTTGAAACAGTAACAGTATCGATCGGAATCAAGAGTCTGACATAGATTGATCGGGTTAATGTCAATGTTTGAGGTTATGTTCGGGATGAGATATATTAACTTTGGAAACTTGACAGAACTGAAGTATATATAAACGGTGACGTTGAAACTGTCATAGCAACGAAGCACATCACATAATAGAATTATGCTATTCCCTTAAGATAATTCCAAATTTATTCACTTTGTTATAATTTTAAAAATAAACTCTGATCTGAACGGGTTTCGACTCTGATTTATTTCCAACTTCCCCCCTTCCCCTCCTCCTCAACCCTTCCCTTCCCTTCCCTTCCCCAGCGCAACAGGTTGCAATTGCACGTGATGAAACGCTCACCGACACACGATACGAATGGAAACTGAGTAAGTTCGATTCGATTATCGATATTCTATATCAGTGTAATCGATAACACATGGTCGACAACAATCTACCTTGGAAACAACATATTTTACCTGTGATTTTACAGTTTTTACTGTTGCTCGAAAGACGAAGTGAACACCTATCAGCAGCAGAGCCATCGTATAGTTGAGAAACTGTAGGAATGATGGCCCCCGCCTTATCTCCACCACTGCTACCCGACCCCCCTTAACTCCATGAAACAACAAACTGAACAACTGAAACAAACTGATTTTCAGTTACGC
Organism: Isoperla grammatica; assembly: GCA_945910005.1. Taxonomy (NCBI): domain Eukaryota; kingdom Metazoa; phylum Arthropoda; class Insecta; order Plecoptera; family Perlodidae; genus Isoperla; species Isoperla grammatica. The sequence continues at coordinate 41,230,965 of OX246740.1, forward strand.
ATTTCATTTTGTTAGGTTGTCACGGAGTTGAGGGGGGTCGGGTAGCAGTGGTGGGGATAAGGAGGGGGCCGTCATTCTTACAGTTTCTCAACTATAGTTGGGGTTAGAAGGATAACATTAAACAAACAGTCATACTATAGCCCCCACTTCTCATACCGACATCAGGTCCGTATCTATCAATTGCTCATTCCATGCTCGCTGTTCCAACGAAAATCAACATATTTCTGGCGTTCTTTCAAATGTTCGTAAAGGCAGTGTTCTGTTTAGTAGCGTGTACAAGTCTCATTAGACGCGCCCGGTGTGTAAAGAATTTACAGGTATGTAACCCAAGGGCGTAAATTATATCTAATTAACCTGAATTAATTAGACGGTAGGAATAGAGAAGTAGAAAATTAAATTAAAAAACCTGCTGCAAGTTATATTATTAATACACAGCATCTACTCGATAAGATAGGACTCGAATATTTTGTATGTGGCTTCTAGCTTTGGGAAACCTTTATAAAGGATCGTGCCTCGTAGTGGATAAAAAGTTAACATTTGAAATATATTTAGGTCGTGCTTAGTCTAGTTGGTTATACCCCGGAGGTTTTCTCCCAAATTTAAAAGTTTACGAACATGTTTCTCATTATTTTTACATTGGTTTATTGAAAAAGCAGAATGTTTGCTTTATTTATCTTCTGTAGGAAAAGTAATGGCGAGGTTCTTGCGTATACCTCTCTCTCTACGCTATCCATGAATGTTCGTGTAATTTTTAGCCCCCAAGATAATATGATTCCTTCAAAAGAAATAAAACAACAAACTTCGCCTTTATATTATTAAAAAGTATTTTTCATAAAAAAAAGGTTATACAATGTTTAGAAACGACGACTGGCAGGAAAATAAATAAAAAACGGAACTTTTCTCTTTTAACTGTAAAAATTAAAATTTAAACTACTTTTATTTATCCAGACTCATAACCCAATCTAATCATGAATACCATATTTGCGTTGTAAATCAATGTCTCATATCAATACAAACGCTTGTGCTATAATTTTAATCATACGGTAAAACGTGTTACGTGTATATGATACAATAACTTGTACTTTCCATGAAACGATTAGTTCCATCTAGAACTGTAAATTGCCAATCAGCTCGTTAAGAAGCACAACAATGGTTATAAAGATTAATATGCTACGTGTGTTATCATCAGTTTTATGATGTTATTATCAACTAGAGCATGAGTAATCGGAATGAAAGTGGATCGAACATAAACAAACCGTTAACTAATTAATATTGTGCGCTTCAATGATTTCAACTTTTGTTTTCTTTCGAGATACACGTACGGCTGTTGACTGTATGGTTTTGTAAACATCCGTGTTTAATATCTGCTGAATACATTCGTGATGCAAACGGATAAAATGACTGTACCCTGTTCAGAACACGTCATGCAAAGTAATCCTCGCGTTCTATACTGGACAATATTAACAGGTGCCAATAAGTTTCGACGTGATGCAAATAAATCAAATTAAGGTATAGGGCACTAGCAACACCAAAAGACAACAATGAAACAAATGAATTGAATCGATGGACAAACAACAAGCTGTCAAAATATAATTTCGTCTGATTTTGGAAAACAAAACAAAAACAAACAAATACACATACAAAACTTTCACTTAAACGTTGTCTATCATTAAAAGTTTAAAATGGCGAGCAGTTACTATTGCTACACTTGTTTTTCTATGGTTGCAATTTTATTAGTTTGACAGCTGATGGTTTGTCCATCAGTTCAATTCATTTGTTCCATTGTTATCTTTTGGTGTTGATAGTGCCCTTAGTTATGCAAATAAATCAAACGAAGGTATTGTTACATGGATTTTGGGTTGGATGGGTACTTCGTTGATTGGCGTCAGTTAATTGTCCAGAGTAGAAGGGGCAAAAGGTACCCAGAGTATTTGACGGTTTGGCCGCAGGTCCATTCATTACATAAAAAAGCAAACCTGCGAACACTAACGCTCCAATCGAGGTGTTGTTTTGAAATAATTCTTACGATAACTCACTTTTCAATGTTTCGCGCCAACAACGGAAACAGAACCGCAGTCCAGTCAGTCCACCGCTCTCGATGCGGCTTCAGAAAGACGAGATGAGATGCTGCAACAAAGAAAACAAGATGAAGACCTGAAATGTCCATTCCAATGTCTTTGGAAATGTTCTCTACAGAGGGGACGCAGCGTCCAGGCCAGGGAATTAACCAAGTAATGCGCCCAGTCTTACAACTAAATGTCTCCGTTAACAATTTGTTTTCACCATGGCAACCACCAATCAGAAGCTTTGTTATCAAGTCACCAGACACCCAAAACATTTAGTTGGAACTAAATGATCATTAAATATTTTGGTGTCAGCTGACTTGATTTCAAAGTTTCTGAGTGGTGGTTGCCATGTTGAAAACAAGGCCCGCATACTTTAATATTTAGTTGGAAGTAATAATACCGGCCTAGGTTCGACACGACGCGCCATAAAATCCTGAACCAGTTACATCTTCAATAGTTTAACCTATGGTAACGTTTATCTTACAGTCTTTAGTTCGTCCGAAATAATATTTGCTTCAGTTGACATTCTCAATAATATTGTGTATAGGCTTATTTGTTGAGATATTACTTTAGGATCAATCTCAATCGGTTCCATCGTAAGGCCTAAGGTGTATAAGGCGTAAGGCATATGGTTTAATATTGCAAGGTGTATATTTCAATGCAACTGCATGGTCACAACTCGTCGTAAGGCGTAAGGTGTAAGAAGTTCAATGATTTGGCATTTCTTACGCCTTATTCCATGAACGTACCCGTACGTCTTACACCTTAAGCCTTAGTTATAACCGATAATGAATGATGCTTTTAGAGAATGATAATTTCGTGTGGTTTCAAATGTTATTAACCACCCAAAACCAATGGCGAACCAATATTGCGGTTTACTGGAATATTGATACACAACCGCCGAAGTTATATAACTTAATCAGGATTAAGTTTTAATCGACTTAACAGTTTGAAGGTTGTTAATTCTCTCATCAGATGAGAACTCGATAGTAATACGTTTACCAAGCTAAGCGACCAGTTTATGATGTGAACGCGCCCCAGAAAGTGTCGCAGTGAACGCGCCCCAGAAAGTGTCGCAATGCAACATCGACAAAGCCAGCGGCAACACTGTTTTTAGTTCTGTTTTTGTGGTGGTGGTGGTGGTCCTGCCGCCGGACAAGCAGGCTATAGTAGCTGGATGGACCCGAAGATGTTGGAAATATTCTAGATTATTATATTCTAGATGAGAGCCAAATACTTTGTAGTAACACGAGCAGGATTATTTAATGGTTTAATGAGACTGTCGTGACATCTCTCAAATAAAAAAATAAACCTAACTAAGAAGTTATCAGGAAGTGTTTATACTACAAAATCGTTTTTGTATACACAGTTGGAAATGTATGTTTTTTAGTTGCCACGCAGTCATTTTCAAAAACTAATAAAGTGTAGTTTACGAGGGATGGGAACTTAGATGAGGAAATAATGACACGAAAGTTCACATATGCAACCGTTGACAGGACTGGCGTAGATAAGTTGTGAACAGGCATCGGGTCGCGACCCGGTGGTTGAGAAACACTGTCGGGCCCTAGGGTACACGTCGTCGAGAAATATATGACATTTTACCCAGTTTGTAATAACACAAATTTGAAGAGAAATCTCGAAAGTCTGGGTTGGTTTTTGTGCTGGAATACAAAATTGCTATCAAAATTTGACGAATACAATGTACCCAATATATGAATTCTTTGAATTTCAAATAGGTATTAATAAAGATTTTACCTGTGTGGTAGTGGATGCGAAATGACTTCATAGCAACGATGACTACACAATTAAGACGAAGACGAAGACGAAGACGAAGACGAAGACGAAGACGAAGACGAAGACGAAGACGAAGACGAAGACGAAGACGAAGACGAAGACGAAGACGAAGACGAAGACGAAGACGAAGACGAAGACGAAGACGAAGACGAAGACGAAGACGAAGACGAAGACGAAGACGAAGACGAAGACGAAGACGAAGACGAAGACGAAGACGAAGACGAAGACGAAGACGAAGACGAAGACAAAGACGAAGACGAAGACGAAGACGAAGACGAAGACGAAGACGAAGACGAAGACGAAGACGAAGACGAAGACGAAGACGAAGACGAAGACGAAGACGAAGACGAAGACGAAGACGAAGACGAAGACGAAGACGAAGACGAAGACGAAGACGAAGACGAAGACGAAGACGAAGACGAAGACGAAGACGAAGACGAAGACGAAGACGAAGACGAAGACGAAGACGAAGACGAAGACGAAGACGAAGACGAAGACGAAGACGAAGACGAAGACGAAGACGAAGACGAAGACGAAGATAGTGACAGCAACGTCTACTACTAACACTTTGTATCTCATCAGCTGTGCGATGGCTTCACCGAGCCTTTTTGTTTACAGTAGTTCGGCGTCAGTACTTGCGAAATTAAGTTATAACATTCGTTCCACACGCGGATTCGCGAAGACATTTATTACTGTCTTTCACTTTTAACCGAGAAAAATGAAGAGTCTACGAAGACGGTAAATCAGAAACGTGAATGTGCAAGACACAAATTTAGAAGCCATTTTTCTCACTAGGGGCTGCAACGCTACGCGGCGTGGTTGCCAGATCTATCATCCGCGCCCTCTGCTCTCGCTACACGGGAAAGAGCCCTACTCTGTACTTTAGTATTGTTTATCCTGAAACAAATTCTGCCTGAATTCGAAGCTATGTTGAATGCAATGTAAAATTGAGTAAATAAGTTCGAATTCGGGCAGAATCACTTCAGAATAGTTACAGAATATGGCCTCTGACTCTGAGGTCAGCGAAGGTGAAATACTTATAACCTATACACACATTAATTAACAGTGTTGATAACAATAATACTATCTAGTATCTAATGGACGGTAATTAAATGGATTTACACCCTCGGTCGCAAATATAAGTAAATCAAGGGTAGTAAAGATATCTTCTAGATCGACCTGGTGGATTCCCGATGGTGGATTCCCGAAGAGCGCAGAGCGTCGGACGCACCACAACGAAAGTACGAACCAATAAGATTCTGTGCTACTGGACGCAACTTCATTCTGGTTTGTTCGTTGGTATGCGCTCGATGATAATGATGAATATGATGATAATAATTCATGTTGCCTTATGTCTCTATTATTGCAGTCATGCTATTCATAGTTCCCACGTGACGTCACAGCGGCCATGATTGCGACACAATTCATGAAAGTCTATCCTGATCGTTGACGGATATTATTCAAGTTTACTTAATAACCATGATAATTTACAATTAAAAAAAGTAAACATAAGTAATCAAAAATCACATTAAAAGAGCCTGAATTTTTAAGAAGTAAGCATTTCTGTGCTCTACCACAACAGACTTCAATTGTTCCTCCATGGCAACGTGCAACATTGATCACAAATGTGACCGCCACGCGTACAGATGTGACGTACGTGTACGTGCAACCTATAGTAAAGTTTTGCAATCAAACTAATTATTAAAACATCCCCATATTTCAACAAGTGTATATTTTACATAAAGTAGTTTAATTCCCGTCGACTGTCACTCTATAGATGGATTCAGCCGGTTACTATAACGAAGCATGTAAGCCGCTTTACATACGAACAGACTTCATTTGTCACTGTGTAAACATACATCTGATCTCATCGTTGAATACTAACGACGCGTTAAGTTGTTTTCCGTGAGACCGTTTTGAAACATTCACCGATCGTAAACACACACGACATATCTTCATAATCGTTATTATACTCGACGGTTATGCGAGTTTCAACTAGTTATACGTGATGTCATAAACGTTGACGACGTTTCACGTATAGCGTAATGAAGCGTTGATGCCAAGTCGACCGGATAATCTAGTGGTGTAATGAATGGAGCTCTATCTATAGGACATTCGCAAGCGAAGAAATACACCGTGCAGTTCTAAAGCGTACGAAATTATCAATTCAATTCAATTTATAATCATTTTATTCTTAAAATAAATCCACTACAAAATATGAAATTAATATTTATGAACATACGAATAATATATAGAGGCATAAAGCATGTACAAAAAAAAAAACTGAAAACTTAATTTGGGAAGCCCGCGCAGGAAGAAAATTATGTGGTCGGGCTGACAAGTCACACATGAAAAGTATTTTAACATAAACATAATCGGTTTTAAACATAAAACTACATTAATTACACAAATTTCTACTAGAGAAAAAATATGACAGGACGCTGTACATAAGCCAATGGAAGTAGTTAAAAGATAATTGTTTCGTTTTATTATCAAATAATTAAGTTTTCGTTTTTGTAGATTTGTGTCTACCTGTATACCTGATATTTGAATAGTTTTTAAATTGCGATTTTTAGTCCAATATTTTAACCAAACGCAAAATATTTTTTGGATGGTAGCTACCAGTGAAACAATAAGTCACGATACCAAAATGCACATTGTTCACGTTTGTTTCTGTAAAAACCGAAACGAATGATAATAATAATAATAATTTTTCGTAGGAATACCCTTTATAGGGTGCACACCAGCTGTCCCTGATGTGCCCCTCTTCAGGTGACTAACTAGGTTATTAGGGTGTTTGGATAGTTGGGAAGGAATGTCCGAGGGCTATTAGTAGGACTCAATTCCAGCATTCGCCTTTACGACTGAGGAAAACCTCGGAAAAAACCTTCAGTCAGAACTGCCGGTGACCGGAATCGAACCGGCGACCTCCCGAATTAGAGTCTCGCGTCTTACCGCTGAGCCACCTCTGCAAACACGCAAGCTATAGTGTCACACCGCTATGATCCGCCACTGCGTGATTACCACCTCTAATTCGCGCAGTCCGCTTCAATGGCCTCATCGTTTGCCCCAAGGTTCCCGCGGGGTGGTAATCTAGTGCGTGGGTGTGCGTAATGCGTATAGCTCGCATGATATGTATGCCACGCACGCCTAGAGCGTAGTAGTAGAGCGTAACTAATCCGCGTAGCTCTAAGAGGCGCCCTACTATAACACGCGCTAAGCGGGCCAGAATGTCGTATTCGTTTCAGATGCTCTCAGTGGAAACTTACTTTAAATGTTACAAAGTGCAATAGTATTACTTTTTCAAACAAGAAAAAAACAATTTACACTAATTAGTAATTACCGACTCAATAGAACCGAACTAATAAGAGTAACCTCGATCCGGGACCTCGGTGTTGTCATGGCAAGTGACCTATCTTTTAATAAGCATTTTCAGTCATCTCTTCCCAAAGCGTACAAACTTCTGGGCCTGATAAAACGAAGTTGCACAAAGGAATTTTCTTTGGAAACAACCAGGCGTTTGTTTGTGGCGTTAGTCAGGCCCCAAGTTGAATACGCTAGTGTAATTTGGAACCCCCATCATGTAACAAAAATAGAGGACATTGAAAATATCCATAAAAGGTTTATTAAGTTATGGTGTGTTTCATCAAAAATTGAATACCACAGACGTGACTACATCAAACATTGCCTATCTTGTCGATTAACTATACACTCACAGATAGGCGCCAGTAGATCGACATGATATTCCTTTACAAACTAATTAATAACCTGTTTGATACATCTCTCATATGCCACATTAATTTTCGAATACCACCTAAGAAAACACGAAACACATCCATCTTTTATCAAACCAAGAGTCGAATCAATATACACAAACACAGTTGCCTGAACAGAATACAAGAAACCTACAATAAATTAGCATCATCAAACAACACAATAGACATCTTCGATTCAAATCTTCCACGTTTTAAACTTGCCATTTGTGAACACATAAACAAACACACCCAAACATGCACACTTCGTTAACACTCACACATTCTCACACTCGTGCACGCACACTCACACATACCCACACCTACACACAAGCACATCTTCACACACGCGCACTCATATACACACACGCACACGCACACGCAAACGCACACGCACACGCACACGCACACGCACACGCACACGCACACGCACACGCACACGCACACGCACACGCACACGCACACGCACACGCACACGCACACGCACACGCACACGCACACGCACACGCACACGCACACGCACACGCACACGCACACGCACACGCACACGCACACGCACACGCACACGCACACGCACACGCACACGCACACGCACACGCACACGCACACGCACATATGTATGGTCTATAGCCTTTATACAATTTGTTGTCTGTGTTTCACTGTTTATTTATGTAATGTAAATAATTATCTATTGTATTGCACTTGTGGGGCATGCCCTGTTGTCAATAAAGAATCAATAATAAAAAAGTGTTTTTTTGTTTTATGAATTTTTGGAATTCATAGTCGGCCCCTACATCTAGGGGCACCCATTGTTGCTATGGATTGTTTTGTTGATGGGAAATAACATGCAAACAACTGTTACCTAGGTAACAATGGGCGCCCCTAGGTGTAGGGGCCGACTATGAATTCCAATTTTGCAACAGTTTCGTTTTCTCACATTTTTTATCCAACATTTTTTCGGGTTGGTTTATTGTTTTTTCCCATTTACCTTCTACACATTCTTATTCTTTTCCCCGTGATTTATTTTGGTATATTTTGTTTTCAGTCTATGTATTTACTTCCCACATTACTCCTTTTGTTATTTAAATATTCTTTAAATTTTGGAAGTTTAGTAAGTTTGTTGTTTCAACACTTCGTTTTCACTTTCCAATGTTATCTCTTATGGCATCAACAATGTACTGACTGGACCGTTGGACGCAATGAATTTTTCTGAACTTCAGTATTCCTTTCCAAGTATTCTATTTCTCGTCCTTGTGCATATTTAAATTGATGAGAATTCAAACAAGATATTAATTTTTTATATTAGAAGGTTACAAAAAAACAAGGTAACAAAAATTACTTCAATTGTACACAAAATATCTAACACAGATTTTAATCTAAGTAACTTACGAACTAACCCAAAGAGGCGTCGATAAAGAAGACGGCTACTTTCTATTTCCTTCTTTATGTACAAGATTTGAACCCAAGTCCACTTGCATTCCATTAATTCTTTAATTGTCGTGTACATTCTCGCAGCTCACTACACTGCTATAAAGTCCGATGCAAGACGTATAGCTCACACCGTGTGGAGACTCATACGCCCTTGTTGCACTCACACACACGAAGCCCCCGGTTCCAGTCCCAACCGGGTCGCTTTTTTTCCATCCAGACTTTCACATTCACAAGTTTTTACACCAATAATTACTTTTAAAGCGCCCAATGTTTTAAAACCTGTTTCTAATAAGTGCATCACACACACGTGCACATACCGATAGTACCCGCTGCAATTAAAAGTAGCCCATGTACCGGATTTCCCTTCTCCTTGATCTGAGCCATTAGTCCCCCTGCAGCCTCGTAGTGGCCGGGACAAGAGTGTTAATTAATTGCGGGGAATCAGATCTGATTACGCCAGGGCCGAGCTGGTAGGATAATGAAGTGGAGGGAGTGGGTCGCCCCTCCCCCCCTCCCCCCCTCACCGTACAGCGTACCAGTACAGCGACGTACCCTACAAGCGTACCCGTACAGCGTACCAGTATACCGGATCGTCGCCACGGTAGGTAGAGATACTCCGTGGCTACAGCGTCGAACCGAGCTGAGGGAGTGGGTCGCCCCCCCTCCCCTCAACGTACAGCGTACCAGAACAGCGGCGTATCCGACAAACGTACCCGTACAACGTACCAGTACACCGGATCGTCGCCACGGTAGGTAGGCGATACTCCGGGGCTACTGCACCAGGCCCGAGCTGGTAGGATAATGAAGTAGAGGGAGTGGGTCGCCCCTCCCCCCCCCTTCACCGTATAGCGTACCAGTACACCGGGTCGTCGCCGCGGTAGGTAGGCGATACTCCGGGGCTACTGCACCAGGCCCGAGCTGGTAGGATAATGAAGTAGAGGGAGTGGGTCGCCCCCCCCCCCCCCCCCCCACCGTATAGCGTACCAGTACTGCGGCGTACCCGACAAGCGTACCCGTACAGCGTACCAGTACACCGGGTCGTCGCCACGGTAGGTAGGCGATACAGCGTCGGGCCGAGCTGGTAGGATAATGAAGTAGAGGGAGTGGGTCGCCCCCCCCCTCACCGTACAGCGTACCAGTACTGCAACGTACCCGACAAGCGTACCCGTACAGCGTACCAGTACACCGGATCGTCGCCACGGTAGGTAGGCGATACAGCGTCGGGCCGAGCTGGTAGGATAATGAAGTAGAGGGAGTGGGTCGCCCCCCCCCTCACCGTACAGCGTACCAGTACTGCAACGTACCCGACAAGCGTACCCGTACAGCGTACCAGTACACCGGATCGTCGCCATGGTAGGTAGGCGATACTCCGGGGCAACAGCGCCAGGGTTCTAATCCTGTCTGCAAGGGTATGACATGAGTATGCTGTGATATACAATACAGGTTTTAAAACAATACAATTCTCTACTCTTGTCTACTCTGTGGCGAAGCGGACGGCGCGGGTCCCTCCGGACAGCGGGTAGTTACCACGGTGGGTAGCAATACTCCGAGGCTACTCAATCAGGATTCGAACCCGGTTTACGAGGCTGGGACGGTAGGTAGGCGATATTTCTAAGCTACTGCGCCGGGTTCGAATCCTGGCTACGAGGTTGGGCCACTAAAGTTATCATGGTAGGCGATACTCAGTAATTTGGAGGACTTCACTCCCAATTTCCTGGACAAGTTGGTGAACTCATTCGAGCAATGTACAAGTTAATTTGAATTGGTAATTAAATTCAAACTACCTTGATACTATGTTGTTGTTTGATCCCCGTTCATTGTTAGAAACATCACACGAGGATGTTTCCGATTAGACGAATCAACTCTAAACAAATTGTTACGAAATGTTTGCTGTTTCTTTGGACTGACGCCAAGACCTGGTATTTCATACCAAACGATACACATTGTAAACAAAAACGAAATATGTCGTATATGCATTAGTAGGATATTACATATTTTGCATTCACTATTGTACTATTTTGTCTACTCATGATAATGACAAATTAAGAAAAATATTTTTTAAATCAAGCGACAATACCCTATAAAAAACTATGTTGTGGACGTCCCTTCAATAAATATGTTCGGTACACGTGTGTTGGTGCATGAGTAATGTAATGTCTTTTGAAACCCTTTATGATTAAAAGAAATCGTTTGCTCTTTAGATGTTAGCCCATAGAGAATTGGTCCACACTCATTCAATCTATTTTGTCATGTACGGGAGGTCTAGACTTCACAATGTTCTAGATAGATAATATTATACTCAGATACATAGACAGACAGACAGACAGACAGACAGACAGACAGACAGACAGACAGACAGACAGACAGACAGACACAGATATCTGTCCTGCATCGTGAGCTCTGCTGTACGAACTGGAAAACTTGCAGCCATAATGATTTGGGACCCTCTGCACGTTAGAGTCCATAAAATTAACGAGTTAACCAAAACGTTTTTTGATTATGAATTTTGTTATGATTTATTCGATATTCGAAATAAAAATTCCTAGCCGTGCAAATCTCGTGATAATTCCACCATGCAGCCCCACATATTCCTGACCGTACGCCACTGATACCGGTGAGACAGACCATGGGTAAATATTATCGCGTAACAAGTGACGAGTGTTTGCGATTCAAGTGATAATTGATTCAGCAACATGTTATAAGCGGAGCATTTCCTCTCGAGGTATCGACTAACGTTGCATCGTTATCGGTCGGTCCCTCTGCGTTGCATAACTGCGTGTGTGCGTGACTGCGTACAAGCGCACACCTTGCAGTCACAATCAAACAAAATGTATTTATTTGTTTTGTATTCATAATTGCATTCCAAATTCATCCATCCATCCATCCATCCATCCATCCATCCATCCTCCCTAACTTTGTTTCGTGTTATGACTATAATTAGAATGTGAGCCATAAGATATCATATTTTAGAAAATAGTTCTTATCAGAGTAAAATAACAAACTTTAAATTGATTATCAATTAAATACAATCATAATACTATAGTTGAGAAACTGTAAGAATGACGGCCCCCTTCAAATCGTTGCAACCCCGTACCCGACCCCCCTCAACTCCGTGACAACCTAACAAAATGAAATGCGTAACTGAATATCAGTTTGTTTCAGTTGTTCAGTTTGTTGTTTCATGGAGTTGAGAGGGGTCGCGTAGCAGTGGAGGGGATAAGGAGGGGGCTGTCATTCTTACAGTTTCTCAACTATACAAGCTATGTTCTGTACATGACCAACAATAAATGTATAGTTATCAGTATATCTGGTAGAAAGAATTGCATGTTGCCAAGGAGTTCATAATATTGGAAGAAGTTCCAGCAGTAAAAATATATATCTGGAGTAATTGTAACTCAAAACGATAGCACAAATCAATTTTCTATGTTAAAGGCTGATGTTTCATGCGTTACCTAAAGAGATAGGGTAAATGAAAAACCAAAGTTTTTAAAAACAGGTTTTTAGAAATAGGTATTTATTAGAAAATAAGTGTATTTAGGACGTACACTATCTGCTAAACTATAGTTAATAATGATACATACGTGTACGCAGTAGCTACCTGTTGCAATATTAATGCACATTGATTAGCACTCGGTCACGTTGATTGACATCACAATTGTCGACGTTGTAAGTCAGAAGCTAAGATATAAGCCCGCCCGGGATACGAACCCGGCTCTCCCACGTACTAGAGCCAGCTCGTGTGCTTTACATTCTGAGATTCTTCCATCAAGTAGAGAGCTGATGTATTAATACTCTGATTACCTCATCTGCATCAAGGTTACCGCAATATCGGAACATCATTGAGTATAAAGTGTGCGAAAATAAATAACAATACAACACCCTAGAGGTTTACTATACCGGGATATCATTGAGAAAAGTGTACGAAGATAATAACAATTTAGCACGGAGAAGTTTACACTTTACTTCTTGGCAAGAGTCTTGAAACGGGTGGGGGAGGGGTGGGTAGGGGTAGGGGGAAGGGGGGGGGGGATTACCTCAGGATTGTAGGTAATGATTTCTCACGAGGGTGATACAAAGTTGCGGCGAGTTTTAGTACTAAAACGCGTAGCCTATACATACTTTTACCTAAATGATCTAAAACCCCAACGCCTGGATATTATCCAAGATTGCCACCGAAATTACGTTCGCCGTAGCCATTTTTCTGTTTCTTCTCCCGAAAACAATTCTTACTAATGGTTTTATTCATCCAGAATCTGAGTTGTTTTTTTGTTGTGTGTATTTTTCGAAAGTTGGCCGAGTGTCGAAAAGTATGTATATCAGTCGACCTAGTAGACTTCTATTAGATCAGACCTATAATACCGTACTTTAGTATAGGCCTACTTAGTAGAGGTCCTAGCCTCATCGCCACGCCCGCTCTACATGAAGCTTTCAGAATTCCTATACACGATCATAAATGAACACTAATGGACCCGTTTATAGGTGGTTTCAAGAACTAGAGAAGAAGACATTATTTATACTATTGGATTCAGCTATTTCGTCGGCATCATGAGACCTTGTCTGTGATGAGACTATATAGGAACTTTATACCACCGCGTTTTGTAGACAAAGGTAAGTTTATGTTTATTGTTAATGTAAGATGTACAAGGTACACTACAGTGTGACGCTGATCATAAATATTGCTATTGAAATCAGGCCAATGCTACCTGCTATTGCATCCAAGGCTGCATGACGTAGGCATATACATCATCACAGCTACGCATGTGCAGGGTTCTCTATCGTACTCATCTACTTGTTGCATCGGAACTTAAAAAAGAAAGGAACTATAGTCTGTTCCGTGGTTATCTCACTAAAATGGTTTTTATTTATCACTGATATATTATATCAATATTTTGAACATATCTTTATTTTCTTTTTAAAGAAATAACATTCATATTGGTTACCGTTCAATAGCTATGTTTGTATTACATTTTTTCTTTGTAATTATACTCGTTGTTAATTAAATTGTTGTGTTGTTATGATTTGCTTTCAAAAATTCAGTGGTGTTTGTATATCTATCGAGTCTAGTTAGTTATACTATATAAACTCTCACCAAGAAAGGAGCATTCTTTACTACACAATATGTATAATTTAACAATTAAAACGTGTTTTAAAATTTAATGTATATTTTTTTAATTTTTCTACTTACAATTAATATTGGATGTGATACTATACTCTTAAGGGCACCCCCCCCCCCCCCGCGCGTGACATATTGCTACTTAATAAATAATCCGCATACATTTACGACATGTAGCTTTACGAGGTTGTAAATAATTATCAAGGATAAATGAATGTGCACATAATAATATATGTCATAATCTAGTAATAAACTTATCTACCGTTCTCCATTACACAATATCGGTATTGATCCATTCATCTTTGCTGACCACATGCGATTGTTTATTTATATCAATCTTAAACGACGTTTTATTCATTCTAATGCCTTTCATACTATATTATGATTTATAGACAAGGACAATCAAGAAGAAACCACACGGCAGTTGTAGTGCTATTGTTAATGCACTCAAAATAGACTAGATGCATTCTGGTGGCAAGAAAATATACTTCTAAGACGAGTGGTTTAGCTGTAAATTTTCATTGTTGTTTTAATGTTATTATTCATAAATGGTCTTGAAAGGAGGTTGCTTAGCAGCGCTTTCTTGTTAGTTTTGAGTCCTCTTTTGAACGTTGTCATAAAAACACGATTGCTTGTCCGATCTAATCTAAATGACTGAGTGATGGCTGTTGTGCACTACTACCTCAATCGTATTTTATGTTATTCCTGATTTCGAAACCAACATAATTACAGGTGACAGCGGTCTAGTTAGGGAGCAGTTAACCATGTTTACTGAGGGTAGTAACACGATATAACCTGGTTAAATCCCCTGTGTAAACAATAGTAGGTTGCTAACGTAGGTTATTTTTTTAACCATTCGTCCAAACTCGGAGTTACTGCGATTTATCTGCTTGGAATAAAATACTAGTGGTCGCCAATCCTGTTACATGCCGTCATACAGGCGCTTAGGAACTCCTTATTAAGTGAGGTTTTGCGGAGTCTGGGGCGGAGCCCCAGCCGCTGGAGGCCATTTCGCCGAAGACAAAACTTTTTGTTGCTATTAGTTATTTATAGATTTTTATGCTTAAATAAAAACCTTTTTAGGGCCTTAACCCTCCCTTCCCTAATTACGCCACTGGCCTCACCTCATACCTTCAAGCACCCATTCGCTTTTATTTTGTAATGCTACAAAGTGCAAACAAAAGGCAGAGGAAATGTATCTTGTGAAGAACACTCGTGGCTTTCTCCGGGGTGTAGGGCCCTCTGTGTTTTTGCAATCATTCACTGGTAAAATATGAACTTTAGTTGGTGAATGTTTTTACTTACTTATTATAGTCAATAGTCTAGCTACTTATTATGTAGCGTTCTCAAAATATAACTAAAAAACATTCATTTGACGCGGTTTTTATAGAAAGACTCCTTTCCCGTTTACTGGTCGTGTTCAGGAGAGGCATACTATATATAACCTTGGGTCTGAACCGTAGAGTATAAGTGATGACCGCGAGGAGCGCTAGGCGTATCGATTCTCTCAAGTGATGGAGTGGAAGGCCTCTCGACGCCACTTTGTTTTAAATATCGCCTTTCTCCGGCGACGCAGCCGACGGATAATTTGAAAGCCGAGACGCACCATGGAAAACATTTGAGATGAGATCGCTCGCCGCAACAACTCCGTTCATGGTGTCACGGCGTAACAAGTCGGGTGCTGACGGTACACTCACACATTCGCTACCCCGGCATATCGCTGAAACATTGTCCTCTATATAGGAAGATGAACGCAGTGGGGACGGAACCGGGGGGGGGGGAAGGAGAGTATAGTTTAACCCCCTCCCCCCCAAGAAATGAATGATAAGCGAATGATTGTTTAATTAGGACTGAGATAATGCTTACGTACAGGTCATCAACTAACCAAAATCTAAATGCCAAAATCGAAACCAATAAAACACACGTTTAAGGTACTTAAATCATTAAAAAATTGTGACAAAATTGTTCGCCTTCGGCAATAGGCCTCCGTCAGGCCTTTGGCAGAATCATGGTGAACAGTAATCTTCCATACACTATTATTCACATAATGATGGAAACTCTACCCAAACACCGTCCATTTCACGGCTCAGAGTTGCCTACTCCAAAATAATCCCTCGCCCCCCCCCCTGCCCCCCCTGCCCCCCCTCCCCCCAACCAAAATATAAACTTCCGGCGCCACTGGATGAACGCATTTTTTGCACACAATGGACAGCGTCGACAGGCCCGTATTAGAGTCTTTAGACAGGCCTATGCCGTCTAGATCCAACCACAGGCGACGTATTTCCAACCAAGTTGCGTGTGGGCGTTCAGTCTGAAAGCGCTCTATACATATAAGAACGAACTGTTGACACAAGGATTTAACGAGGACAATTATGTTCTCCTGTTGTTGTTACCAATTATTTTCTCCTGTTGTTGTTACCAGAGCTCTTGATAAGACTTTAATACCGAAACGATGCGCGTCTCGTCAAATTCTTTGCTGCTAGTTCTTCATTATTTCCCCTCGCGCTCGAGTTTCCTTATAATATGACGGCCATTATTGCCTCGTGCCGCATCCTTTATCATCTTCAATGAAGATAATACCTAGTCCGAGTCCGACTGACCTCATATCATGAATGGACGCAATAAAGTCGACAAGACACGACGTGCCAGACGGGTGACGGGGTGACGGGTGACGGGGGGGGGGGGGGGGGTATATAGACCGAAAAATGCGACGAGGCGATCATCCCTCACCCTTTAGAGAAGAGGAAAAATACGAAATAATTATATAGTTCGTGGAACGCAGTATACTTTCTTCTTCAAACCCGTATAAAAAACCGTCTGGGTCTGAAGTGGCTCTGCCTGTCGTACGAGGCGACTCCAAGAAACAACTAACAAACACCCATTCGCACCTCTCCCACACAACCCAACCCTTCATATCCAGGCCAGGACCTGATAGTTATAATTACAGCTTTCTAAATAATGCATAAAACAAGTGATTACTACTCCTTCAGAAATGTTGAGCTATATGAAAATATCTTCGAATTTTTATGAAAGGGTTTCATCGAATTGTAGATTTTTCGCGCGCTTTTTACTCTACCACCGGCCGCCCACCGCCTTTGTTGGTTTAGAAGGTGTTGCCGCCGGTGGGGGGGGGGGGGGGGGGGGGGGAGGGTAAACATTCGCACAAGGCCAGGGTGGTGGGTCATTAGGCAGTCTAGGATGATCTAATAGCCGACCAGGCTACATCAACGTTAAAACAACGTGAAATTACTGTTTTCATATTTCAACAATCACTACACAACCACATAAAAAATGTGAAAATTGGGCTCAATTTGGGTTTGAATGAACTGATATTTTTGTTTTTTTTTAAGTTTACTTAATTGAATGTAGTAAATTTAAAACATCACCCTTAAAAATTATAATAATACAAATATTTTTGACAAAGTATTTAGTTCTTATAAACGCGAATTGAGTCAGGTTTTCTTTTTTTGGTGACGATTTAAACACAATATTTTCGCGCGGATTTAATGAAGATAGTATTCTTGTTTTTATCTTAAATGAATATTCATATATCTTTTTCAAGTCAGAACAGTGAAACTCTTCCCGAGAGCAGTAACCTTTTCCGACCTCAAAAGCGTATTGGGTCACCAGACTGACACTGAACTGCTTTTACAACAGATATATTCAACCACATTCAACGAACGATTTGTTCCGTTTTCCATGCCCAAGGATGTTTTTAAAGACGCCACTGTGATTGTATAATGAAACCCCAGTATGACGTATAGTGGCGTGTTGTTGACACAGCTCGTGCAGTGTGTTCCGTTCAGTTTGCTTACACCGTTAACATGCACACTATAGTCTGGTATGTGCTAATCTATGTAACATGCACACGTTGAAATCATCGGAGGCTACTTTCACACTGTCTTGTCCGACCATGTACAGGTGATACTGTCCAGGCGCAGAGTTTCATCTCGCTGAGTTGGTACGAGGAGTCGTTCTTTCTAACCTCCTTGCGCTGGCACGAGGATTCTTTCCGTCTAACTTCTTAACTCTATATATAAAGGAGACTTTCCGTCCAACCTCTTTGCGCTGGCACGAGGAGTCGATCTTTTTACCCATCGGTGCTGGCACGTGGAGTCTTTCAGTCGAATCTCCTTGCGTTAGAACGAGGGGCAATTCTTTGTAACCTCCTTGCTTGCGACGGAACAAGGAGTCTTTCCGTCTAACCTCTTGGTGCTGAGTCGTTCTTTCTAATCTTATGCGCTAGAACAGGGAACATTTCCATCTAACCGCCTTGAGCTGGCACGAGATGTCGTTCTTTCTAACCTCTTTGCACTAGATCGAGGAGAGTCTTTCCGTCTAACCTCTTTGCGCTGGAACGAGACACCGTTTCTTTCTAACCTCCTTGCGCTAGACAGAGGAGTCTTTCCGTTCAACTTCCTTGTGTAGATGCAACGAGAAGTCTTTCCGTCTTACTTCCTTGAGCTAAAACGAGCTCCACAGCAAACGATATTTACGACTTCTGAGTAGTACTACGCTGGTCGATCTTGCTGGGGATTTATACCACTATGAAGACGTCTTTCGTTCC
Organism: Isoperla grammatica; assembly: GCA_945910005.1. Classification (NCBI taxonomy): domain Eukaryota; kingdom Metazoa; phylum Arthropoda; class Insecta; order Plecoptera; family Perlodidae; genus Isoperla; species Isoperla grammatica. The sequence goes on from OX246740.1 coordinate 41,249,688, forward strand.
ACGCGTAAGGTGGTAGTAAACTTTGCAAACTAGAGCAAATTGCTTTAAACTTGCTTCCAAAAGGAAAACCAATTCAAACTTCTTTAAATGCACCTTCAGAAGTTTATCCCGGTAAGTGTAGTCACGTCCTTACAACACTCGTCTCTCCCTGTGGGAAGACGAGTGTTGGGATAGGAAACCTTGGAGGCGACTGTTCGCCATGTTATTGCACACATAACTGCTTATCAACCATTATATTTTATAGAATAGATCTTTTCAAACTAGAGCTTTTGATTGGTGGTTGCCATGGTGATCATAAATTCTCGACATAAATATAAAGAAGTTATTATTAGTTTGTATGTTCGTTGAGATGGGCTACAAACCGCAGTTTCATAGATTATCAAGAACTTAAAATTTGTGATTTAGCTTGATAGCTCACATAAATCCTAGGATGAAACACCATTTTATGGAGCTAGTTGTTAGGCTAGATTAGAATACAATCTAAGAATTAAGAACTTGTCACTTTACTTGAAAGTTGGTCAACTTTGTACACCACTATTAACAACTCATTGATGTGTGAATGCTTGTAATGTATGTATGGGTTTTTGGCAAGTCAACTTTCTTCCTCACAAATTCTAAGGTATTATGAATAATTTGTTGGTACCAGATTGTATTCCGGACCTATAAGTGTTGAATGGGTGAGACATAATGTGTGTTACGCTTACAAATATCTGCTCACATACGAATACAAAATGGCATAACATACGTCAGGTATGAATACCATGACACACCACGATCATTGAGGGGTATATATTTAAAACAATATTCCACAAACACCAATGTAAACAACATCGCAAATTGGTTTCACATGCAATGCAATCAATCGATCCCCTCGCTGTGAATGCGCAAAAACAATAACATTCAACAACACAAAAAATAGAGTTGACTTTGCAATGCAAGTTTTATTATTCTAGCCACGAGTAAGTACGACGGACAGCACAGCACAGCACACAACAGGTTATTAAATAGGTTACTCGAAATGGTAACAGAACTGCCACAACCAGCCTCGTTGCGTCAGACTCCCCTCGCGATGTGGATGTCTGCATTATGATCGGCTGTCTATAAATAACGTCGGGAAAAATGCCGACATCAGTCGTTAATATAGGCTGAATGTTATTGTTACGGCCTTGTAACCTACTGACACAATTATTCTTAGCTTATCGCACCCTTTACACTGTTGGGGGGGGGGGGGGGGGGGGGATGATGGAGGATCTCCGTTAAACACAATCCTTGATAAAACACGACGTAGCGAGTTGAGCAAGTATGAATAATAAACATCTCAAAGGAAAGATTATAGCAAATATTAAATCCGCTGTTCTTTTTAACCGTGTCTCAATAATGCAAAACCAAATCGCAAAAAATAAAACTGGACTCAATTCGGGTTCGTAAGAACTAAATACTCTATGAACAACAATTGTAATGTTGTAATAAGCAGGGTTGGTGTTTCAAATTAACTTTTTAAATTAATTAAGTAAAATACAAATACCAAACAAAAATGCAAAAAATTTGCAAAAAAAGAGGCCGAGCCCAAAACGGACAATACAAACCAAAGACGGCACACGTACAAAAAACGCCAATTTCAAAAGAGGCTCAATTTAAAGGGGTGATATCTAAATTGTGGCCAAGCCAATTATTTTATTTCCAATATATAAATATAGTAATTATAATGAAATAAACAAATATATAAATGTTTACATCACTTAATAATTGATAAATAAATATATTTACAACAATTACAAAATTAAATTGACTTATTGAAAGATTTCGAGGTGGGAAAAACAAAATTAACACACTGTATTTATGTGAGTTCTGTTTTCAGTTTTTTTTTTTATGTGGTGGCAATTTCGCGCGGATTTAACATTAGCTGCAGTAGTGTTTCCTCATAATCACACTAAACAGAATAATTCATCCAACAGTCTAAAACAAGAACACGGTTCAAGCAATGGGGTCAAGCAAGCAATGAATGTCAACAAGGGTGGACGGAAGCACCACGCTCTTCATTACCGTGTTAGTGAGTCGGGAGGGGGGTGATCATCCACACTGGGTTAGTGGGGCGGACATGTTGACGGCGAGAGAGCAACAGTTGGTGTTGAGTGGGTCTAGCCTCGGTGACACGCGTTGCCGCCAGATAGCAGCACGACAATACACAACACAACATGCATGGCATCACAACATGGAACAAATAGACGATTCGCTAATACAGGACAAATAGGACAATTTCTGGTGACCCATAGTGGCCAGTGGCGGATATAGACTTTCATAATGGGAGTTATAAAAAATTACTATTATACTCTTTCTACCCCCTCCCCCCCCCCCCCCCCCTCCGTCCACTTCACCCTCACCCTCGGAGGAACACAAAATAACGGATCATGAAATATTTGGACGAGACCGAAAATAAATATATCGAGTTTAGAAAATAGTATTTATTATATTATTATTTTTTGTTCTATTATTTATATTCGAAGATGTATTCTAAATGTAGTTGCAACTTGTGTTTTATTTTTCTGTTGTTTTTTATCGGTTTTACCATTTAGACCCGCTGCCGGCCTCGTCCTCGTTATGACGTGTGATGGCTCCTTTTCTTGTTCTCGCCTAAACGTAATCTATAATGTCTACTCTTTTGTCTGGCGCTGGCTCTATTTTTAACGGGGTTTTCCACGCATCAATTCACCTTTTTAACAGCTTGTAAATACTACATTAATGCCGAGATATTTGGAAGTCCAACCCAAAGTGATGGGGCTATAGACTATAGAAATAGAGTATATATAATGATGTTGACGTTGTGTCTAGCACGTTGAGCAGTACTTTTTGTATGTTGTTGACAAGTTGTCATAGCGTTGAGAGAGTGTAGGGTAGAGGCCCCACGCTATCGTCAGTCTGTCTACCGCCTTTTATTGCCCAAAATACTTTAGTCGGGTAGTAGAAGTTCGCCAACGACGCGATGACTGAGCCTGATTGGTCGGCTACTTCACCGAAGATATACGAAGACAGCCGAAAACTCCGTCATCGCGTCGCTTGGCGAACTTCTACTACCCGACTAAAGTATGTTGGGCAGCATAAGGCGGTAGACAAACTGCCAATTGCGTTGCGACTCTACCCTATATTACTCACTCAACGGTCATAGTCAACACATGGTCTAATAATATCTCTCGTAACGAGAAATATTGTTAGATCATGTAGTCAACATACGCTTTATACGTACACGTGATCACAGATGGAGAGATGGAATTACTATAACAGGAAGAGCGTGATAAGTACGGATAACAAATGAGATTGTAACTACAGGATACGCATGATTATTATGAAGGCCCCGTGAAATGGAATGCGAAAATGATAAATGCTGCTATATATTCAAATACAAGAACATCTTCTAAAAACTACTGCATCAAAATGAATATATATAACAGATATTCTGAGCGGTCAGTTGTGACGTCACTCTGCCAGTAGTCGGCTAGCCGTGTGACGTCATCAATATACGCGTTCCTGGTCTAGAATGCGTCGTAACGTCTGATATGGCTTCATCGCAGCGCTAACTGATCAGTGTTACCAACACCCAGTGGCGTATCCAGGAATTGGGAAAGGGGGGGGTTTTCAACCCATATTATAGAAAGCGGAGCCGGAACATAATTGGGGTTTTGGGCGGGCTTGCCCCCCGAAAAAATTCTCGTCAAGGTAATTTTAATGCAAATCTGTGCGTTTTACAGCGGCCAACTGAAACAAGATAACTCTATTTCTGGCAACACATTTTTTCCTTAGCACCGCTAATAAAAGGAACCTCAATCAATAATTTGCATATTTTTCGTATTGCTTTTGCTTTTAATTACAATAGACAATAATTATAAAGTAAAACATCTGACTGTCTATTGACTATTGAAATGTAAACGGTAATTTTTCATGTTTCTTTTGCAAAGGGGGGGGGGGGGGTTTGTCTCCCCCTCCCCCCCCCCGTGTATACGCCACTGCCAACACCGTTAGTATGATTTTAACTGTTATCTAAATTAAATAAAAATAAAGAAATTCACATTCAGAGTCTACCCACTCAGTAACGAAACTGATTTGCAGTGGGGGACTTCAATTTAAAGCGACCAAACCAACCCTGTAGGCTCCGAACACCATAGACGAGTGAGCGATAACCAATCAAAGATCGATATTTCAAATACGAAACGTATGAATCAGTGATTGGACAGTGCCAACACCTGCGGACAAATGTCAGAATCAACAAGGCTGATTCAGAACAACTTTGAATTTATTGAGTGCTTCGTTGCTAGGACGGCTCCAAAGTCACCGTTTACTTATTTCTTATTCCTCCTTTAAAAGCCGCGTTTTCACAATATCTCCGTCAGCTGATGCGACGCGCGATGAAAATCATATTTTAACCAATCAAACGAGACGAAAACTTAGATCCTCGTTGTGATTGGTCAATTAATATCATATATTTCGTCGCGTCGAGTCGCGACGCGACTTATTCTACACTTATTCAAGACTATCTATTCATGTTTGCATACATCCATATAATTAATTTTGTAGGCCTATTTCTAATTTGTACCAGAATATGATTCAGTGCCTACATCTGTCTATTTGTGCGATGAGTTGATTGGATGAATAAGTCAAGGGGATGGGGAGAATACTTACAACCCCCTCCTACGGTAGTTCGATGCACTCAGCCGAACCCACGGGACAGGTGTTATGTTATCGGTTTCTCCACTACACTAACGGGATACCCATGAGAACAAACCACCGTCCAAACATCGAAACTTACGGCTCCCATTCCTTCGGGGCACTACACAATATTGTGGCCGAGATTGGGAGGACGTAACGGTAACGTGGAACACACTCGGCACTTTGCAGGATACTACATTCATTGAAGAGCGTCATGAAAAAAGGAAGTAACTTTACCTGCAAATAATAGTTTTGAGATAAACAGAGTACAATTGTTGAAAGTATGTATTCTTTCTTCACGAAGGGAGAATCTATATGTGCATGTAAACCCACATATTTTCGATGATGATGATGATATTTGGGGTTTTACGTCCCATATTTTTGCAACGAAGCTAATCGAGACGATGAGTGGGTGATTATGAGGATGAAAAAACGCCACGTGACATCCATGCCCAAGCCAGGATTCGAACCTGGAACGCAGAGATCGCGGTTTACTAGACCAACGCCTAATCGACCTCGGCCAACCGCGCCTATTTTCGAGGAGTGCATGTAATATAAAGAGGGATGTTAAATATTCATGTTTCCACCCTTGCTGCATAGACCAGGTTGACGATTGAAAACAAGAAATGTTACAGATTGTACGCTTTGTAATAATATGTTATTTCAAGTAATTCTTCTTCATTTGTTACTATCTATTCAAGGGATCTTTAACAAGGCGGACAATTTTAAAATAAACCGTTAGTTATAACCGTTACGCCACATCATTGCTCCAATTGTATAATTTTGAGATAATCCCTTAACTTCGGCCTTGGGTGTCCAAGACAACCTAGTTAGCGGAGTCTACACACGCGTTCTGTAAGTCAACTAGCGTAAGAGCAGACATGCCATGAGCGATGGGCCTAAACCTTGATCGCGGGTACCGGGACCTGCAATCAATCATCTGGACCCGCGTACCCGGACTCGTAATCAATCAGTCGTAGTAAATCGAATTACTCTCTGCGATGGGATTGCTTCACGGTGGCTTTCCCGCCTGGTTTGTATCCGAAAACGGCGTCAGTTTCTGGGACAGTTCCCAGCGCGTGCTGGCAAAACACGTTATGTTATACTACCCTAGTTATAGGGAGTATGCAATAGGGAACACGCGTATGAAAATTGTTATCGATTTTTAAATACCTTGTCTCTCATTTAATAATTTTGTGTCTTTGAATTTTGAAAAACGGATCAGTCTATGCCTCAAAATAATTGGTTTAGTAACGATAAATAAAAGGGCGCGAAAAACGAGCCGCCGCCATGTAGAGTGGATTTGACGTCATGGGTTTGTACTTTGTACGCTCACCGCCTCAGCGATTGGTCTGTTACGCCACGTCTACACAATCATTGCGTCACGGCCACCTGTACGCGTTTCAGATCCCCAGTTTAAACTTCAATAAATGCGACCACATTAAACCTATTTAAAAATTTCTTTTTTACGTGCGACTTGCATTAATATACTTTTTGTATCTAATACTATTAAACTAAGTGTTTGGTTTAACAAAAAAAATCGTACGCGTGTTGCCTATAACGACATTTCCGGTATCGCACTGTGGCCATACTGAGTAAACATTTGTTTACATTCTTCCGACACTTCATTGTTGCAATATTGCAATGACCTTTGACTGACACATCAATTGTTCTCCAACAAAGTTTCCGTATTATGACTGAAAACAAAATAAGAACGCTTTAACTCCCATTTGAAGACAATCATTTTCATATGTCATCATTTTCTTGAACTTTTACCAGCACACATCAATCATCAATCTATACGGCTTAAGGCTTAAAACTGTGATTTTTCCTGGATGTGTCTTCTATTGACAGAACAAATGTAAACAAGCTATGTGTACCTCATAATGGCCGCCACGTGACATCTATTGAATACTACCTACAGTGGAGTTCCGCGGGAGTTTACACCAACCTTTTAGGTAGTTTTCTTGGTACACCCCTAGAGCAAAGTCCAGTCAAGCAATTATCTCCATTGAATTTCGAGCAAAAGACGAGGAATTCAGTTGACTGAATACACACATCACATTCTTCAAGGCGAAGAGGTCCGATCGTTCTGGGAAAACACGCAATCCCGGCGTAGCTTATCTTTCAACATATCTATGGGTGTCCAAAACGGGGGGAAAATGGTGTGGCCATGGTGTAAACTCCCGCGGAACTCTACTGTATTGTAAGAGCCATGATACACGGTCAAACTTTCCGTACAACTTTCACAACAAGGAGTAAATCCACTAAACCAATGACACACAGATTTAACACATACCCAATTAAGAGCCTTTAAAACCACTTTTAAACACGAAATTGTGGGAAGACCTACCTGCAGATACTATCATTGTATGTATTTGTTTTCGTTATCTGTAGACCGTGAAAATATCTGTCTTGTGTCTATTCTCAAAGTTTCGATTTTAAAGTTGTTTTAAAGATATACGAACACAAAACCTTAACTATAGTTGAGAAACTGTAAGAATGACGGCCCCCTCCTTATCCCCTTCACATCCCCTCCACAGCTACACGACCCCCCTCAACTCCATGAAACAACAAACTGAACAACTGAAACAAACCTGATTTTCAGTTACGTATTTCATTTTATCAGGTTGTCACGGAGTTGAGGGGGGTCGGGTAGCAGTGGAGGGGATATGGATGGGGCCGTCATTCTTACAGTTTCTCAACTTTAAACCAGAAATATTTCTCTCTGATCTGGTAATTGTTTAAAACCAATCGTTGGAAAATCACCTATACGTTGGCAAAGTCTGTACAACTTCAACTAAATCGAATCATATGTGCAGAGCTAAACCAGAAATATTTCTCTCTGATCTGGTAATTGTTTAAAACCTGTCGTTGGAAAATCACCTACGTTTAAAGACGGAGACTTCATTTTGGGGGCAAGATCTAATCTTCAAAGGATACTAATTTTACCAAAGAGCAGCACTTACACGCGCGTTAACTCCTCAGAAAACTAATCAACCGTAAACTTCAATAGAGTACCACAGACCTTTCCTGCTTTGCAAAATCTATACAACGATGACTGACCATACGCCGGGAGCCGATCGAGATGACCGATATTGCACTGAATGTAGAAACGTGGCAAACCTGTAGAGCGCAAGCGGATAATATGAGGGGTGTCTACCCGCCGGACCCCACTTATTCTGCCTCAGTGGAGAGCGGCATATCCCGCCTTGCACCTAAACTGGCGTCCACGATTTTATCAAAGCTTGTACAACTTCAACTCAATCGAATCATATGTACAGAGCGAAATTTGAGCAAATTCCCCCCCTGGTGGCGCAAAACGTGAAATTGCCAATAAATAAGTCATTTCTTACATCGCGCGTAATTTGATTCGATTGAAGGATGGAAGGAAGGAAGGAAGGAAGGAAGGTTGGCTGTACACACAGTAGCGTTTCAATTACCGTCGTCGGCGTCGCGACGCCCGGAGTGACGGACGGAAACGCGGCTGCCGCGACGCCGATCCTATTAGAAGACACCCGCAGTTTTGCGCGAGACGAGACGGATTCACGCGATACCGGAAACTCTTGCTTGCTCTTCCGGTTTCGTCGCAGCCTCTTGCAATCGATCCGGGAGGTAATCCACTTCAAAAACATCGGGGCCGAGTGACCAATCAGTCGTGAATCATCGGACATCCCCCTCCCCCCCACTCCCCCAGACAACAATCCATTCTGTGTCCTTGTGCTGCCTGGCTGTGATCGGTCATCGCTGATTGGCTAATTACGTCTACTGCGTAATTGTGCCGCGTGGCTCTGATCGTGGGCGAAGCTGATTGGCTAATTACGTCCACCGAGTCATTGTGCCGCGTGGTTCTGATCGGGCGACGCTGATTGGCTAATAACGTCCACCGAGTCATTGTGCCGCGTGGCTGTGATCGGGCATCGCTGATTGGCTAGTTACGACCACCGTGTCATTGTGCTGCGTGGCTTTGATCGTGGGCGACGCTGATTGGCTAATTACGTCGACCGTGTCATTGTGCCGCGTGCTATGCTTTGATCGTCCGCGTAGATCGTCGCTGATTGGCTAATTACGCAATTACGACGCGGGTATTAACCTATCAACGAAGACCACGAGTTGTTGACGCGATCGTTTAGGGGAAAGTCGCGATACGCGTGGTTGAATTACCGACAACGCAAACATGTCATTGAAATTGAGTCGATATCGTATTCGTTAACCCTTGACTGGTATGGTGGGGTCTGTGCCGACCCCAGCATGATATAGTTCTATGTTTGACCACCAAGAAGTTCTAGCAAGCGGCTGGCGAATTAGGTAATCTCAGTTCCCGCTGAGCCGTTGAAGGTAGTGGTTGTGGGTTTTTGTTGCTCCGAAGCGTTTGGCGGCAATTAATTCGTGGGGTAAAAAAAGACCCCAGGATACCTCTTACGGGACTTTTTCTTTTACAAATTATTTGACAATATGGATGAAAATGACATCGTGACAACTCTTCTGGTTAAAAACAAACATAGCTTTGCGGATTGTAAACCAGTGTTCACTATAATGGACAATCTGGTTGAATTAACAAGAAACAAAAAATGTACTCATGACATGCAAAACAGACACCCTTGTTGGTTTGACACACAAACATAATATTTATTTTTTTTTTATTTCAGAGAATGATTTGAATATCTATTAACAATAAATCGACGCGCAAGAAGGAAAATAAAAATTATATGTTTTAATATACATTTTAAAACATTCACTGTTTTTTTTAGTTTAAAAATTACTTACTTTCAGTAAAAAATGTGTTACTTGCGCTCATTATTGATTAAACATCAATCCATATTGTAAATACAATGAATAAAATCTATATTAATTAGTCCTCGGCACAATAATTCACATTTGTTGTTATTTAGGCAGTTTAAAAGTAAAATTAAAACGGGGGGCATATTGGACCCCCCCATATCAGTTACGTATTTGAAAATAAGGATACCAGTCAAGGGTTAAACATGTTTTATGGCACTATTGTGCGCAATGTCATTGAATTGTGAAAAATTGCGGCTGAATCAAAATGTGTAGGGCCTACCTAAAAAGGTAAATTCTAAAAACTCTAAGCTCCAAATAATTATTTTGTTTATTTTTGGTAAACGTTGTCAACCATTAGGAATTATTACATTTTACGTGATTAGTGGTAATTAAAAAACAAATAAACTCGAATATGTTTTTTACCTTTAGAAATAGTGTAGGTCTCTCTACTACTCTTTCTCTATTCTGTAGCACAACGCAGATACCTTATCACGTGCCCCCCTCCCCCCCCCCCCCCCCCCTCCCAAGCCCAGCTGACAAGAGTCAACCGAGGGCGCAGGCGTTACTTGTAGTAGTGCATAAGATAACAATAACACGGCCACAAACATTCTCATATTGTAGAGGGATGTAAACATATACAACGAACAACGAACAACCTCTCCATAGATGATAATACATTCTCTCCCTTATGAATATTGTATCATTTCAAGAAAGAATTTACAATTTCAAATTTCATACCCAAGTTTTTGAATAGCGTCAACAAGTTATGTTGTAGAACATAGTGTACTCGTTTCATTATTTATCAAGGGAGAAAGAAATATTGTGTAACATGTGTAAAGAGGTTTAGAAGGGAAGTGAAATGAGTTGACTCAGTGGCGTAAGATGGCGTGTAACCTCCCTCCCCCTTCCTTTATTCCGCCCCCTAGAAATGTGAGAGGAAGATTGAGAGAGCTGGGCTGGAGTAGAAGGAAACAACGAATTATTTTCATTATGATCACCCTAAACACAGTGAATTAAATTCACTTTTTAAATATCTCTAGATCTTGATAATGTCCAACCCCGCATCAATCAATCAATCAACACTTTTCAAAACTATTTCTGTCAAACACTCAATACAACATCACCCACCAACATTTTATGTCAACTTTCTGATATTTTCTCTCAGCATTTTCTTGTACTTGTTTCATGTATATGAATATTCATGAAGTTTAATCGTGTTAAAAATGCGTTAACGGTATTTTCAAAATATTCAAATTATCTTTCCCCTTCGGTTATTCCGCTCCCGACAGCTGGGACTTTTGTCCAATATTGTTTCCATGTTCCGATATGAGTAGGCTGACGAAGCCGTGGGGCTTATCATTTGTAAAAACTAAACAGAAATGTATATTTATTGTCGACCCACTCAATTACAAAAACTGATTTTCAGTAGCCGACATTATTCTATTTATTATACATGATTCGTTGCTCTTCCACCTTCATATTCAGCGTTAGCATATGGTTTATCCCGAGCATCACAGATATCGACTAAAGTCAATTTCCGAAATTGAAAAACCCAGCGCGAACCGAGAATCAAACGCTCGACCCTGCACACTGGAGCAGAAATAAACACACGTACTAGACCAACGAACGACAAAAAAAGTAAATACGGATAGTCGTCGTTGTTGATAAATATGGCAACGCGTAGTGTTCACAAGGCTGAAAGAATGAGCGAAAAGCTTGCTCTAAAATATCTTGCCAACTTCGTATAGGACAGACGTGAATATAACAAGGCGTGGGATAAAAGTGTTACGCATTGTAAATACCAAATGGTTTATATTATAATTGGATGTTTTGATATAATTGGGTCTCGGTTGATTTGCTTTGTATTCAAAGGTTTATTATTACCTTTGTTCGTAATAATAAATTACCCTCTCAATTATTTATAGAACATGTTTCTACTCTCTTTATCTCTCAAAATGTGCCTTTCGGATGAACCATCTCTCATCACAAAATATTTCGTTATGGTCACTGGAGAACGTTCAATATTATTTCAAACAGAAGCAGTCAATCGAGGTTATTCAAACCAACTTCAAAGGTGGCCTAACATTTGGAACATACGATTCGTTCTCTGACAGGGCCGTAGTAGTACAGTATTATGATATTCTTTCCTTTTCAAATACAAAGTCGCAATCCAATTATTTTTATCATTCCTGTCCGCGAATGGTGAAGTAAAAATCGTAAGAATTCTATAGATTTATATATACCAGACGACCAAGGGCTGCAGTGTAATGTATTTATTTGTACGGTCAACCATAGAGTATAGAACTTGGTGTAGGACAGGGTAACGCCCGTTACCACCAGTGCAACTGCAACTGACAGCAAACAAACAGTCAAGTTTCTTCAACCCGACGTTCACTAGCACCCTCGGGCAGCTATTATAATACATGTACTGTATCTGCTACGAAGAGTGGATGATACGTGAGGCTGAAGGGCGATCACAAACATACGTTCCCCGCACGGGATTCAAACCCAGACCCTTGGTTATTACGGCTCCTCCCAGTCCCAACGATGGAATTAGAAATGCATAATGCACTTCCTACCTCCTCGCGACGCCCATGCATATTGGATAGCAATTGATGTGTGTAGAAGAGAATATGTTCGAATAAGGAAGATTTTCGTCCTTGCTTTTGTCTCCTATAGTGGTGTACAATGTACATGGCCACTGATTTGGATTCACGCAATAAAATACTCTACAACAACAAAAACAACTGATTCCTAGTGGTGTACAATGTACATGGCCATACTGATTTGGATTCACGCTATAAAATGCACAACAAAAAACAAGTGAATTAAAGTGATGGTTGTGTAATGGGTTAGGAATAAAATGACAGAAATAAGAGACAGCAAATATCGAAATAGATGATTTTCAGAATTGATCTAGAGAGTTGTCATACGCTCTATCTAAGGGTCCTTGATAGTTATGTTACGGTGTATATTTCATTGTTGTGCATTGTTGTGCATTGTTGTCATTGAAGATCTAGAGGGCCGTGATTAGCTCTATCTAAGATGATCTAAGGGCTGGTCTTACAATCTCCTAACAAGAAAGTTATTTGGAGCTATTTGGAGCATTTGAAGGGTTTTGATTGGTGGTTGCCATGGAGAAAACAAGCTTTTCGACGAATAAGTAGTTATTGGGACATTGTAAGACTGGATCTAAGTGTAATAGATCAATTCTGAAAAAGGTCTATTGAATTATTTAAAAACAATCAAACCAGTGCTGTATACGACGGTTCACTGTGCAACGGAAAGACACAAATAGAATGTTTACGTGCGTACGTTATTCAACAACAGAGAGATACACAACAAAGTGTGAACACATAAAACTGAGCTACTTTTACAAGCTCGATCCTAAATATATACGGTAAACACATGTTTGAGTATTTTTATACGACGTAATTTACTCGGTGTCTGGCCCGCTTGACTTGGTTCAGCAGATTAACCCATTAACCCCCTATAAACAATGCAACAATGAAAGTAGGATGTATATACCAGAGGCAACCAATTATCTTTCCGCTTTTATTACCCTTCGGGGGGGGGGGGGGAGGGGTGATGTTATAATTTCGTCGGAATCTCGCTGTCAAAGTGAAAGCCTTGCAGAAAATATGCGCAGTGAAAAAAAACGTGAACTTTTGGTAGCATTTGTATTTAATTACGAGCAATAAAAAGACCGGTGTATATAACTGAACGCATCAATCTACTTTCCTCGCACGTACTTGCTGTACATTATTCCGTCAGTACACTCGGCCTTCTAATTATACACACTGGCAAGAAGCTCCGAGTCGACGCGATGCGATGCGATGGCATTACACGAAAGTTCAAAACAGAACTCAATGGAAGGCGAAACAAAAGTTTTCGTTCAGGTGTTTTCAAGAAGGTCGACCTTAAAGGGGATGTGCGACCTATTTAGTTTTGTTGTCCCTGATCTAAATACTTGAGCTCTAGTGTGCTGGTATCTAGCACAAGAGAGCGTCCGCGTGCAAATAGACGAGGAATGTCACTTGTCATTGTGGCGCCCACACATCGGTATGAAACTCTGTGGATGTTTTTATATTCGTTTTTCAATTTACAAATTTCCGTTTTATGATTATTCATGGGTTTCGTTCATATTGATTGATATTTGAAATGTTTGCAATGTGATAGTCATAAGTTTTTTTGTTACAACAGCGGACGCAGTTGGTTTTAGCTACTGTTTATTATAGAACTTTTAATCGGAATGTCGTGTTTATTTTATTTGAATGATTGTATGATATCGTTAGATTAATATGTTGTGTGTTATATCGTATCCAATATTGTTTTTTAATGTGTATACAATTCTCTTTTTTGATAAATAAAATAAATTAATAGGGTATTTTTTACGCGCCTAATTCACTGTTTCTGAGAAAAGTTTCAATATGTTAAATTATTTAAAGTGGCTTGAGGCGCTGCGACTTCTTCAAAAGTTTTTTTTTCTAGAACTACAATTATTATTGAAGCACTAATTAGACACTGGCTGGAGTATTTATCCAATGCCCATGGCAGCCATACTGGTTGCAAAAACGACATGTGTGTTTACTTTCGATTTGCAATTCGTTGTTCAGTAGTGCCCCTTTAATTCAAATCGCAAGGTGCCCTAAAACCTCCCAAATTTGAATTACAAATTTTTGAACTAAAACAACATTTAACAAAAAGCTATGTGCCCAAACTTTCTGCAGGAATTTCATTTTGAACTTATCAAGTTTAAATTAAAACGGGATCACTGTTGTAATGTTTCAGATGTCGCGCGGTTGAAGTCATGTCCTCCAACATTGGTTTGCTTTACTACTGAAAAGCAACATTTAATAACAAAATTTTAAATTGATGTGTCGCTAGATATTAGTTAGATCTACAAAATATATTCTCCAAATAAGATTAAAAATGTATTACGATTGAATTGAAATCATTAAATTTCAGATATTATTGAAATTGTTTAAATTTATCCAAACCCAATCAATTTTGCACCATTTATCGGAGACTATTGCTATAAGTTGATAAGATCCTGCCAAGCATCATGCGAATGAAAAACCACCTTAAATGCTGACCCCCCCCCCCCTTCAAACCCCCTTTCAAAATATTTGTATCAAACACTCCGAACTCTCAAACGTGGTGTCAAAATAAGCCATACTCGTCTCTAAAGAATTCAACAGCTCCTGAATCACAGACGCCCACAACTACCTGCAATATGTAACACTACCTTAAACTTGTCAACAATTCAGAGGATCCATCAATTGAAAATGTTGCTAATATTTTGCCAACGGATACAACGGATGTTTAAAAAGTTGTTCATCAACAGATACGATAAACCAAGACAAAAGCTTGGCAATACTTCGCTGTAAATGACTCGGCGGATTTTGAAATGTTTGATGTGTACACCACAAATGAAAAATAAAGAACATGAAAATGATTCGTTTATACGTCGTCTTTGAGAACCAAAAACATATGTTCGGTGTTTTGCCAAGAATAACAATCATAATCTTTCAGACTGTTAGTTTATCCTTCACCGCGAAATATTGAATGAAAGTGGAGACGTCTGAGAGATAACGTACGACGTATCATGTATACTGACGTCTTATGAATCACATGTGTATATATACACATGCAACAACCTTGCATCTCAATGCCATAAAGATTGTGGCGATAACAGCTGATCCGTGACTCTTATAAGTGGGGTATCGCCGACACGTATCGTGCCTGATACCGGGGGTCGAATCCCCCCTATAGTTTTCTTTCACTTCTAACGAGTCACGTCACGTGTATAGTAGAGTCAAGTGTCAAGTTATGTACAGGATTTGTTGCTATGGAATTGTTTTATTACATGGTATTTTCCATAAGAAGAACAAACTCCATAGCAACCATAAACAAATCACATACTTAACTCGACTGTGCATTCATACTAGAAGTATGAATAGTAGAAGTATGAATGCACAGTCGAGGTTTTGTTTATGGTATATAAGTGAAATGTTGCAGTGTTGGTCCACCACCACATAGATGTTAAATGCACAGTATCCAGACATTAAATCGCCAGTCCCGGCGGTCTACTCTAGGGGTCAAGGCGCCCACCCGCCAAGTGGGAAACCTGGGTTCGATTCCTAGTCGGGGTTGGTGTTTTAATTGTGTTTTTTCTTATATTGTTATGTATGTGAAATTTAAATTTATAAAAGCATTTTTGCTAAATCAATTTCTATTGTACTTGTGCATGTCTTCTTTCAATAATTGTGTGTTGTATTCTTTTGTTATCTTTGCTAATTTTTTATTTTCCCATTATTAATTGAATAGTTTTGTTTATTGTCCCCATCCCAATTTGACCACTGACGTTTCTACTTGTAGGAGGGTCAAATTTTGAAAGGAATACTAAAACATACAATATTGAAAGGCAAGAAGAAGGGGAAAATAGTAGACATACCAAGATTGAAATATGCAGTAGATATTTCGGGATATTAGTTGTAGCCGGTATGTAGAAGAAATCTAAGACTGACGGAATAGAGAACGGAAGGGAGGGATGTGTCAAACCGAACAACGGATTGATAACCGGAGAATATAATCAGTGTAGTTGTGTACGAAGCGTTCCTGTACTTTATCTAGGTAGAGCTCTCGAGCACTGATTGGTCGCAAGTGTCTAACCAGAGCAGAGTGATATCAGCATCGTAATTACCTCATTATTCCCGTTTCAAAGAGTTCTGTCGTGCGGCCAGAGATATACTACACTACTATTCCAAAGTCCTTGGCGGCCAGACGGGGCCCCGACTATAACAACCTCTTGAGGAAGGTTAGTAAAGATCCCACTGCCATCTAAACACACGTTTCACGTCACGGTCTGTCTAATACAAAAATTGGAATAGTACAAATTAGAGAAAGGAGAGAGATTGTCTCTAGGGACAGGAACATATCTCGCCGGGTATAATATTTTATATTGCTTCAAACTTTAAATTATAAATCATAATTTTCAAATAGTACATACATGTCGTAGATATTATGAAAATAAGTAGGTGATGTGTTCAAAGACGTGTTCATACTTTATGTATATCTGTTTTATATAAATATCTATAATATTTATATATAACTGAAATGTTGCAGTGTTGGATCTCCACCACATAGAATATAGATGTTAAATGCACAATATCCAGACATTAAATCGCATATTTATTTCAAAGACGTGCTCAAGATATTAGAAAGAAGAAACCCCGTTATTTTCCCGCGCTTTTAATAGTGAGACTCCCCCTCCGCCTGAAAACGCTGATTAAAGCAACTCCCATTGTCTTCCAGAGGGCTGTTAGCAAATACATCAAGATATTGCTCTAGGATGTAGTTTATCATCACTATCTTTGCACTACTCTACACAAAAACGATCTCAACAATTTAGAGTGCTTTCTTATGAAAGCCTCACAACTTATTTGCAAAGAGCTTATGCAGAGCGTTCAGTGTATAAGCTCTTTGTCTTGTTGTGTTTCGCCATCAAGACCTTGTGTCGTTAATTTGTCGTCTCGCCGTTCAACGTAATTGTTATTCGCACCTGCCCTTGTTGATTTAGCCTATTAGCACTAATTGCTGTTATGATTCATGCAGCTAATTTCTAATTAGTCTGCGGTGTCCCGGCTGTCCGTGATATTTCGCATCACTCACACTTAATTCGTGTTCCCTCCGGGACACAATATAACGTACACGAATTAAAATGTGTGTAGCTGTGAAATAGACCATTTTCAAAATTTACCCAGCACCCAGATAGAGTTAATCACGGTCCTGTAAATCTTCAATGACAACAATACAGAGCAATGGAAACTAGTTTTCAAATATTATGCCAAGGTTTATTTTTCATTGTTGTGCATTGTTGTCAGTGAAGATTTAGAAGACCATCATTAACTCTATAATGGGGAAAAAGTAAGTAAAATAATAATTGTCTTTTATTTTATTCTGATTTTCATTTATTTTCTACATTATATTATACGTAGTCTAATGTTAACTATTTTAAAAGTTGGTTGATTAAACAACTAACAACGGAAAATAAATTTTCAAAAATTGTCACTCTTGTATAAGAAAGATCCAATAGTGCGTGTGGCTGTAAATCGGGAAATTTTGCGTTTTACAAAGTAGGTGTGCACATAAAAAAAATGTACACGTGCTGTCCCACATGGTTGTCTGACACTTGACGTGCAAACTGCACTTCGGAGAATCCGCTCAGGGCGCTGTATACAATTAACGTCGAGTGCGCAAACCAATACTGTACAGCGTCTGTTTAGTTTAATTAACAAAACGTGTTCAAATGCCTCAGGAAACCCATGACTAGCAAATATCATTACCATGTGCTAAAGTATAGAGTCTAAGTAGTTGATTCATATCAATGTTATCAATAGTAGATAAGAATTAAAACATTGTGATTAAGTCTGTCTGTCTGTCTGTGTATTGTGTGAAACCAACGGACGTGGCTTCGTTTACCGGATAAGGTGCGGTTTCGTGTTGCTTTCCTCCTCATCGCCATCCCGTTTAGCTTACATACATAGATTAATAGAGACTAATAGTTATTAAAACGTAACTACACATATGTATGTATAGAGTTGCACAAAATACAAAAATGTTAAAAAAAAAAAAAAAAAAAAAAACGCGCTACTTCAGGCATATTTCGGAGCCCGTCACTCCCCTTCGTCCGCGTGTGAAATGTAGTGACGCATGAAACAATCAATGGGAAAATATTTCGGAGCGTTGTCCAGCACGTGAAATATAACGACGCGTCTATTGATCAATGGGGGGATATTTCGGAGCCCGTAACCCCGCTTCCTCCAGCGAGTGCAATGTATCGACGCGTGTAGCAAGCAATGGGAAAATATTTCGGAGCCTTTACCCCGCGTTGTCCAGCATATGAAACATAACGACGCGTCTAGTGATCAATGGGGGTATATTTCGGAGCCCGTAACCCCGCTTCCTCCAGCGAGTGCAATGTATCGACGCGTGTAGCAAGCAATGGGAAAATATTTCGGAGCCTTTACCCCGCGTTGTCCAGCACATGGAATATAACGACGCGTCTAGTGATCAATGGGGGGGGGGGGGGGGGATATTTCGGGGCCCGTAACCCTGCTTCCTCAAGCGCGTGCAATGTATCGACGCGTGTAGCAAGCAATCAATGGCGGAGGCGTCGCGGCGCCACAAGTACGAACGCTCGTCTGGCACTTCACGGCTGGTCCATTACTTGGTCATGTCGCACTTAGGAGGCACTAAACAAGGATATACGAGCCGGCGCCCGCAGACGAGTACTTCGCACCAGTCAGTTACTTTCATGTCAAAAGCCAATGCTGGGATTGAGAACTATAAAATTCTCATGAACTTTCCATCCTCCTAACTATCGTCACCCAGTCATATATTATACCTAGTTAGTGAAGAGTAATGTAATTATTATTATTTTTTATTATTTTTTATTATTTTTTATTACAATTATTATCTCTTTATCCCATATATATACCCAGTCATATATTACACCCAGTTAGTGAAGAGTAATGTAATTATTATTATTTTTTATTATTTTTTATTATTTTTTATTACAATTATTATCTCTTTATCCCATATATATACCCAGTCATATATTATACCTAGTTAGTGAAGAGTAATGTAATTATTATTATTTTTTATTATTTTTTATAACAATTATTATCTCTTTATTCAAGAGCCAACACGCAACGAAAAGGTAGAGCACCGTTCTTTCTGTCAACCTGCCATGTATATAAATGTTACAATGGTTGTACTTGTTACACCATATAAAATATAATTTAAGAGCTGCACAATAAATACAATACAATACATGCCTACCTGTGACATTTAGTACAATAAACACAGATGAGTGTAGACCTCGGCATAACCATTTTACTTCATTATTAGCAACGCATAGGGTGCTGCACCCTAAAGCATACTCTTACATCTGTGGCTTAATACTAGCACTAATATTAAAACTGAGCAAAAATTCTCATTTCTTTAATCGTATCTCAAAATGCTACACAACATAAAAACAGTTCGTAAGAACTAAATATTATTAATTAATAGATACTAACATAATTTATTAGTGATACTGTAATAATTATCAAGATTGATATTTCAAATTTACTTTGTTTAAATAAGTTAAATTATTATTTAAAAACTAATTATGTGATTAAAGTTGGGAGAGTGGTAGTGGAAAACTATTTAATAACAATAATGATTAAAAATAAACAATACATAATTTAAACCGTATACCAGTCATAAAATGCGACTAGTTTTGTAAACAGTATTCAGTTCTTTCGAGCCCGGTTTTCACATCCCCAAAGTGACGTTTTCTCGTCTTTGACGAGAGTCTTTCTCTCAGTTCACGCCCCATATGTTCAGCGTCTCCTGCTTCTTTCAAATCAGCAACAGTTCTCAGAGACAAGACGAACTGACGGACAGATTGAAGACAGATGACTTTGAGTGAGTAGTATAGGGTAGAGTCGCAGCGCAATCGGCAGTTTGTCTACCGCCTTATGCTGCCCAACATACTTTAGTCGGGTAGTAGAAGTCTGCCAAGCGACGCGATGACGGAGTTTTCGGCTGTTCTCGTAAATCTTCGGTGAAGTAGCCGACCAATCAGGCTCCGTCATCGCGTCGCTTGGCGAACTTGTACTACCCGACTAAAGAATTTTGGGCAGTAAAAGGCGGTAGACAAACTGACGATAGCGTGGGGCCTCTACCCTATATTACTCACTCACTCAACGCAGATGAGAACGAATGTTACTCACGAATCTCTGACCTATCTGCGTTTCAATCAATCCCACGCTCGACCCGTATATGAGCGCCGAGGCCGCTTCTGTAGTTCAATATTTATGACAACTCCATGTCGTGGCTTCCGTCATCGTGGAGAATAATTAATCGAATGAGTTATTAAGGTTGCAAGTCAATCAAAGTGCGGAGTATCGCTCACGTCACTCCCACCACATCGGTGGCGTTTGACTGTGTTCAATATTCTATGAGTTACCTTACCTGCTATAGGTGAAGTTTCTGAGCTACACTCGTATCTTGCAAACTAAACAGGCCCGTTATCATATTCGTTCCTTACACCTAGGGGCGCCCGATGTTGCCAGACAACAATTTAATGCATGATATATCCCATATAGAAAACAATTTCTTAGCAACACCGGGCGCTCCTAGGGGTAGGGGACGAATGAATACGGACCTGAACATTAGAATAGAGATAGATGTGGGTTGATACATTTCATACGACAAGCCATTTCGACACGTAGGCCTACTTGAAATTGTGTGATTTAATAAAATTCGAGAGATTTTCATGCGTGAATAAATAGAAGTTGAAGGGAGTTAAGGACATAGAAGTTTTCGTTATTTAGGTATAGGGTGTTTTTCTATAAAAGTTGACATGACGTACAAAGTATATAGTAAGGGATGAGGATGGGTTCATATATTGGAAATGGTTTTAATGTTTAAAATAACTAATCATAAGTAATAAGTAGTGATCATAATGCAGTAATAAGTAGTAATCAATTTTCGAAATTGTGATGTTGATTCTATATTATATTATTTTTTAGACAAAAGACACGAAATTCTCACTCATTTCAAGTTGAATATAGATACGATAAAACGGTCTTCGATTTTGATGTTTTTCATGACAACTCAACTTTTGCTAAGGTGTGTGCTTTAACTGTGTTTTATTTTTTAATAGTTCTGTTATGTATTTCTTGTTTGTATAAACTCTACTGGAACAAATAATTATTATAAGAATAACTCTAATAATAATAAAAATAATATTCTATTAAATCCTATAGCCCAATATGTAAATAAACCGTCGCGCGCGCTTCTCGACGAGAACATCATTATATCCAAGTGAAATATTACTTTTCACGACGGTTCCGAAAACTTTCAGCGCGCCATCGTTGATTGGAAAAGTTTAAAACCTTACTGAAAAATTGCTCCTAAAATCTGGTGTCGTGTTATAAGCGGCATCGTGATTCATATCGTCTTCATCGTTGCAGAGGTTGTCTGTCTTACACAGCTGACAATGTCCAATGGCAGAACCTCTGAAGATATCGGCACCTATACTGTTATTATACCGAATAATAATAATAATGTAACAGCAGACCAGATACATTAAGATGTGTCACACACAGAAACTTATTGACCCGGAATAAATGTTAAAACACTCACACACAATTGTAAAACGGTACCATGGTCACTGTGACCAAGTAAGTGACCTTGGTACCGTTTTACAATTGTGTGTGTGTGTGTTTTAACAGATGCATTAAATATACCAGTGGCGCATCCAGAATTTTATCCTGGGTGGAACTTGACGGGTGAATGGATATAAAATAAAAATAGCGCGAGGAGATTAAACTTCACGTGAATAGCCCCTCCCCCCCCATCCCCCACATAATTTTATTTAATAAAGCCAAGCCGCGTGTGTAATAACAGTTGTGTGCACAAACGATACGTCACTGTGACCAAGTAAGTGACCTTGGTACCGTTTTACAATTGTGTGTGTGTGTGTTTTAACAGATGCATTAAATATACCAGTGGCGCATCCAGAATTTTATCCTGGGTGGAACTTGACGGGTGAATGGATATAAAATAAAAATAGCGCGAGGAGATTAAACTTCACGTGAATAGCCCCTCCCCCCCCATCCCCCACATAATTTTATTTAATAAAGCCAAGCCGCGTGTGTAATAACAGTTGTGTGCACAAACGATACAGATTTATAAAACATGTGAATGCAGTGTGTGGAGGGGGGGGGGGCATAGGGGGCGGGGCAAGTGAAAAGAACCCACCCTGATTTTTCCTCAATTACAGCTACACCGTGAGTGCACAAACAATACACACAGGTTGTATAAAACATGGTAATTCGTTCGTTATGGCGGGAGGGGGTGGTAATTTCACGTGAAGCTCAATTTTATTTTATTTCTAAAATGCGTGTGCACTAACGGAATACGTATGAATGCTCAATCGTCTCAAACGCATTGCATTCGATTCTTCGATTCAAACCCACGTGACTCCTCTGGGATAGGGGTTCGTCGTACAGACAGAGGTCAATGTTTTCCATTCAGATTTTACGCGAATAATATAATTAATCATTGATTTCCGTACCAGTCTAAGAGCAGAAAAGGCAGATCGTTTTAAAAACTTTTTACGACTGTTGCTGTTTCTGAAAGCAAACAGTCACGCTGTCCCCCTCCCTCCCCTCTCGCTAAGAGGAAGGCCAAGGCTCTAGTTCATTAGCGAGAGGCAAATTATTAATTATACCTACTTGGACACGGCTTTGTCGAGAGAGCTGGTCGAGCTCGTGCAGTGCGAAACGTAACGAAAGGTATCGGCCACGGTTGGTGACCTGCATGGATATTGATTGCAACAAAACAATGAGAGGACTGAATAGAATTATCTGCACAACATTGCATGTGGAGACGCTGAGACTGCAGTCGTTGTAATTAGTGTCTATACAAGCGAGGCGGAACACACTTACATGTTTGCCGCACGTTTTAGTCCCGAGAACTAATAACAACAACCATCATCATCATTAGACTATTCAAACATTCTTACATTGCATGCGTGAACTTCTTGGTAAACTTTGTATGTAATAATTATGTCTTCGCGAATTAAACGTACATCATCATAATACCATAATACAGTGGAAATGGGTTATTGATACGGTAATCATACTTCTGAATAGGTGGCGAATGTTATAAATGACTAAAGTCATATGTCACGATATTTTCATCGCTTCTCTTGCTTTCCATTAATTATAATTTATAACAAAATGTAGTGTAGCTCTTATCAGCCTAGGCGCATCTTCAATATGGATTTTGAAATGTAAGATTAGTTTCAATACTTTACGAGAAAAACAAGGCGTTCTTATACATAATGTTTTTGATGTTTTTGTATGGGTATTGCATAGGCTTCGCCTTTAGCAAGTCTGATGCAATGAAAATCAATGTGATTACGCTTTTTAAACTCTTTCGTCTCCATTCAAGAAATATATCATTACTTTAAGAACTGTAAGATTTTCAGAAAAACTGTTGGATCAGCAACTTTCAATATAAGCTGACATTCATATTTCATTACCTTTCCATTTTCAATATGTGATAGTATGTTTCCTTGCAACCAAATGTGTTGGAGATAATTAAAACCATTTGACATTTGTCTCGCATTTTATAAGTTCACAACCTTACGAGACATCAAGATTTCGACTCATGGAGTTTTCCGGGAAAGTCCCAAGACACATCACATTACTGTATTGCGGGTTTTCGTTATCGATTCGATTACTTAGAAACTAAAGGATGCGAGGACGGACCTTAATTAGCTAGTCGCAATTCAACAAAAGTTAATTAAAAGTGTCGCCGATGTAAAATGTTCCATGCAGTGTAGTCTCGAGCCGACTCTTTGAAAGTGCAACACCCGTAGAAAATAAATAAAACAAGTATATTTTAATTTGTTTTCTTTCTCTAAACATTAGAATCAGTTCTATTCAATGTCGGAAATAATGTAATTAACTTGTTTCACTGCACGCGGTTCTTTCTAATGAGACATCACGTCGTGAAACAGTGTACAAACATAACAAAACTAAATGAAACACACCAGATACGATTGTAACCGTACCGTGGTAATTGGACATCACAAAACTTGTGACATCAGTCGCAGTTTGCAGATGTTTATTAGTGACATTTTGAGGCCGTGTATTTTGGATTTGAAAAAATCCAAAACATAGTGGTGTGAATGTGACTTATAAGGGAGGGATGCATCCAATATTCCTTCCATGTCTAGAAGCGCTCTTGACAGAATCTTATATTTACCCTATATTTGACTTACCATGTTGTATCTATTGGTAATATTTATACATACGTATCCCAATACGGAATCAAGAGAGATCTAACTCCGTAATGCATATTGGGATTATAATACGTTCTTCTGTGAAAAGTGCCTCTTGACATAGAAATAACTATAAAAGATGTATGTCTATTAGTGACCATTTACGGCCCAGTATTGGATATCTGAAAACCCCAAACACTCTAGATGTGACTAATAAGGGTTTTGCCTTCTATACTCAGCGGAAGACCACCTTTACGAATGTATGAAACAATGCGAGGAATCTGTTGATTGTCACAGAGACAGCGTGCATGAAAGGGTAGATTATACTTGAAGTGGGAAACTATATGAGAGACTTGCCCATGTTTTTGCCTGAAGCTAATCTAGACGACGGTATAACGTGAAATGATACCGCACATCGGGTCTAATGAAATAATATGTATTCATGTCGGGGTCCACGCTCTGGGACAAGGAGGGGGGGTGACTCGATTACGTGTGTTTTACTATAGGGCTGGTAAAAACCTTCAGACTAGGTACCCCTAACACGCAAAGTGGGCGGCTAAGTATTTCACGTTAAGTCTCACTGGGGACCTTGTCTGTTACATCGTGGCTTAGCTACTTCCTTAGGCTGTGTCAGATACGCTTCTAGTTGCCGAGATAGCAGCATAGACGGTGACAAACTTGCAATAATTCGATAGCGCTTCTAAGCTGTATACCTTCACCTGCGCCAATAGAACTTTCAACAGAGGTCCAATTTTGTTTTAGTTAATTTATTTTGCTACTACAATGCACCTTGGCTGTACGTGTACAATGTAAGTACTTTGGTTAGATTTATGCGATAGTTGATAGATCATATTTCAAGCTTTATTTTTTAATGGGAAATATACATTTTTGTTGGAAACAAGCATGGAAAAGTGTAAAACAATTAATAGTTTAAAAACAGTTTTTAGTTGTCTATAGTATTCATATTCTAAATTAAAATTTCACGCTTTACTGCTGCCAAATTCGTTATTTTTGCCCTGTCAAAAGCCATTTCGTCTAACTTGAAACCGTATTATTTTCGTATATTAGAATAATTTTAACCATATTAAATGTATGTAATATTCGTACAGGTAGTAAGCAAGTCAAGAAAGGATTTTGTTTTACTTTACTTTGCTGATATTTGTCCGTGTCGACATGGTAGCTCCCAGTGCAGGGGAAAGTGCTACCTGTTAATCTAACGCAGCCAAGTTACGTAACGTAAGCCACACTTCTATTGACCGTATCATCACAGGTCACCGCACTAATCCCTGGCCCAATGGGATCATTTCGGTAATCCGAGACCAGGCTGTTTCCACCACGGATGGCTTCTTATCACAAGTAGATTACGGAGTAGTTTCCTACTTGTTGCGTGCTTCGTGTTCATCATTGGCTACGGGTCTCCTTTCACAGATAGGTGAATACCGGTGTATTATTGCACCATAATAAACTTGAAAGCTGTGATGGTTTTTTCCACTTCAATTTTACTAATGTTTTACCTAGATATAAACAAAGATATTAAAATAGTTCCTTCGTCAATACCGTATTGTCGTACTCGTAGGTACTATAAATTTGCAATTTGGTTGTACCACACTCAACGGTTGTACCAATAGTTTTAGTTTTTCGTAGGAATACCCGTTATAGGGTGCACATCAGCTTTACCTGATGTGCCCCTCTTCAGGTGACTAACTAGGTTATTAGGGTGTTCGGATAGTTGGGAAGGAATGTCCGAGGGCTGATTGTGATAGTATGACTCAGTTCCAGCATTCGCCTTAACGACTGAGGAAAACCTCGGAAAAAACCTTCAGTGAGGACTGCCGGTGGCCGGAATCGAACCGGCGACCTCCCGAACCAGAGTCTTGCGTCTTACCCGCTGAGCCACCTCTATCGGTGGTTGTACCAATGGTTGTACCATGCCTCATACAAAGTGTATTCATAATCTTATTTCGTGTTTACGGCTGTCTTTGATTCTTCTTGATATCGCTGCACGAAACGGAATCCACGATGACAGCTAAATAACATATCAAACTATTCCCGATTCCAGCAGGAGGTCGTTTTTATTTTTGCATTATGATTTTTTTAAAACATTATCATATAAATAGTTTTATTCCCAAGAGTCACTTCAACAAACAGACACCTGTCAGATATCTGAAAAGTGAAGTTGGTCGAGAACTATCAAACAACGTAACAGCCTAGCGGTTTCAGTTCTCTTTTAGCCACAAGGTGTGCGTGTGCGTGTGCGTGTGCGTGTGCGTGTGCGTGTGCGTGTGCGTGTGCGTGTGCGTGTGCGTGTGCGTGTGCGTGTGAGTGTGCGTGTGCGTGTGCGTGTGCGTGTGCGTGTGCGTGTGCGTGTGCGCGTGCGCGTGCGTGTGCGTGTGCGTGTGCGTGTGCGCGTGCTTGTGCGTGTGCGTGTGCGTGTGCGTGCGTGTCCTCATTGCCACATCCCGGTGGCAGCCTCGCCCGCCTTCCTTCCTTCCTTCTTCTCCGACACAAACTCGTTATGATCTCACAGGAAACAATCTCTATACACTCCGTTGATCTTGACAGATGGGAGTCTTACAGTAACATTACAAGACATAGGCGCCACGCGCTAAATACTCCCACTATGACGTCATAGAAGACTTTACAACGTAGATCAATAGATCCATCCATGGGGTCACTCATTCCATACACACAGCTGTCTTGCACTTAGTACAGTGAACTAGACTCTTGACAGATGGGAGTCTTACAGGAACATTACAAGACATAGGCGCCACGCGCTAAATACTCCCACTATGACGTCATAGAAGACTTTACAACGTAGATCAATAGATCCATCCATGGGGTCGCTCATTCCATACACACAGCTGTCTTGCACTTAGTACAGTGAACTAGACTCTTGACAGATGGGAGTCTTACAGTAACATTACAAGACATAGGCGCCACGCGCTAAATACTCCCACTATGACGTCACAGAAGACTTTACAACGTAGATCAATAGATCCATCCATGGGGTCGCTCATTCCATACACACAGCTGTCTTGCACTTAGTACAGTGAACTAGACTCTTGACAGATGGGAGTCTTACAGTAACATTACAAGACATAGGCGCCACGCGCTAAATACTCCCACTATGACGTCACAGAAGACTTTACAACGTAGATCAATAGATCCATCCATGGGGTCGCTCATTCCATACACACAGCTGTCTTGCACTTAGTACAGTGAACTAGACTCTTGACAGATGGGAGTCTTACAGTAACATTACAAGACATAGGCGCCACGCGCTAAATACTCCCACTATGACGTCATAGAAGACTTTACAACGTAGATCAATAGATCCATCCATGGGGTCGCTCATTCCATACACACAGCTGTCTTGCACTTAGTACAGTGAACTAGACTCTTGACAGATGGGAGTCTTACAGTAACATTACAAGACATAGGCGCCACGCGCTAAATACTCCCACTATGACGTCATAGAAGACTTTACAACGTAGATCAATAGATCCATCCATGGTGTCGCTCATTCCATACACACAGCATGTCTTGCACTTAGTACAGTGAACTAGACTCTTGACAGATGGGGGTCTTACAGTAACATTACAAGACATAGGCGCCACGCGCTAAATACTCCCACTATGACGTCATAGAAGACTTTACAACGTAGATCAATAGATCCATCCATGGGGTCGCTCATTCCATACACACAGCATGTCTTGCACTTAGTACAGTGAACTAGACTCTTGACAGATGGGAGTCTTACAGTAACATTACAAGACATAGGCGCCACGCGCTAAATACTCCCACTATGACGTCATAGAAGACTTTACAACGTAGATCAATAGATCCATCCATGGGGTCGCTCATTCCATACACACAGCATGTCTTGCACTTAGTACAGTGAACTAGACTCTTGACAGATGGGAGTCTTACAGTAACATTACAAGACATAGGCGGCACGCGCTAAATACTCCCACTATGACGTCATAGAAGACTTTACAACGTAGATCAATAGATCCATCCATGGGGTCGCTCATTCCATACACACAGCATGTCTTGCACTTAGTACAGTGAACTAGACTCTTGACAGATGGGAGTCTTACAGTAACATTACAAGACATAGGCGCCACGCGCTAAATACTCCCACTATGACGTCATAGAAGACTTTACAACGTAGATCAATAGATCCATCCATGGGGTCGCTCATACCACACACACAGCTGTCTTGCACTTAGTACAGTGAACTAGACTCTTGACAGATGGGGGTCTTACAGTAACATTACAAGACATAGGCGCCCCGCGCTAAATACTCCCACTATGACGTCATAGAAGACTTTACAACGTAGATCAATAGATCCATCCATGGGGTCGCTCATTCCATACACACAGCATGTCTTGCACTTAGTACAGTGAACTAGACTCTTGACAGATGGGAGTCTTACAGGAACATTACAAGACATAGGCGCCACGCGCTAAATACTCCCACTATGACGTCATAGAAGACTTTACAACGTAGATCAATAGATCCATACACACAGCATGTCTTGCACTTAGTACAGTGAACTAGACTCTTGACAGATGGGGGTCTTACAGTAACATTACAAGACATAGGCGCCACGCGCTAAATACTCCCACTATGACGTCATAGAAGACTTTACAACGTAGATCAATAGATCCATACACACAGCATGTCTTGCACTTAGTACAGTGAACTAGACTCTTGACAGATGGGGGTCTTACAGTAACATTACAAGACATAGGCGCCACGCGCTAAATACTCCCACTATGACGTCATAGAAGACTTTACAACGTAGATCAATAGATCCATACACACAGCATGTCTTGCACTTAGTACAGTGAACTAGACTCTTGACAGATGGGAGTCTTACAGTAACATTACAAGACATAGGCGCCACGCGCTAAATACTCCCACTATGACGTCATAGAAGACTTTACAACGTAGATCTATAGATCCATCCATGGGGTCGCTCATTCCATACACACAGCTGTCTTGCACTTAGTACAGTGAACTAGACTCTTGACAGATGGGAGTCTTACAGTAACATTACAAGACATAGGCGCCACGCGTTAAATACTCCCACTATGACGTCATAGAAGACTTTACAACGTAGATCAATAGATCCATACACACAGCATGTCTTGCACTTAGTACAGTGAACTAGACTCTTGACAGATGGGAGTCTTACAGTAACATTACAAGACATAGGCGCCACGCGCTAAATACTCCCACTATGACGTCATAGAAGACTTTACAACGTAGATCAATAGATCCATCCATAGGGTCGCTCATTCCATACACACAGCATGTCTTGCACTTAGTACAGTGAACTAGACTCTTGACAGATGGGAGTCTTACAGTAACATTACAAGACATAGGCGCCACGCGCTAAATACTCCCACTATGACGTCATAGAAGACTTTACAACGTAGATCAATAGATCCATCCATGGGGTCGCTCATTCCATACACACAGCATGTCTTGCACTTAGTACAGTGAACTAGACTCTTGACAGATGGGAGTCTTACAGTAACATTACAAGACATAGGCGCCACGCGCTAAATACTCCCACTGTGACGTCATAGAAGACTTTACAACGTAGATCAATAGATCCATCCGTGGTGTCGCTCATTCCATACACACAGCATGTCTTGCACTTAGTACAGTGAACTAGACTCTTGACAGATGGGAGTCTTACAGTAACATTACAAGACATAGTCGCCACGCGCTAAATACTCCCACGATGACGTCATAGAAGACTTTACAACGTACATCAATAGATCCATCCATGGGGTCGCTCATTCCATACACACAGCTGTCTTGCACTTAGTACAGTGAACTAGACTCTTGACAGATGGGAGTCTTACAGTAACATTACAAGACATAGGCGCCACGCGCTAAATACTCCCACTGTGACGTCATAGAAGACTTTACAACGTAAATCAATAGATCCATCCATGGGGGCGCTCATTCCATACACACAGCATGTCTTGCACTTAGTACAGTGAACTAGACTCTTGACAGATGGGGGTCTTACAGTAACATTACAAGACATAGGCGCCACGCGCTAAATACTCCCACTGTGACGTCATAGAAGACTTTACAACGTAAATCAATAGATCCATCCATAGGGTCGCTCATTCCATACACACAGCATGTCTTGCACTTAGTACAGTGAACTAGACTCTTGACAGATGGGGGTCTTACAGTAACATTACAAGACATAGGCGCCACGCGCTAAATACTCCCACTATGACGTCATAGAAGACTTTACAACGTAGATCAATAGATCCATCCATGGGGTCGCTCATTCCATACACACAGCTGTCTTGCACTTAGTACAGTGAACTAGACTCTTGACAGATGGGAGTCTTACAGTAACATTACAAGACATAGGCGCCACGCGCTAAATACTCCCACTATGACGTCATAGAAGACTTTACAACGTACATCAATAGATCCATCCGTGGTGTCGCTCATACCACACACACAGCTGTCTTGCACTTATTACAGTGAACTAGACTCTTGACAGATGGGAGTCTTACAGTAACATTACAAGACATAGGCGCCACGCGCTGAATACTCTCACTATGACGTCATAGAAGACTTTACAACGTACATCAATAGATCCATCCATGGGGGCGCTCATTCCATACACACAGCATGTCTTGCACTTAGTACAGTGAACTAGACTCTTGACAGATGGGAGTCTTACAGTAACATTACAAGACATAGGCGCCACGCGCTAAATACTCCCACTGTGACGTCATAGAAGACTTTACAACGTAAATCAATAGATCCATCCATGGGGGCGCTCATTCCATACACACAGCATGTCTTGCACTTAGTACAGTGAACTAGACTCTTGACAGATGGGGGTCTTACAGTAACATTACAAGACATAGGCGCCACGCGCTAAATACTCCCACTGTGACGTCATAGAAGACTTTACAACGTAAATCAATAGATCCATCCATAGGGTCGCTCATTCCATACACACAGCATGTCTTGCACTTAGTACAGTGAACTAGACTCTTGACAGATGGGGGTCTTACAGTAACATTACAAGACATAGGCGCCACGCGCTAAATACTCCCACTGTGACGTCATAGAAGACTTTACAACGTAGATCAATAGATCCATCCATAGGGTCGCTCATTCCATACACACAGCATGTCTTGCACTTAGTACAGTGAACTAGACTCTTGACAGATGGGAGTCTTACAGTAACATTACAAGACATAGGCGCCACGCGCTAAATACTCCCACTGTGACGTCATAGAAGACTTTACAACGTACATCAATAGATCCATCCATAGGGTCGCTCATTCCATACACACAGCATGTCTTGCACTTAGTACAGTGAACTAGACTCTTAACAGATGGGAGTCTTACAGTAACATTACAAGACATAGGCGCCACGCGCTAAATACTCCCACTTTGACGTCATAGAAGACTTTACAACGTAGATCAATAGATCCATCCATAGGGTCGCTCATTCCATACACACAGCTGTCCTGCACTTAGTACAGTGAACTAGACTCTTGACAGATGGGAGTCTTACAGTAACATTACAAGACATAGGCGCCACGCGCTAAATACTCCCACGATGACGTCATAGAAGACTTTACAACGTAGATCAATAGATCCATCCATGGTGTCGCTCATTCCATACACACAGCTGTCTTGCACTTAGTACAGTGAACTAGACTCTTGACAGATGGGAGTCTTACGGTAACATTACAAGACATAGGCGCCACGCGCTAAATACTCCCACTGTGACGTCATAGAAGACTTTACAACGTAGATCAATAGATCCATCCATAGGGTCGCTCATTCCATACACACAGCATGTCTTGCACTTAGTACAGTGAACTAGACTCTTGACAGATGGGAGTCTTACAGTAACATTACAAGACATAGGCGCCACGCGCTAAATACTCCCACTGTGACGTCATAGAAGACTTTACAACGTAGATCAATAGATCCATCCATGGTGTCGCTCATTCCATACACACAGCATGTCTTGCACTTAGTACAGTGAACTAGACTCTTGACAGATGGGAGTCTTACAGTAACATTACAAGACATAGGCGCCACGCGCTGAATACTCTCACTATGACGTCATAGAAGACTTTACAACGTAGATCAATAGATCCATCCATGGTGTCGCTCATTCCACACACACAGCTGTCTTGCACTTAGTACAGTGAACTAGACTCTTGACAGATGGGAGTCTTACAGTAACATTACAAGACATAGGCGCCACGCGCTAAATACTCCCACTGTGACGTCATAGAAGACTTTACAACGTAGATCAATAGATCCATCCATAGGGTCGCTCATTCCATACACACAGCATGTCTTGCACTAAGTACAGTGAACTAGACTCTTGACAGATGGGAGTCTTACAGTAACATTACAAGACATAGGCGCCACGTGCTAAATACTCCCACTATGACGTCATAGAAGACTTTACAACGTAGATCAATAGATCCATCCATAGGGTCGCTCATTCCATACACACAGCTGTCCTGCACTTAGTACAGTGAACTAGACTCTTGACAGATGGGAGTCTTACAGTAACATTACAAGACATAGGCGCCACGCGCTAAATACTCCCACGATGACGTCATAGAAGACTTTACAACGTAGATCAATAGATCCATCCATAGGGTCGCTCATTCCATACACACAGCATGTCTTGCACTAAGTACAGTGAACTAGACTCTTGACAGATGGGAGTCTTACAGTAACATTACAAGACATAGGCGCCTCGCGCTAAATACTCCCACTATGACGTCATAGAAGACTTTACAACGTAGATCAATAGATCTCATTCCATACACACAGCATGTCTTGCACTTAGTACAGTGAACTAGACTCTTGACAGATGGGAGTCTTACAGTAACATTACAAGACATAGGCGCCACGCGCTAAATACTCCCACTATGACGTCATAGAAGACTTTACAACGTAGATCAATAGATCCATCCATGGGGTCGCTCATTCCATACACACAGCTGTCTTGCACTTAGTACAGTGAACTAGACTCTTGACAGATGGGAGTCTTACAGTAACATTACAAGACATAGGCGCCACGCGCTAAATACTCCCACTATGACGTCATAGAAGACTTTACAACGTAGATCAATAGATCCATCCGTGGTGTCGCTCATTCCATACACACAGCTGTCTTGCACTTAGTACAGTGAACTAGACTCTTGACAGATGGGAGTCTTACAGTAACATTACAAGACATAGGCGGCACGCGCTAAATACTCCCACGATGACGTCATAGAAGACTTTACAACGTAGATCAATAGATCCATCCATGGGGTCACTCATTCCATACACACAGCATGTCTTGCACTAAGTACAGTGAACTAGACTCTTGACAGATGGGAGTCTTACAGTAACATTACAAGACATAGGCGCCACGCGCTGAATACTCCCACTATGACGTCATAGAAGACTTTACAACGTAGATCAATAGATCCATCCATGGGGTTGCTCATTCCATACACACAGCATGTCTTGCACTTAGTACAGTGAACTAGACTCTTGACAGATGGGAGTCTTACAGTAACATTACAAGACATAGGCGCCACGCCCTAAATACTCCCACTGTGACGTCATAGAAGACTTTGCAACGTAGATCAATAGATCCATCCATGGGGTTGCTCATTCCATACACACAGCATGTCTTGCACTTAGTACAGTGAACTAGACTCTTGACAGATGGGAGTCTTACAGTAACATTACAAGACATAGGCGCCACGCGCTAAATACTCCCACTATGACGTCATAGAAGACTTTACAACGTAGATCAATAGATCCATCCATTGGGTCGCTCATTCCATACACACAGCTGTCTTGCACTTAGTACAGTGAACTAGACTCTTGACAGATGGGAGTCTTACAGTAACATTACAAGACATAGGCGCCACGCGCTAAATACTCCCACTATGACGTCATAGAAGACTTTACAACGTAGATCAATAGATCCATCCATGGGGTTGCTCATTCCATACACACAGCTGTCTTGCACTTAGTACAGTGAACTAGACTCTTGACAGATGGGAGTCTTACAGTAACATTACAAGACATAGGCGCCACGCGCTAAATACTCCCACTATGACGTCATAGAAGACTTTACAACGTAGATCAATAGATCCATCCATGGGGTCACTCATTCCATACACACAGCTGTCTTGCACTTAGTACAGTGAACTAGACTCTTGACAGATGGGAGTCTTACAGTAACATTACAAGACATAGGCGCCACGCGCTAAATACTCCCACTGTGACGTCATAGAAGACTTTACAACGTAGATCAATAGATCCATCCATGGGGTCGTCGCTCATTCCACAAACACTTGGTAAAGTGAACTTGACTTATTACTCACGCTCGCTGTATTGGGATTATGACGATAGACTACAAACTTATTTTGAAAAAATGCGCTTAAATAGTTCTGAGATATACGACGACGGTTTTGGATAGGAAATGCAAGCATGATTTTTCGGAAAGGCAAATATGTGACACACGGATTACACGCCCTTTCAGATGTCTTGTTAATTTCAAGCTCTCTCGATCAAACGGTACACATGTTGACCAAACATCCACCTACTCACCCACTCACGGGTGTCCAAAAATATGTCCAAGCGTGAGAAAATGAGTTTTTTTGATCTTTAAAATTAGATTTAATAACAACACTACTAGGGGATTATGCGAGAGTAAATATTAATATTTGCAGGTATTCTCTAAAAATGGGATGCAAAATTGAATGCGTTTTGGATAAAATTTGACAATTTCATCAATATATCTCATATTCCCTAATTTGACCCAAACGCGATACGTTTTGAATACTTTTTTAAATATTTGTAGATTTATAATAATAATAATAATAATAATAATAATATAATAATAATATCTATAATATCTAGTATATTATAATGATAATATCTAGTCTCACATGATCTCCAAATGTTGAAACGTAATTTAAAGCTACGAGCACTGATCAAGATACTTGTATTGAACTAAAGTTACGCGTATCCCAAGTTAGGATAAGGACGGAGGGAGGGGGTGGGGGGGGGGGGGGGGGGGCGAAAGATACATACTGACTCGTTGGACGGCATAGAGCAGGGTTTATCTTACTACTATCTTACAGAGGGTACTATCTTACAGAGGGTGTATCTTACTATCTTTGGCATAGATCGTTGAGGCGATGCGTATCGTTCATCTGTCCCCACCCGACGCTACGCCACTGCCACCGAACAGATGCCACAGGTGTTATCATAATGTGTGTTGGGCCCGTGTTGACTTATTGATCGAGCGGAGCTAAACGCCTGACCTTATCTCGTGCAACGAGGCTAATCAAGACGAGGCCGTGTAAACAAACACGACCAATTAGTATAGGGTGCTCGTGCTAGAATGACTTTTATACCGTTTTCACGTTTTCAATTATTTCGTTCTCTCCCGGGGTAGAATGGTTAAGAGGGTAGCCATGTCGTACGAGGCGACTGAAGGGCTCAGCCGTACTGTGCCCTCGTTGTTGAGTATAACGAAGTTCTTAGAAATAAATAATAGCATTTCGTAAAGTCATGTTTAGATTTTTTCTTTATTTTCATGTACACTGTTTTAAGAGTGTAAATGTAATAGTAGGTCAGGTTATTTGAACAGTTTGTCTCCCCTTAAGATTATCATATCAACTAGGCGTACATATATTCATTGCTGTCTTTCTGTCATACTCATTTACTTATTTAATTACACATATTATATAGTTTCCTCATTTGTATGTCAGTTTTAAAACTAAAACTACGACTCAATACCACAATTCGTGTTCTTACTGAGGACACTCTCGAGAATCGAATCTTTGACCTCCTAGATTGGAGTTGCGTGCGTTACCACTGAGCCACAAAAATGTGGGTATACTCTACAATTAGGCCTACAACGAGAGCATAAAATACCTACACGCATTTGTAAAACAACTGAATCGATAGGAAAGTATTGTAGCGTTGTGGTTGTGTTCGAATATTTATACTACTCTAGACCTAGTGAGTCATGAATGATTCGTTCTACCCTTGAGCAGGTGACCTACAACATGTTTGTGTTAGGGCTTCGCGTGACGTATGCGTGTGCCCTTAGTGTGTTCGTCTTCATCTGAAAGACTGGCGTAAATCAATGTAAATTTACTCAAATCTCCCCGTTCTACTTAGCTTGAAAACAGATGTTAAAACGAATGAATAGAATCGTTCCTTCCACGCGGCTAATTTTAGACAATTCCCACTAAACAGTAAACACAAATTAACAAATTAACCCCATTTTACGTCGTTTTAAATCTGGGAAGTTCTTAAATCGTAACAAATGTTTATAAAAGGCGCGGTTTGGTTACGCGTGTAATGATATCACATAAGGATACAGTACGTGCTTTCATGCTCAAATAGGATTATAACAACATGATGTTCGTTACATGGTCGGCGA
This sequence comes from Isoperla grammatica, assembly GCA_945910005.1. Lineage (NCBI taxonomy): Eukaryota > Metazoa > Arthropoda > Insecta > Plecoptera > Perlodidae > Isoperla > Isoperla grammatica. The sequence continues at coordinate 41,286,519 of OX246740.1, forward strand.
TGGACAGACAAGTCGAGATTGTTTCCTAGAAACTCAACTTGTACGACAGTCGGTCTGTCTCTTCTGATAAATTATTGACCCCAATAAACCTGCCGTAAAGGTGCATCCACTATTACTTATCTCTGTATAACTACTACAGTGATTGACAAACGCGTTTCACAATGAGCCCATGCTAATATGGTAATGAATTCACATCTTGTACAAAATATTCTGTAGTACGTCTGACACAGGCGATGTAATTTATATGAGGCCATGTGTGTAATTATGTAAACTATGATGGTGTCTTTGAAACGCTGCTACGATATAATAGTATATGGGCTAAATCGTTTATAGCAGACTCGCGCCGACGATAAAATCTTCATTTGTTTATGAAATAAAAGTGAAAAAATGAAAAAGAAGTTTTATTGAAGCCCAGAAGAGATCAAAGGAGCGAAATAACTGCGCACTTCCATGTCCAAACTTGTTATTAGCTCATGTTATCAGAATATTACACACTCGGGGTTTCCCCTCACCTTTTACTAATCTATACATACAAAAAAATGTAACAATTCACGCACATAATTATTATGTACAGGCATAATGAAACAAACAAAAGTTTATGTAAGGGAAACCTATGAGACGATATAATTGGAAATTTGTAAACAATAAGTTACCTAATGTATATTGTTTTACAATCGTATCAGTTGATTATTCAGGAGTATTTTCCACTGCTTAATTTTAATTTTAAACGTGAAAAGGAAAACAACGTAAGATGCACCGATCGTAGTTGAGTCATTGAGTTTCTATTCATCAGGTACCGGTAAAACGAAACAAATTACAAGTAATCATTTACAAGTAATGTCCTGGCAGTAATATTATACACACAAAGATATTGTATTGTGAAGTTTTAAATCACTTACCGGTTATGGAGTAGTAGCTCGATTCCCGCGAATAGCAGCAATGAACGGTGTTGTTCCCTGCTTGCGGCTGAGATTCTAATAGATGCGTTCGTGCAATTGCCCACTATCTACAAATAAACAGGTTCGGAGAAGTCAAACTGTGTCTGTAGTACGACATACCACTATCTGATGAATCATCAAGTCAACTGTCATAAGATGTTATTTTCAGATACAGACGGTATTGTCTTTTTTTTAGAACCGTGAGTGCATCGAGTGTCCACCACGAGTTAAGTCTAGTTGGGAATTGAACACAAGCCAAGAAGCCAACAGGTTAGAAAACACTAGGCTATGTGCGCAGTCTACATATGCGGCGTTTTTGCACTCGCGCAAATCTAGACTATAATAACGCACCTTTCACTTTTATTAATACGCATTCGAGTGTGTGATGTGTGGATGATCTCGTATGAAGGTTGAAACACGGCGCCAACTGAGTTGTAAATGAATTTAAATCCAGTTTTAAACTGTGGTAAAAGGAAAAGAGCGATTGTGCTGCTTTCTATTGTGTTCATTGAAATACATCAACGATGAAGTAGTGCGACATCTGTAGGCGTATTTGGTGACTAAAAATATTTTTGTTTACAATGCAGCCAACTGTGCACGGCTTTAATTTTGTAGTGAATTTGTTGCTGTAACATTGGTCATTGTAGAACTCATGCGAGAGCCATTTTGACCTTGAATTTCTCTTTTATTGTAGTTGTGTTTCGCGGCACTATCAAACGATTGAATTTAACCGGCAAATCATCAATATAACAGGTAAACACAATTATTGCAATCTCACATAAAGTCCATAGCTTGGCGTAAATACGGTTTTTGGCAATGAAAGGTGAAATTTCATATTGACGCCAAATGTAAGCGTAGCCTAGGTTCATTTTGGCGTGACCAGGAAGCCGGCCGCTAGTCTGGGATTCCAGTCGTAGGGTCTAGGCCTAGGCTGGTTAATAATCAGCTTAGGCTAAATGCCTGACTAACCAAAGGAAATCCGTGGCCGTAATATGGTTTTCAAACAATGCAGTGATGTTCACGATGCCTAGGCATAGGCCTAGCCTGCCGTCTCCATCCTAGCTTAGCCTATTGTTCTTTTGCGTCGTGGTCCTAGGCCTAGGCTTAGACCCCGGCCCCAATGACTTCCAAGGATCGTGAGTGACCAGTATTACTTGGTAGCGTCGAGGCTAGTTAAAAATCATGCTTATACTATAACCTTTTCTAAGGTTATCTGTGGCTGTCTTAGGCTGTAAGAGGTTGGTGTCTACAATTTCCCTCTCTTAATTCTAGACTGCCTAGGCCTAGGCCTATGCCATTGTGTTTAAAATCCCTTACGGGGATTTTAAACACAATGCCTATGCCTAGGCCTAGGCTAGAGGCTTCTCTACATCCTTCACCGATTGGGCCAGACTAGGGATGTCAAAAAGCGTGTATTTCACTAAACGTGTACTCGCCGTCCACAAAAACGTGTAGGCCCTACACGTTTACACGTTTACTTCTACAAGAAGTACAATCTGTGTTAACATTTTTATAGTATATAGTAAACCTGATACTCAATGGTCATTAAATGTTCACTGCATAAAAATGTACCCCCTCCAAGGAAATCAAGAGGCCTTACAGAATCCCCATTGACTCTGATATGTAGGCCTACGTAAAAAAACACTGCACGTCCTGAATATGGTTATAGTGTTAGGGTGGGGCAGGGAGGGGGTAGGAGCCGAACCCGAGCGGAAGCGTCTCACGGCTGCCGTGCCGTGGGTCGCTCGCTTCAGGCTTGCAGGCCGGACGTACACTGCATAGGGCAATTACTCACGCTGCCGAGTTCAAGACGCGAGGGTGAAATAGGAGACCACAACCACATCGTTATACCCGCAAATGAATGAACAATAAAGAGTGAACGGCGGCAAATTGGCTCATATGATAAGAATTCAGCAGGTTGCACACTGGATAAAAATAGCATTACATATAAATCGTTTACTTCTCAAGGAAAATCGGTAAACGTGTACACGCCTCACGGCGTGTACACGTTTACACGTACCATCCCTAGGCCAGACCTAGGCTAGGGCGCAGGCCTAGGCCTAGGCCTAGGCCTAGACAGAGACTTAGAGGCCAGTTTATCCCAGACCACGCAGCACTTGCTTAACCATGACTTAGACCGTCAGTTGCAAACCTAGATTCATTCAGATGTGTATGTGACTTGTGTATTTTGCGTAGGCCTACCCTTTAATTTGTACAGAAAATGTAAATACTAAATAGTGTTTCATCCCGTGGCATATAGGCCTAGTAAATATTGTGTAGTGTTCTTTGTGCTTGTGACTTCAGATTACGTCTGTAGTCTGTGTATGTGGTGACTGAGTAGGCCTAGGCTACTACTTAAATGAGTAGTTAACAAATAAATCGAAATCGCTCGTATTCCATCAAAGTAAGTGGCAGATAGTAGTATGCTATCATTGAAGCTACTTTCTTAGTAACCATGGGGTGGCTAGCGGTGGGGGTTGGAGAATACCTAGGAGAATACGAACATTAATTGGCCGGCTAGTGTGGTTTCTCAGAAAGTGGTTGGATGTATATCGTCGCATACAATTATTAAAATTAACAAAAACGTACCCCAAACAAGATTCGAATCCTTAGAACAGATTTGGGTAACCTGGGTACCTGATATCATCCATCCCAATTCCAAACTTAGTTTTGTCCACTTACATGTACCTCAGTGTTGAATTGACTTGAAGAGCAATGTGGTTTTTTCTTGGGGGGGGGGGATTTTAAGTTCTAACTGTGCAGCAAGTGTTGAGAATTTTTATTAGTGAGAACTGAGAATTACAACCAGTGGTAAAAGTAGGGCAGTATGAGCCGGTATGCATATACCGTTACTTTTAATGCCGACGGTATGTCATACCACCACTAATTTCGATCGATTTTAAGCATATTGACATATTATGTTGCACGTTTTCTTGTTATTTGTATTTATATTTTATAATCTAAAAAACTCCCCAAAAAATTACCTGCGGTACAAAACTGGGGGGGGGGGGCGCCCCCAGAACTCCCCGGCGTACTCGCTATGTCTACTTGACACAGCAGTAGTGCATACCGTTACTTCTCCGAGTCCACTTTAACCACTGATTACAACAAGTTCTTACATTCATGATGTCATATAATATGATAGCCTATTTATGTAGCTATTTCTCCAGATGAAATGTTAATCATTAGCTCAAAGGGTAATGTTTGGAAAAACATCTCTGCCAGGTTTAAAAATTTTCAATCTTGGCATTAGGCTCCTATTTATTTTCTACGCACTACGAAGTTAGCCCCTGTTAAATGCATGACCTAGACGCCTTATGTCTACGTTGGATGTAAATAAAGTATCTAGCATTGCTATACCTGAGCATGAGTTTAAAGTTCTGACAAAGCATGGTGAATGTTTTTCATATAGGTTCAACGCTCAAGCTTCAGTCATCTGCATCTTCAATAATCAAATGTGAGATGCTATTGCTAGGATTACCAGTAGGTCTACTTTACCTTTCTTTTAATTTGCATCTTCAATAATACACAAGTTTGTCATGTTAATACACCTGGTTATTTAACAGTGTTGCCAACAAAAAGTATTTTCATTATAATTTTATCAAATTATCAGGAAGTCTTGGCTAATTGAACCAAGCGATAGGCGAGAAGTTACGAAACAAACTAACCCTGAAAAAATAAACAATGGTGAAATAACATTAGACCTACCTATCTAAACTGTTTCTCATTAGCAATTAAAATGTTAGAATGTAACTTAGGTAACCTTTGACCATACTTTGAAATGTTAGAGCCTTGTTTGTGTTAGCCTAATTCTCCGAGTTTTCCAAGTAAGCATGTTATGTTCTGTTGTTTTTATTTCTTTTCTCTACCATAAAAATAAAATTCAGTATAAAAATTCACTACTCTCGTTGGCAAACAATTGTTCAACTTGGTAGATCTTTAATTACATTTTGTTTTCCTAGTATGCAACGATTTGCACTAGGCCTGCCAGTAATAAGATTTTCCAATTTGAATTGTAGTTGGTTTACATCTTTTTGCTGTTTTGCCGGTAAGTTATAGATATAGTGGACCCAAGATTACTTTACACCTGCTTTCGTCACATCCGGGGCAGTCGTAGCCAACCAGCGAACCGCCCGAGACACATCCGGGCCAATACCGATCGCTGATTGGCTACGAACCAGTCGCCTGTGACGAAAGCATATGTAAGGTAGTCTTGGGACAACTATATGTAGCCTACACTGTAACTATATAGCCGATTGTATTTTCACTGTCATGCTTGTGTTTCAGTGTAACAATACTAATTGGTGTCATGGTTAAAAAGTCAAGAAGGCAGAGAGAAGGGACAGAGAGAGTTTATCAATATAATGTAGTAGATGAAGACATTACTGGAGAGAACATAGACTACGTAGAAACATCAGTAGCCTGTGACGAGTCCTCTTCAACTATGTTTCAACCGTATGTACTTTATCTTTATTTATTCCCAACTACGGTAACTGCGGGATTGGTGTGTGGTGCTCGTGTAAGTAGTGCTACCATTGAGGACTGAGTAAACATATGTATCGTACACCTAGTTTGTATTTCTTCTAGGTTTTGTATGTGATTGTCTGAGTATGGTGGTTGGCTATTGTTGAAATGATAATGCTAGATTTCTACTGAAAATGATAGTAGCCTATTACCTATACATAGGCCTACATATTTGCATGTTTTGTAAATAATTATTTAAATAAATATGAATGAAATGAATTCTGCATTCAGCTTTGCTGTCATCCAATGTATTGACGGTACTACATATTTTCAATTGTAAATTTTAAGACCTTGGGTATGAGGTGCCAACATAAGCCTAGGCTTGAGTGTGTGCAAGTACATTTACAAATTTACATTATAGTACCATTTGTTTTGTGTTTGCTCCAAGTAACCAAGTTCAGTTTATATTTGTAACAGTAGCCATTATTATTGTGACCATTGTCCTGTTGTAGTCAATTATCGAAATCAATAGTAGCCTACTTAACTCCATGTGTACTATGTTGTCATCAATTAATCTACCAAGTTGAAAGCAATGGCAACTCAATTGTGATAATTGGCAATCGTGGTCAACTCTTTACGTTCCACTTTTCTCTTGTCGAGCAGAATCCTAATTCTGGCCTTGTTTTAGTCCTACTTTTTACTCTTCAACTTCCCAGTGTGACAGCAATTATTTCTTAGTTCATTCTTAAAAGTAAGCAATTCTCATAATTTCTCCCTTTTCTTAGCCTAGATTTTTCAAGAAATTTCTCTCCCCCCCTCCCCCCCCCCCCCCCAAAAAAAAAAACTCGAGAAATTTACATAGATGGCTTTTGACTTTTTCATTTGCTCTACACTTATTCTATTCTTATCGGGACTAATCGGCATCGCAATAATAAATACCTAACAACTTTCTTGATAACAATAGGCCTACTGATTATGATTATTACGATATATTGTGTGCAGTACCAACAAAAGAAACAAGTAGGCCCTAAGTCATCTATTTCATGGTTTACCGACGTCATCTATAGTTTCCAACAGCTAGTCCGAGTAAAGGAGGCGAGTCATCATATTAGATGATACACATCAACGTAAAGCAACACGTTAGAACCAACTTGAAATGTTGCTGCCTAACGTCCGTGGTCTTTCTCGATCAGCGTACATAGTAGAATGTAAGACTAATTAAAGTAAAACCCGAAAAGTGTTGATAAATAGATACCAATCGGCTGGAGCAGTTGAAGATTGGCTTTGGATCCAACATTCAATTCTCCTAAATAAGGTACCTATTAAATTGGTTTATTGTAAGCCATCAAGGTTGTTACCCACTTTCTAGTGAGCTACTAGTCTACTACCTTGCGGCAACTGTCAGCTTAGGTGACGGAGACAATAGATCTAGTGTCTTTCCCCTGCTCTGTTTTGTTTTACCACATCTTTGTTCAATGTGCCGACGCTGATGTGTTGCGTTTGTTTGCTTGCTTGCAGAGAAACTAGTAACAAGCGTCAGGGTGATCTGCGTTTAAGCAAAAAGCTGCGTTTGAAAAAGAGGCCTTCTCAACACACAACTTCACAGGTAGGTGGTGATGTTTTTGTGGTTTATTATAGTAGGTAGAATTTTTTTTGGTTTTCCATGATGGGCGTAACTTTGTGACATCGGCCTAGACACCCTAGGACTGCTGTCATATATTTTACTGGAATGCATTGCTAATTTGATTGATTCATCATGGACTTAAGTTTGAGGCTATCAATAAAGGGTTTAAACATGAAACACCTTCCGGTCTAGGTGGGTTCCTCAGACTCCCTCATTGTGGTGACCGGTGCCCGTAAAAATGGCTCTCGTGTGTATCTTTAATCACCCGAATTGTCGTTTCTATATGATCGGTTCGCTTTCGTAGCTTTTCCCCTCTTTTTGTCTCGCTCCTTCTCACTCTTGTTCATTCCGGCCCTCTTTGCGACAAGAGTGAGGAAAAATCAAATTTAGACATTTTGTTTGGTATTTACAATATGTATAAGTAGGCCAAAGGAATATCTACAATTAGGCCTTAATTAAATAATACATCTAGAACGGTACTATCTATGTGTTAAAGTGCCCTGCACAGTCTTGCATGGCAGACTTTGTGTATAGAAGTCAATCTGCAGATAAAGTATATCCTGTGTGTGCTTTTACGTTTGATGTGCCAAATGTATGGCATGACGGACGGTTTTCAAGCATTGTCCAAAAGTTTGTTGGTTGAGCAGCCAATCATTATTTAAAATGTTAATTTTATTAGTTTAGTACGAGTTCTTTACCCTTAGGGGTGTCCTGCTTGACCCTGAGATAGAACAGGCCCGTGGTAGCCAACACTCGTAACTGCTGATGTACCTGTATGACTTTACGGTTGAGTGCTTCTAAGCCAGGGGTAGACAAATCAGTAACATTTAGGGGCCAGATACCCGAGTGTAGTAACCAAAAAGTCAAATTCATTTCCTGGTTGTTGACATATTTTAGAGGCAGGCATAATATTCTCACTCGAACGGCTGATTTTCCACCCCCGGTCCAATCGGAGCAGTAAACGCCGCTAACCTCGGGGAGTGTGTTGTCTGTTCAGCGCGAAGAAGAGGGAGCGTCGGAAGGGATGCACGCCGTAGCCAACGGTGAACGCGAGGCGTTCTCGACCGCCCCCAACAACAACGGGACGCACCTGGAGGCCGAGTCTCCGCCCCCCGCGGAGACGGAGACGGAAGCCGCCGCCGTCAACGGGGGGAAGAAGGCGACGTACAACAGGCCGTGCCCCAAGTCGAGGAAGTCGAGGGACAATGAGCAAGACTCTGATGCAGATGTTCTCGAGGAAGAGGAGGTTCCCAGGACCGAGGCTGTAGAGGAGGAAGGCATCGTCGGGGGTAACGTAGAGGAGAGGGGGGATATCGGGGAGGATAATGTGGAGGAGCAGAACATCGTCGGGGATAACGTGGAGGAGGCCGTTGAGGATAACATCGCAGAGAAGGAAGGAGCCGAAGATCCTGCCGAGGTGCGAGAAGAAGAAGAAGAAGAAGAAAACCACGCAAGTGAAGTGGCCGAGGACCACTCGGACGAGCTGAGCGCCGCGGGATCCAGCGTCCAGCTCAACGGCAATGAGGGTATCGTGACGGAACCCGAAGACCATGCGGACCAAGAGTCCTGCAACGGCACCGACCCCGACGTCACCATAAGCTTTGTGGACGGGTACGAGGGGGAGGAGGAGGGTTCCGACGCGGACCGCCCTAGGACGAGCGAGCCGCTCGTAGAGTTCCCGACGGACTCGCCAGGCAAGACCCCCGCGTCACCGCGTCGCAACTGTTCCAACATCGACGAAGAAGAAGAAGACGAGATGGAATCCGTGACCGACGATAACCCACCCAAACCGGACGATCCGGTGATAGACGTACTAAACTGCTCCACTGAAAGCGACTACAAAATCCTACACCACGTTGATAAACCTGCTCACCATATTACTAGCAACCAAAGAGTCGTAAAAGAATCGGAATACGTGGGCAACGCAGCACGGTCGTCGACAGGGAGAGAATCCGAATACTCGAATACCGAATACTCGTTCGGTAGGTCGCTGCGAACGTTGTCGGGACGTCGGCCGATGACGCACGACGAGGAAACGTCGGGCGCTTCCACCACGGAGACGAGCTATGCCAAGTTCTTCACGTTCGGCAAGAGGAAGGCGGAGGACCTACTGCCAAAACAGGAGCCCGAACCCAAGAGGGCCAAGCCCGAGGAGGGCGAGGAGTCGCTGGGATTCTTCGCGAGGCTCACCTCACCGGTCATGAACCGACTGCGGGCGATGAAGGTGGGCTCCCCCGCTACCCCCACAAGTCACGTCGCGGGGGAGGAGGTCGAGGGGAAGGAGGAGATGGCCGTGGCCCTGTTCGAGGCCCAGCCCGCGTCGAAACGTTGCGTCCTCATGTAAGACCTGCCGAAACCGAGCACCGTTTGCTCGACACGTGATCCAGACGTTTCAGAGGTTGAACATCATTGTTTGTAGACGTAATTGTTTTCTTTTTTAGCGTGTAGCATCATTGTCGAGTGGTGCACTTGAACCAGTGTGTTTCCAGCCGCCAAGAGATTTTATCGTCGGAGTCGTGTGCAGAATATACAAACAGTACATCATTTCACATCTATCGGACCATTCCATTTTCAGATTGATTGTTTAGTATTATCATGTGTCCACAATATTGCAGTTGAATGCGCAATCTTTGGGGTTATTGGCTACGGTCATTATACCATTTAACTTGTACCTTGAAGTAGTCAAGTAATGTTTGGTACAAAGTACAAACTCTTGTATCACTGTTCTAGTATGTGTGATTGATGAACGCATGTTAGATTGCTTTTCGAAGTTGGGATTTGTCAATCTCATAGCTCATAGTTTGGGAATGGCATTTGTTTATTGATAGTTAGGCTGTGTGATGCCTATTTTTTATATACCTAATCTATGAAATTTGTGTTGCCCCAACTTGCATAAATACGTATTTAATTATAAATGAAGTTTTTCTGTTACTTTTCGAATCGTTGACTGTTAATCTTATGAATATGATTGAAGAAAGTTTTTCCATATATTTGGACTTACACTCTCAATAATTAGTTTTTAAACTCTTTAAGTTTGTATGATTGAGTTCGTACTTCAATCTTATGAAGTGTGTAATAATATTGGCTTTGTCGAACAGTCCTAGCTCTTGTTTTTAGGTTGGCAAGCTGTTATGATCAACTATTTTACTATACGCAGTCGTTTATTTTATATAATTACTGTTCTCTCGTTTTAGTTAGTGTTGATTTTAGATTATAGTGCCGTGTGAACTGTTTCCACTTTCAAAGACTTTGTCCAATGTTCATTGTAAGCGTACCTAGAATGAATGGCCTGGTAGAAAATTACGAATCACACGCTCGTGGGTTATATTTTAAAGCTGTGACATTAAAAATTATGATCATTATAAAATAAATGTAGTGTATCATGATTCATGACAAATGAAAAAGACAAAATGTATAGTTCGTAGAAATGCAAATAAGTAGGCCATCCTACCATCTTTTTTACCTAAGCATCTATAAGTTTTACGTACCGTATTATTACCTTTTATAGCAGATGCCAGTTTCTGTTGACCCCGTTGAACTGTGAGACTATTCCCATCACATTACTGTAAGACATTGTAACAGGTACAGTAATTTAGCAAAGTAGTCTGACAGGCGATTAGTTTTGTAATGTCCCCCGGCTCAACTATTTTTCCAGTAAATTCTGATTTATATACTAAGTACGTACTACTACATATATATTTTGAGTAAAAATAATACATACACAATAATCACAGTTTAAAATCACAGCATGTGATGACCATATTTAATCAGCATTTTCAATCATATTTTTATGTCCTTTTGTGGTTATTTTGCAGTTAATATAATTTTTATTATTCCTTTCAGGATATTGATAGTTCCTTATTATACATTTATTACTCTAGCTAGCAGTAAACTGACTGCATCTCAATGCCAATTTCAATAAAATAAATATGTACCCTACACATTGTTGATTAATTTTACTGCAAGCGGTAAGCCTATGTCATCCTTCTCATACCACAGACAAAATATAGTCCTGTAGTACCTACCTAGATTTCTAAATGTCAAATAGAACTTGACTTAAAGAAAGCGGAGAACTAAATGCAATGGAAATTAGGGATGTGGGTCGGAAAATTTCCAATGGAAAATTTTCCAATTTGGAAAATTTCCATGGAAAATTTCCGACCAATTTTTCCGGAAAATTTCCAACTTCTTAAATATTAGTATAATCCAATTTTTTTTTTCAATTATTATTGGTCAGTAAAAACGAAGATGTTTGAGTTCTAGGATAATTGTTTTTTTTTATTGTTGAAAGTAATTTTTGTGAAGTTTGCATTTTCCTATGTTGGCAAGTGGCAACACTGCACATTGCATGGACCAGCTGTGGAGAACATAACCTCACAAATTAGGGTTTGTAAAAAACATGCCTAAAGTACCTAGTGGGTGTTGGAGTGTATACGCCTACTAGTATGCATGATATATGCAGGACGTCATAAAAAATATATTTTCCATTTTTCGGAAAAATTTCCGGGAAATTTCCGGAAACTTTCCATGGAAATTTTCCAAATTGAATTTTTCCGGAAAACCCACATCCCTAATGGAAATAACCGAGAGAAACCACATTGAGGGCTGGGCAATAGGACATCGTTAAAATTCGAACGAACAACAATAACGATCAAGCACACGTTCTCACAGTGACTGCAACTAAAATTAAAATATGAGTATATTACAGTACCAGTTTTCTTTAGCTAGTACTATGTACAGAATACAGATACGTACTTACACTCCAACGGTTTACTCAAATGGTTCTACTTCTAGGCATTGGTAAATACACTTAATGATGTATCTAAATTAAGTTAGTATAGTTACTATTAGTATGTGTCAATGGTGCATCTTCTACTCAGTAAGTCCAGTGGTTGGTCAAATCCTAGTGATGTGGTGCCCTTATTAAGAATGTCGAAGCCCTTGGATGGCAGTAGATAAACACTTGAGTTGGATGGTGTTTAAAAATCGCATAGTATTGTATAAGTATTAGTGTGGTTCATCGTAATTGAAGTACGATTAGTACTACATTTACCACGCAAGCCGAGTTTGTACCGAATCGTACGGACTGGAACTTCTTTCTTTATAATATATTGTTTATATTGTACTAGAAGTAATACCAAGAATGATAAGATAGATTAATATTTATGGTACTTTCTGACTGCTGAAAAGTACATCTGTATACAATATATTATAATTATACACGTCCGACTCGGCTTGCATGGTAAACGTAGTGTAGGACGTGATTTTCTTTTCTAGAAATAACCAGACGAACTGTGATTATATCGTGCATTTCAACAGTGTCTTCGGGGTTGGATTTGTGGCAATGAAGTATAGAGTGCAGACAGTGGTGTATTGTTCGCCACCATAAATCGGCTCTAGTAGTAGGTACAGTTGATGATATTGATAAATATTTAAAATTAACAAAGTAATAAAATACTAGTTATGGAGCTGTGCGTGCTTGCTTGGATTCTAAGAATAAATCTTAACATGAGTCCAACCTATTTAGAACATTTATTTCAAGGTACAGTTTGCACATACATTTGTTTGCCAGCAATATTATTAATAATTTTGTCTCTTCTGTTTCTTCAATTAATTTTCTGTAGATTCAATTTTAGATTCTGAACACATTCGATGTACATTAAGTACTCTATGTATCATATTTATGAGGCTGCCAAGGCATATTAATTAATAAACCGTCGATTAAAATCATTTACATAACAGTACAACAGGTAACTAACAACACGTTTTGGACGCAATTCACTTTGAATGAATAACTTGAGAGGAACAAGTAGAGGAAGCATTGGTACGGTAGTAATATGTCGCTAAAGTTCCGTTACTAGGTGTGCAAATACAGAGACAAAACGTGTGCATTACAATTACATGCTACTGTACAACACCACATGTCCATAACAGTGATATATAATAATATTATACACCTGATGGTTGAATCACTATAACTTGCTTGATATGAGCCTTATACAGTAAACACTAACAAACATTTCACATGTCACAATAGTTAATATATGTATATATTATCAATGCATGGAATTGTGATAAAATTGGTTTAAACTGCGATCCGTAAATTGTGTTTGCGTCAGTAACGAAAGACTGGTAAACATCATATTTGAATTCGCTGTCTGTCGTTCTTGCACGACATTTGAAACGGGAATACATGAACTATAATGATGCAGTAAACAACTTTACAATTTTTACCAAATACAACTGTGTAAAAATTATAAAAAACACTCTCATTAACTGGAAAATATGTAATAAAAAACACTGTAGGACTTACACAGTTAAAATTGTATCGATGTTGAACAACTTCGATAAAATTTTAACTGTGTAAGTCCTACAGTGTTTTTTATTGTGTAAAAGTTATGTCTTGTGAAACCATTCTAGGCACATCTTAGTACATAATTCAATTATGTACCCGATACAGTTGATCCTAGAAGTGCATACGTTTTTAAATGCTTGAGGGAAAGGTGATTCTCACTATGCAAAACCATGCAACATTAACGTTGTTTGTTAATATTATCTTGAAAACGCTTCACAATATTGTAAAAGTTATAAATGTGCACATTGTGGTTTCTTAAGAATAAAAAAGTGGATTCTATAAGTTTCAAATATTTCTATCTGTACCGGATAAATGGTAATTAATTTACATTACCTATAATAATTGTTATGATTAAAATATTTATACATTTTTAAAATCTAGTTTTTTTTAGTTCGTACGAAACCGCAATGGGTGCATTTATTACTTTTTTAATATTGTGGAGCATTCTCTAGATTTTAATAAAAAATACATTAATTTTGTGTGATTTTCAAAGTGAGACTATCCTTTGCCATTAACGTAATTATCTTAAATGTATGGCGAAATCATAGCAGGGATTTTGCAATTGTCTTATCACCCCCCCCCCCCCCCCCCCCCGTAACTGCCCCCTGACTTTCTTAGAAAACGTGTTAGGTTTACAATCATGCGTACTGAATAAGAGATGACTTGGCATGCAATTTTGTTCATTCTAGGGTATAAATTTTATGTTATTTTTTTAAAGAAAATAATGTAGTTCATGTGAAGTATTCTGAAATATGTATTGGGTAGTTCAAAAAAGGGTACTTTACCCATAGGTTAGTACCCACAGTAATAAATTCATTTGAAGTGTTATTCTCAGCACAAATTGAGTTCAAAGTCTTGTTCTTTTCTACATCCTCGCTCTCCTGACTAGTTTATGTTGCCTATGATACCTTTGGGGATTTGGTCCGAAGTACATTAATAACATGTATCGGTGTAGAAAACATTTAATATGTAATAATCATTGATTTGAGCAGCCAAGGTGCACGTGTAATTCTGTTTTCATCTTGTTTTGTGCTTTTTTTTGGGGGGGGGGGGGGGGCTTGTACAACTAATGTCATGTGTGCGTGCTGGGATAGCCCTATGCTAAGTGATTATGTAAGATAAGATTACCGTACTTCATTGACATTAGAATATTTCACCAACGTGCAGAAAAGTCCTTTAGTCTGAGCTTTGAGCAATCCCATAGCAAGCAAAACTTTGGTTTCAAGGAGAACAATCAAATCTGTTAGATTCTTTGTACGCTCTTCTGAAACATGTTAGCTCTACACTTGAGGCCTTACGACATCACACTGGTTGGCCTCATTCCAGGAGTCTACTACTGTATATCTCGTCTCATCTACCCGATACCCCATTCATTCATAACCAACTTATCTACCAGATACCGCCGTAACCAAAGCTGGGAGATAAAGGAACATTATCTGCACTAAACTGAACACTGGAAACAAAGTAAATCTACGATTGGTCATGTAACGATGATCTCCGGTTTACCAGGTTGCAAGCTTGGGCCCATTTTCACGGCCGGTCATAATTGTGCCCCTGTAGCAAGAAGTCTAGTACGTACTAATAATAAAATATCCCATCTTTAACTTTTACCACTATCCATATAATTGCCTTTCTTCCAATAGTTGTATTCTACTTGTCTAAATATTTATAATCTAATGAGTCAAAAGTTTATCTTATCTATTTAATTTTTTAATATTTTTTTATGAATTAATAATACTTATTTTTGGTTTAGTGTCATCCACTTATCGATTCCACTTTTTATTTTATTTTTCGACCCACTGATCTTAAGGCTCATAATTATTGTCTTATGTTGTTTGAGATGAACATTGATAAACATTTTGATTTGCCCATAATGTTTTCACTGAATTATTTACATGAGTGTATATCATATATATCAATACCTCCATCACTTATACAAATTTATTAATAAAGTAATTACCATAATACATAATAATTCAACATTTATATTGTAATAAATAATCCAAAAAATATTAGTAGATTCTTCAATCAAGCAAATCCACCAATATACATACTTGGGGAAGGCACTTTTTAAATTAGCACGTTTCATTCTTTTTTCCAAGTAATGCGTTGCTTTTTTGTGCCAAGTAATAGTTTCATTGAGAAAGCCATAATTCTGAGAACGTTATTTAAAACATTCTTTTTAGGACCGAGAAGTTTATTTTGCTTTTCAGTCACTCGGTCTTCGTCAACAATAATATGCTTTACCAATATGTATCATACTCTCATAAATTCTGATTTTCCTCTTTTTTTGTGTAATTATTTAACCATCGTTGGGTAAGGGTTGCTATACCATTACCCATTCAACACATCAAATCAATCAATGATTTTTAACTGCACGTTACCTTAGAAAATAAAAAAAAAATGCAAAACTTGAAATTTTAAGAGGTACATATTATATTGACTGTAAAAAGAAACTTAAACTTTTTAAAAGTTCTTTTTCAAGTTGATACTGATTTTAAAAAGGATCTTTCCCAAGTACGCTAATATGTAGTACATTTATTAAATGTGAATATAATTTTCATAGACTAATATAACTTGTTTAACAATCATTCTAATATTAATATTATATTATAATATGTATGTATGATGCATACTCCCAACACATTTCAATTCAATCACAAAAAAATTCATTTGGATTTGCAAAAAACAGATAAAATAAAATGATTTATTTTTTCCTCTACTATGTTTTACAATAAACTAAATTATGTTGGTTTATTTTGATCAATTAACTTTCCATGGATCGTTTTAAAATTGAAGGTAGCCATACGGATTAGATCACACCCTCCTGAAGAAGCTTAATGTTGAATAGTGAATAGTGAAGACATAAAAACGTTTGTCACTACAAAGTAACCCTTTCTTCAGGAATTAGAGCATCATTAATCAGCTTGCAAGAACTTCATTAGTTAAATTAGCATCAGACTAATAGAGACATGGTGTAGCTTACGTTTAAGAGCTCTTTTATCAAGCTCATAACCACTCATTCACAGCCATAAATTCAAAATTAAATCATCGACTATATTAATTGTAATATGCACATGAAAGATAATTTTTCCTACAAAATTGTGACCCCGAATGATTTTATAGATGCTTGAAATGTATTGAATATTTCTTAATTCTAAGAGAAAATGTTCATACAGCCATATACATAATAGTATTTTATTTATTTCAAATGGACACATTTGTGGGATGGTGTTCCTCATTTTTTCCATACCTACTTTATTGGGAATTGGATATCTACAAAATGTACCGATTGACTTTGTTTTAGTAATACTTTAAACAAGCGCGTACAAGTTATAGGCCTACATCATTTAATTGACGGTTGTATTGCCACATGTTCTGAATTTTAATTGAGAAATGTTTTACATAATTTTGGGACCACATACTTGTATCAAGTAAGTTGTGCAATGTGCATCCTAGTGTACGTTCCTGTTTAACGTTGGGATTTAACCCGTACACTCAAATAATAGTCTATCATTTGGAACCAAGTAATTTACAGTACTACCGGTAGTGAATATCTATCCGTAAGTTTTTTATTAAGCCATGCTTTTCTCCGTATGTACGAAGTATTATAGTACCTATATATTATGGTTAATTGATTTTTAGCAGCATGTAAAGTCTAGCGCAGATTAAGTTATCGCTGTATTTTAGGCCAAAGTTTTGCAATTTATGGCTTTGTCTTTTAATTGCACAATTATCTAGTTGTCTGCACACCACATGTGTATCCATTTAAACATCACATTCATAGCTATTAAACGAAAGCATACAGTTACACAATAGAGCATTTTCTTCTCTAGAGTCTAGTAACAAATAGTGGTTACACTTATGCAATACTAACATCAGGATATTGTACGCAATGTTCAGACAGCTTGCACTAATAGGCGTATCTACCGATACTTATGAACACATTTTGTCTTATTTCATTGTCCAAACATCTAGTTCTGTATTCATACCAAATTAAACTAGTGCAGTTACAACAACTACAAAGAAACATTCGTTGTAGCAGACAAATATATTTAGGCCTACTAGGTTTAAATTACCTAACATACAATACACGAACGTCCTCTGTTAGAATGGCCAGTGGAAAGGGGTTAGGGGGTTTTCTTAAATACTTTTTACTTTTTATCATGACTGTACAATTCCCCTCAACATATAACATTGTAAGGAGGTGGCACATCATTTATGATTCAAGTTCATGCTTATGCAATGAGGCTAATCTAGATAATGTGTAAGTGGTATATGAAAATGAAATTGCCACGTACATCGATCTCAACTGGGAATGTAACCACAGACATATCATCATCCTACCAGCTACTGCAGCCATTCTGTCTTGTTTATGATGATTCACTGATTTCAGCTTTTTCATCCCATTATAGACACATAATAAAGTAAACCAAGAATATATTTGAGTAATGAATGCTTTATTAAGCTGTTTGTTGAACAAACCACACTTGAAAGTCTGGTCGAGGCAATCATTTCCTTTCAACGTGCGATACAGTTTTATATCCAAATCTTTTCATTCTTTCAATCCGTTCTCATATCCAATTTCAGTAACTCACATTTACGCTTTTTATTGTTATCATTTTCAAAAACATATCACATTCAGAACAGAAAACAATACTGGTATGTAAATAGGTTCACAATTTCTGTTATGTTGTATTTTTTCTATACATGTCTCTACTCTATTCATATTAGTAAACCAGGTATTTTATTCCAAATGTGTATCTGCCTACAGTACGTTGTGTTTATATATTTGTTATAAGTCAAATTCAACTCCTTCTATCTGTAAACACTTTTAAAGCGTGTCTTTTAACATGATACAGTTATTGGACCCGGTAATTAAAATATAAAACATTCTATCATTCGTCTATAATAAAATAATAAATGTTTATTAGCCTGCATTCAAATAATTATTATTAGGTGGAACGTTTTTATGCTACAATCATTTTCTAATTAAATATTAGGAAATTATAATATTCTATAACAGTTTTCATTAAAGTTGAGATCCAATGGTTATCCCTTAAACATTCAATAATGATAGTTAAATACAGAATCATATATTTTTAACATAGCTTGTCATTGTAGCAATAAGTGGAATGTACTTGTTCACTTTGCATTGCCACACCAACTGGTGGCAACATAACCGTATAACAAACAGCAAGAGTTAAACGACGATCAAGGTTATACTAACTATACCCACAGCCTTGCTTCAATGGCGTACGTACTAGCGCCATGCACATACCCATGTTTTAAGCACTCTTCTTAGTATTGACTGGCACATTGTTCGGGATTCATGTCGCCGAACACGTTCAGCTCGTAGAGAGACGCGAAGGAGATGAAGAAGAGATACCAGAGCATGAGGATCACGCCGTACTTCTTGTCCAGTTTCCAGCCGTTGAGGTGGGTGGCGACGAGCAAGAACACCACGGTGGAGAGGAGAGAGAGAGTCGAGTACGTCAGGCCTGCGATGAGAGAGACAATACGTCATTCGTGGTAAACGACTCAACACAAACATTTGTGAAACACACAAGTGTGAAAGTAAAAATGTGCGAAGCAGTTATAACAAGTACGTATACTTATAGATTTTTATATTTACATCAGAACTTGTGAAAACATTGTTCATTGTTGTTCTTTGTTAACACAAACATCTTGGGTGTGAACGTGAAAATGTGAAGCAGGTTAAGGACAAGTATTTTTTTTATATATATATATATATTAACACCAGAACTTGAGAGTACGTAGTTCTCCGCAAGCGGAAAGTGTGACGTCAAAATATAAAGGATAGTTTTAATCGGAGCACACTTTGGCGATCCTCATAGTTCCTTTACATTTGCATTTTTTTGCATTTCAAATTTGGAATGTAATAGCTATTCAAGTATTTGATACAAATATTTAAAAGCATGATAATTTAAGGTTTTTCTTTGTATTTAAAAAAAATCAATTGAGTGTAAAAGTTTTGAAGTGATACAGGGATAATTCATAATCATACCCCTCTTCAGCTGACTAGCTATAGGTATATTACAGTCAATGGAATAGATGGGAAGGATTGCTGAGGGCTGTTAGTATGACTTAATCCCAGTGGTTGCATAGTGATTGAAGAAACCTTCAGTAAGATTGCTGGTAGCGGGTATCGAACCGGCGACCTCCCGAATCAGAGCCTCGCGTGCTACCACTGAGCCATCTATCGGTCATGCAACTATAGAATACAATAAACGACTTAATGTATCCTGCAAGTTGTTTGGGCTTACCTTTGCTGTAGACATTGACATGGCTGCCTGGTTTAATGATGGCCGTCTGCAGGAACCACGGTAAACCCAAACAGATGAGGATATCGAACACGTTGGAACCGACAGCGTTAGACACGGCCATATCTCCGTAGCCTAAAACAAGACACTCGTGATTAGCACACGAGGACTATATTGTGAGGTGGGTGCAGGGTAAGCTTCATTTGGTTGCGAGGTAACGTTAAACAGTATTACAGTCAGAAACGGAAGAGCTGAAAAAAATTTGTGGATGATTTTTTTATTTTATTTTTCTAAAAATATAAATCATCATTTTTTAATTTAATTTATCTTTTTGCTTTTATATGCCAATTTTTTTATTTACAACTACTCTTGTAGCCATTAATGTGAGACCCAGGCGGTGAAGTAGTGATTGTTGTAGTGACATTAGGGATGCACACGATAATCGATATTATCATTCGATATTCGCTATAAAATTTCGATAATCGATAATACAAATATTATCGAATGGTCTGATTTCTAAAAAAGCGGGTTCGTAAAGCATTATTTTGTTCTTCTCGGACCTTTCTAGTATTGAAATACTCAAAGATACTGCCAAAATACTAGGCCTCGGACCTCGTTAAATGTGATTATACTCTCAGCAGTGTCACGTCAGATGTGTCCAAGTAATGTTGCCATATCGTTATGTGCTCGATTAGGCGACATATCACTGAAACTGTAAAAGATTGCTTCAATTTTGTAAATTTATTATCGTTCGATATTATCGATCGATAATGCAGTCATCTTTCGATTATCGATAGTTTTTATTTTATCGATGTGCATCCCTAAGTGACATAGAATGAATTTTAGACACAGGTGAAAAATACTACTTGTAAGTTTTTCGTTGTTGATTTAAATCCATGATTTAAAACAATTCTACCCTGTTCAAATCCCGCATGAAAACAGGACGATAAATCTAATAAAATAAATCATGATTTTTTTTAATTTAAATTATGTTTTTGGTTTTATATGCCGATTTTTATTTTTAATTATTATTTACTACTAGTCTTCTACTCTAGTAGCCATAATGTGAGACCCAGTCGGTAAGGTACTGATTGTTGTAACTCCAAATGACATAGAATGCATTTTAGACACAAGTGAAAAATACTACTTCTAAGTTTTTTTGTTGTTGATTTAAATCCATGATTTAAAACAACTCCACCCTGTTTAAATCCCCCATGAATACGGGGCTATAAATGTAACGACCCCCTCCCCTCTCACCCTCCTGCTACTGTCCGATAGCCACCGTAACGGTCTCCGTTTTGGTGGAGGCATTGGGTTTAAACCCAATGGTGGAGGTGCCGGTCTGGCGATCACATTCATTTGGTTGGAAACATTATACGCCTACT
Source organism: Isoperla grammatica (assembly GCA_945910005.1). NCBI lineage: Eukaryota > Metazoa > Arthropoda > Insecta > Plecoptera > Perlodidae > Isoperla > Isoperla grammatica. Next base: position 41,307,569 of record OX246740.1, read on the forward strand.
TGAGGGGCCGAAGCATGATTATTAGAGGTTAGTAAAAGGTGTTTTCAATATGGCACTAATAAGAGATACTGTATGCATTCTCTTGGCAACAAAATGAACTATTAAACAGCAATGTTTGAATTGTTGTTGAACCTAAAGTTGGCAAACAGACATTTGTTTCCAACAATAAAACAAACAGACAAATGTTTAGTTTAATACATGTAGTAAAAATCTAAATTGAAAATACACTCGCATGTTTGCCATATAAATGGTGGCATTCAATGCATTCAAAGCATTCAATGGCATTCAATAGCACACATGAATCCCGGCAACAAATTGCCGTGTTGCCGTGTTTTGTCTCGGATAAACATTGTATATGCACCAATCAAAGTAAGATACAACACTGGAGTTGCCTAGCAACACAATGTTTGTCCGCCTGTAATGTCACAGCCCCCTCAATTGAGTCTTGTGCTATTCACAAAAGATTTCCACCGCCTGCTAATGTGGAGTACGGCAAGGCCCAAGGTCCGCTTGATCTTCGCCTAGCGGAGGTCTGTCGAACTACGAGCCAGAGGAGATAAAGTAGTAAACCCAACCTTGGCAAGGTCCACTAAATCGCCGCTAGCATTGCGCTCAGGGCACGTTCGACGAGACCCCGCTAGGGGATTTATTGTACCTTGGAGTAGAGTAGGGTCTTGAAACATACTGAAACGTAGGTCTACTCACCTTCTTTGACGACGGCTAAACTTGAGAGCGCGTCTGGCACGCTCACACCAGCAGCCACGAAGGTCAGACCCATGACGGTGTCAGGTATGCCCAGGGTGGTACCTGCAGGAACCAATCATTGCTACAGACACAATATGGTAAGGTCAACTTGTTCTCCGCCTACCGCAGGCTCTCCAACGCTATACGTATATGGTATAGCATTCGAGTAGGTTTATAGGGTGGTACCTGCAGGAACCAATCATTGCTATAGGCACGTGGTAAGGTCGACTTGTTCTCCGCCTACCGGAGGCTCTCCAACGCTACAGGCACATGGTATAGTATTCGCGTAGGTTTAGGGTGGTACCTGCAGGAACAGTCATTGCTACAGGCACATGGTAAGGTCAACTTGTTCTTCGCCTACTGGAGGCTCTCCAACGCTACAGGCACACGGTATAGTATTCGAGTAGGTTTATAGGGTGGTGCCTGCAGGAACCAGTCATTGCTGTATGCACATTGCACAAAGTATATATCTGATCAGTTTTAGCGGGGGTCCTTTATTGATGCGTGTACATAATATTATATTTCACCATTTGTATGGTGGTACCTGTAAGAACAAATCGATTACTATAGGCACATGATATATTCGGCTCGAGGAAGTCTTTGGCTATCATCCCTCATGTTCGGACGCCGTTTATCCCAAACACGTTGTATTTCAACTTTATTTGGCAGCAAAAATCCATGTTTATAAACTAAAGTCAACATATTATAGCAACTGAACGGTTGCATTGAATACCCTCTCAGAGAAATCCAAACCCCCCTATTTGGTTGACGGTTATCTTACCAATGACGGTGATCATCCACACCATGATGTAGGAGTAGAACGAGATCCAAACCATGGAGGCAACGAAGGTGCAGGGGTACCAGTACTTCCACTTTTCCTGCCTACAGTTGGGGATAGTTGCCCGGCAACATGCGTGGATAGGAAGGGCCACGCCCCATGACACCTTAGTCCACACGGTTGCATTCTCGGGCAATATCATCGGCGACACTGTAACACACAACATGCTATATGGCAACACTATACTATACTGGCCACGCCCCATGACACCTTAGTCCACACAGTTGCATTCTCGGGCAATATCATCGGCGACACTGTAACACACAACATGCTATATGGCAACACTGTATACTATACTGGCCACGCCGTAAGAAGCAATGTGGGTCATTAAATTGTTAGAAGAGCCGGTTGCTCCACACGGTCTACTTCAACGTTATTTGCCGCGTGATTTCCCAATACCTGCATGGTATTGTCCATTGCATTGACTGCACCAATCGTGAATGGAATGCGCCCTCATCACGCCTGACAACAGACGCGTGATATTATCACTACAACACTGGAGACATGAGAATGAGATGCAACTAGATTTAGGTTGGTACTGCACCACCTTGCAAGTAAACGCGACTCATACGAAGCCGTCGTTTTAGTGTATCAACGATCAGTGTTACTAGGTGTAAAATTAATGTGGACCTACCTTCCTCAGCGCTTTCTTCTTTAGGCCTGTAGTAGTCCTGGCCAGCTGGGACCGGGACTGGGGCGGGGGCCTGGACCGGGGGTGGGGGCCGCGGTGGGGGCGCTTGCCCGTCCGCCCAGCCTCCTGGAACATAAACAATCTCGTCAAGAATATATTTTTGCATTTGCTTTAGGGCTCATTGTCCAGCGAATGCACAATAATAAACAAAGAAATATAATGAAAACAATATGACTCTTGGTTTAGATAACTATAGCTGAAATCCAGTGGCGTGCGGTGAGGGGAAGCAAGGGAAGCAATGCTTCCCCTAACATCCTTACTACTGCCACCAAAATATCATTTTTTCTAAGTGCTTACAATTTATTCCCATTCAAAATCCACTCATTTGTCAACATTTGTTCCCACATTTAATTTATAATTGATATATTCTGCTCTATCTACAGTTCCCCTAAATAAACAAGTTTCTATGATGTTTTTCTGTCGTTGATCACATCAGCTTAACAGCTAACAGACCATAGAAGCAGTGCGTTCTCCTTGGATTTTCGGCCGTAAGAAATACCAATAGCTTTCAAGTTAACCTAATAGACGGGTCGGAGTATATACGCAGTTTTTAAATGGGACGAAAAGCAGTGCGTCGGAGGGTCGGGTCCGACCGCGACAAAAAAAAATAGAAAAGGACAGAGCATTCATTGAAAAGGGAGGATCGCGTGCCTTGCAAGGTCTTTAGATCGTTGTATAATGTATTTGTCGCAAATTTGTGTAAAACACTATTTTGATACGCGATCAATTAAAAAACAATAATTGAAGAATTTGAAGTTGGTAGGCCTACGGCTACACTGAAAAAATGTGACCTAAAACTGAAGACCTCTGACGGGGGTGCATGACACCCCAGTCCCTTTCGCCAGTTTGCAGAATTCAATTTGAAAAATTTGTAACTTATTGCTTCCTCTCCTACATACCTCACCGCACGCCACTGCTGAAATCCACAGTTCAAATTAAAAATACGAACCCCAAATAGAAAGGAAACTCGAGTTTGATGAACATCATGAATAGACCACAAGAAGAAGTTGTTATAGTCAGTCAGTTGTGTGCGCCAGGCTTTGTAAGGAAACGTTCTACGCTGGCTACAAACTACAGTGTACTAATAGGCAATTCTTGCAACGTGCCATACTGGTGCATGGATGCCGTGAAACCAATAGCGTTGGCAGTTCCAGAGATACACGAGAGATAGCGCCAAACGTCAGCGGGCCACATACGCTTTACACAAAGCGAAGTGTGGCGCATTCTGTGCGGTTGCGGTTGAACTATTAACGCTATTGGAACGAGAATTTCGTCACCTCGCAAGACCTGCTATATATTATATATCAAGAAGGCTCGATTACCCTGGTCGGTGGCGAAGTTGAGCGCCTTCTCGGAGGAGGGCGTGGTGGTGGTAGTGTAACTCGGCCTCCTTGACTTGTCCTCCTCCAGATGACGGTATGAGACAAGGCCGGTCTGTTCCTCGGGGGAGGGTCGCTTACAGGGCACGGGGAGGGTCTGAGCCCAGGCCTCCAGGCGGGGGTTGAAGTGGAGCGTCACGCAGTATACCACGTACAGGAACAACATGAAGAGAGACTCACACCTGGAACAAACACTCTAATGGTTCTTGAGCAGAAACAATTCATGACGTCAGACATAAAAGAATGGGCGATCATTCAGTCGATTGCACTGTTAACACCTCTTGTTTTCTCCTAGAATGCCTACTCTCAAAATGTTCACATGCTTTATTGGTAATCAAAATTCGACGATAATTGGAAATAGAAAATACATTATTTCAAAGGTTAATTGCAGTGTAAACCAAAGAAAGAAATTGCTACATAATACAACACGTCACTCTATCCCTTTTAGTTTACAGTAAATGTACATCATAAAGTGAACGATATGCCTATTAACGTTTTATTCATAAATCAGTCATGCATATTATATCTAACTTAAAATTCCAATTTTTCCATGAATCCCAAAATGTATTCTCCCGCCCTTTCCTCAGTGGAACTTTGTTCAAATCTCCATACTTTGTGATTTATAACACCTTTTCTAAAATAGATCGTCTATGCATCAAATAATCAAGGATACGTTGGTTAAATACCAGTTCCAGTTCTTTTAACTGTGGTTTACGTTTTCCATTCATTGTTACCAAATCAATCAAGGTGGAGAAAATAACATAGCATATGCAAACATGTTTACTATAAGTGAGATGGTTGTTATTGTTCTCACCAAGTGATGACCTCGTCGTAGATGGTGAAGAGCATGGCGAGTATCGCGACAGAGTAGAAGAAACAGTCTCGACAGAGAGGCCACCAGTTGAGGTAGCAGACAGTCCCGGCACACAGCGCACACACAGCGACCACGAACATGATGTTGAAGACTGCCGAGCCGATCACACCTGCGAGACAAGGTCATACAAGGTCATACAAGGTCACACCAGTTGTGATAACAGAGTGTCCCGGCGCACAGCGCACACACAGCCACCACGAACATGATGTTGAAGACTGCCGAGCCAATCACCCCTGCGAGACAAGGTCACACAAGGTCATACAAGGTCACACCAGTTGAGGTAGCATACAGTCCCGGCACACAGCGCACACACAGCGACCACGAACATGATGTTGAAGACTGCCGAGCCGATCACACCTGCGAGACAAGGTCATACAAGGTCATACAAGGTCACACCAGTTGTGATAACAGAGTGTCCCGGCGCACAGCGCACACACAGCCACCACGAACATGATGTTGAAGACTGCCGAGCCAATCACCCCTGCGAGACAAGGTCACACAAGGTCATACAAGGTCACACCAGTTGAGGTAGCATACAGTCCCGGCACACAGCGCACACACAGCGACCACGAACATGATGTTGAAGACTGCCGAGCCGATCACACCTGCGAGACAAGGTCACACAAGGTCATACAAGGTCACACCAGTTGAGGTAGCATACAGTCCCGGCACACAGCGCACACACAGCGACCACGAACATGATGTTGAAGACTGCCGAGCCGATCACACCTGCGAGACAAGGTCATACGAGGTCATACAAGGTCATACAAGGTCACACCAGTTGTGATAACAGAGTGTCCCAGCGCAAAGCGCCCAGACAGCCACCACGAACATGATGTTGAAGACTGCCGAGCCAATCACCCCTGCGAGACAAGGTCACACAAGGTCATACAAGGTCACACCAGTTGAGGTAGCATACAGTCCCGGCACACAGCGCACACACAGCGACCACGAACATGATGTTGAAGACTGCCGAGCCGATCACACCTGCGAGACAAGGTCATACAAGGTCATACAAGGTCACACCAGTTGTGATAACAGAGTGTCCCGGCGCACAGCGCACACACAGCGACCACGAACATGATGTTGAAGACTGCCGAGCCAATCACCCCTGCGAGACAAGGTCACACAAGGTCATACAAGGTCACACCAGTTGAGGTAGCATACAGTCCCGGCACACAGCGCACACATAGCGACCACGAACATGATGTTGAAGACTGCCGAGCCAATCACCCCTGCGAGACAAGGTCACACAAGGTCACACAAGGTCATACAAGGTCACACCAGTTGAGGTAGCATACAGTCCCGGCACACAGCGCACACACAGCGACCACGAACATGATGTTGAAGACTGCCGAGACGATCACACCTGCGAGACAAGGTCATACGAGGTCATACAAGGTCATACAAGGTCATACAAGGTCACACCAGTTGTGATAACAGAGTGTCCCAGCGCAAAGCGCACAGACAGCCACCACGAACATGATGTTGAAGACTGCCGAGCCGATCACCCCTGCGAGACAAGGTCACACAAGGTCACACAAGGTCATACAAGGTCACACCAGTTGAGGTAGCAGACAGACGTCGAAGGAAATCGGAGGAGAGGAACAAGTAAAGGAGAGGGAAATAGATATAAAGGGGTGAATGGGTGGAAAAGGAAAATTGGAGTACCTCATTTCGTAGATTCTTAAGACTGGCGCGGTCACCTTGGGCCAAATTCTACTCCGGGCCCGGACGGGGTTCAAATTGTAATTGTTATTTCTGTCCCCTCTCAGTGCACTGTCGAATGTTTGCATCAAGCAAGTAGTGATCGAGCTCAACAGGTGTCGTCGTGAACCTACCTGAAATGCCAATGTCGTCCTTGGCGAAGAAGACCCCGATGACGACGGTGGCCAACTCAGGCGCGGAGGACCCGGCCGCCATGAAGGTGGCACCAGCCACGTCCGGCGTCAGCTTTAGCTCTGTAACATGTGACGTAATCAATCATCATAACATTCTTAATTATTTCAATTTTTCAGACAATTTTTTTATTTGTCTGCATCCAACAGATACGCTGCAATCATTGCAATACCGGATACCGATAGAGGTAGCTCGGCGGTAAGACGCGAGGCTCTAGTTCCTGGTTCAAATCCGGCCACCGGCAATCCTTGTTGAAGGTTTTCCCGAGGTTTTCCTCAGTCGTAAAGGTGATTGCTGGCATTGAGTCCTATACTAACAGCCCTCGGAAATTTCTACCTAAATATCCAAAAGCCCTTACATACCAATAGTTATACAGATAAAGAGGGGCACATTAGTTAAAAGTGGTATGCACAGATCCTGGGCCATGACTGTAGTGGTGCAGCTGCACTCAATAGAAACCAACCATATTTTACGATTGAATGGTTGAGTTTATTTACAAGAATTAAGATATGTCACTCACCTTCACATATCCTGTCTAGCGAGGCGACGAAGTAGTCGTCACAGACGATGGCCAGCCCTAGGAAGGTGTAGATGGCGACGATCAGGTGAATGATGAGTCCGCCGTGGCTCCGCGCGTACGGACCCATCAGGGGTTGTGGAAACTGCTCGATGGCGGGAGGTGTACAATTCTCACGCTTGGGGCGCCACGTGGGGTGCGGCGCCTTGGTCGAGTGCAGGGGCGTCGTCGGCGTCGTTGTCGCATCCTGCAACATCCATTATAATATTATTATTTGTAATAATATAAGCTTACGTTGGACATGTTAAACACACTGCTGGTAGAATAAACTAGAGCAGAGCCCTTTTATACAAAGGTTTTTTCCCACCATCAGATCAAAATGTTACAATATATAACAATATACAAATATACAAAAATACAATGTTATACAATTTACAACGTTGTGTGTGCTATACGTTTAGAGATTGGCATTTATTTGTATTTTGTTGTCACTTAATTCATTTACAAGAATTGACTTTCAATGGGTGACATGATACCATGTATTGTGAGTTGTGACTAGAGATGTGTTCTTTGAGCATTTTCTAAATGGTATTTTGTTATTTTAATTTAAGATAACGAACTGAAAATATATTATCTTATAGATAGACCATAGTAGAGACTTTTATCACACAGACAGGCCATACTATAGACTTTTATTACAATACAATTATCTATCAGCATCACGTGTATTTTGGGAAAAGTTTTGTCATTATGTCTGGCGTGATGCTGATTAGTAGCAATTATCAGCTTTCAATTTCAAATATGTATACATAGTGTGCATCAATTATTATACTAGAAATGTGAATACCGTTACTGCACAGCCATATAAGTCGCATATTATACTTTACGGTATGGTATGGAAAGGAAATTAAAAAAAAAGTTGTTCCAAGCATAAATGTTATTCCAAACATATTCATGTAGTTTACACATTTTTGTAAAATTACCGAAACAAAATCATTTTGTTAGTTAGTTGTAACTTCTAAGCCTAATCATGGCTCTACTCTTTTGGTCAGACCACCGCTATAGCAGCAGCTATACCATGTCCACTATAATGAGTGTTATTATTGGATATCACGAGAAGCTACTTAGATGACAGCGGGGGCCAAACTCACTCTCACAGGAACATCAGGGGAAAACAATTGAAAGTAACCGAGCGACGGGAGACCCAGGAGTGAAGTTGGTTTGGTCGTCGAGAGAGAATTGATTGTGGTATTTATTTCAGGAGTGTGCGTTATCTTCGACCAGTAATTCATTATATAAATACGCAACCTGTGGCCGGACACAAATCTCGCTAAATTGGCGACTCAATCGCAACTGAATGAAATAATAAAGAGTAAACGAACCATGGTCGATATAAGATCTCCTCTTTCATAACATACAACGTGTGATATGAAAGTGTTGTATGTACCTACAAATGATTGAAAGCATATTTTGAGTGTCGAAGCTTTAAAACAATCACAGATACTTTTGACCGCAATTATAAATGGGTTCGAAATGGTGAAAAATGTTTTTGTGATGGCGATTTTTGGTCTTGTCTTGTATTTTAACAACGATGCCAATCGAGAGGACCTGACTACAACTGCAAACTTTTACCTTTCTACAATAGATTTGTAAATTCTAAAATTCTACCTTACAGGTCTGGGATTTCCTTCCTCGATAACCTCCCTTCTTAAACCTGCCACAATGTATTTCCATCACTACTTCAAAACTTGCACCGGTTCATTTATCCCCGATATTACGATCTTGGTATAACTATTTATGCTTGGGATAACTTGTTTTCACCATGGCAACCACCAATCAGAAGCTTAGAAATGTTGCTTATCCCGAGAGTAACTGTATCTATAACCTTATCACGGGATCGTAATACCGGCTCAACCATAATGTAACTTTTTCCCGCTGCCATTCGAAGCGATTGCGTCAGAAGTCCAGATAAGAGTGTAAACATAATATGTCCGCCACCCAAGTGGTTAAAGCATTCAATCACAACCATCGTTCTAGTAACTCCGGCATACATAAGTATGACCGCCAAGTGTGTCTGTGAACCCACCGTAACGTGTGGTTGCGAGGTTGTGTTGCTGCCACGTGGACTAGAGCGTAGAAGAGTACCAGGCCGCAGTAGAGACAGCCAAGTGTGTCTGTGAACTCACCGTAACGTGTGGTTGCGAGGTTGTGTTGCTGCCACGTGGACTAGAGCGTAGAAGAGTACCAGGCCGCAGTAGAGACAGCCAAGTGTGTCTGTGAACTCACCGTAACGTGTGGTTGCGAGGTTGTGTTGCTGCCACGTGGACTAGAGCGTAGAAGAGTACCAGGCCGCAGTAGAGACAGCCAAGTGTGTCTGTGAACTCACCGTAACGTGTGGTTGCGAGGTTGTGTTGCTGCCACGTGGACTAGAGCGTAGAAGAGTACCAGGCCGCAGTAGAGACAGCCAAGTGTGTCTGTGAACTCACCGTAACGTGTGGTTGCGAGGTTGTGTTGCTGCCACGTGGACTAGAGCGTAGAAGAGTACCAGGCCGAAGTAGGGACAGCCAAGTGTGTCTGTGAACTCACCGTAACGTGTGGTTGCGAGGTTGTGTTGCTGCCACGTGGACTAGAGCGTAGAAGAGTACCAGGCCGCAGTAGAGACAGCCAAGTGTGTCTGTGAACCCACCGTAACGTGTGGTTGCCAGGTTGTGTTGCTGCCACGTGGACTAGAGCGTAGAAGAGTACCAGGCCGCAGTAGAGACAGCCAAGTGTGTCTGTGAACTCACCGTAACGTGTGGTTGCGAGGTTGTGTTGCTGCCACGTGGACTAGAGCGTAGAAGAGTACCAGGCCGCAGTAGAGACAGCCAAGTGTGTCTGTGAACTCACCGTAACGTGTGGTTGCGAGGTTGTGTTGCTGCCACGTGGACTAGAGCGTAGAAGAGTACCAGGTCGCAGTAGAGACAGCCAAGTGTGTCTGTGAACTCACCGTAACGTGTGGTTGCGAGGTTGTGTGGCTGCCACGTGGACTAGAGCGTAGAAGAGTACCAGGCCGCAGTAGAGACAGCCAAGTGTGACTGTGAACTCACCGTAACGTGTGGTTGCGAGGTTGTGTTGCTGCCACGTGGACTAGAGCGTAGAAGAGTACCAGGCCGCAGTAGAGACAGCCAAGTGTGTCTGTGAACTCACCGTAACGTGTGGTTGCGAGGTTGTGTTGCTGCCACGTGGACTAGAGCGTAGAAGAGTACCAGGCCGCAGTAGAGACAGCCAAGTGTGTCTGTGAACTCACCGTAACGTGTGGTTGCGAGGTTGTGTTGCTGCCACGTGGACTAGAGCGTAGAAGAGTACCAGGCCGCAGTAGAGACAGCCAAGTGTGTCTGTGAACTCACCGTAACGTGTGGTTGCGAGGTTGTGTTGCTGCCACGTGGACTAGAGCGTAGAAGAGTACCAGGCCGCAGTAGAGACAGCCAAGTGTGTCTGTGAACTCACCGTAACGTGTGGTTGCGAGGTTGTGTTGCTGCCACGTGGACTAGAGCGTAGAAGAGTACCAGGACGCAGTAGAGACAGCCAAGTGTGTCTGTGAACTCACCGTAACGTATGGTTGCGAGGTTGTGTTGCTGCCACGTGGACTAGAGCGTAGAAGAGTACCAGGCCGCAGTAGAGACAGCCAAGTGTGTCTGTGAACTCACCGTAACGTGTGGTTGCGAGGTTGTGTTGCTGCCACGTGGACTAGAGCGTAGAAGAGTACCAGGACGCAGTAGAGACAGCCAAGTGTGTCTGTGAACTCACCGTAACGTGTGGTTGCGAGGTTGTGTTGCTGCCACGTGGACTAGAGCGTAGAAGAGTACCAGGCCGCAGTAGAGACAGCCAATAAGTGTGTCTGTGAACTCACCGTAACGTGTGGTTGCGAGGTTGTGTTGCTGCCACGTGGACTAGAGCGTAGAAGAGTACCAGGCCGCAGTAGAGACAGCCAAGTGTGACTGTGAACTCACCGTAACGTGTGGTTGCGAGGTTGTGTTGCTGCCACGTGGACTAGAGCGTAGAAGAGTACCAGGCCGCAGTAGAGACAGCCAAGTGTGTCTGTGAACTCACCGTAACGTGTGGTTGCGAGGTTGTGTTGCTGCCACGTGGACTAGAGCGTAGAAGAGTACCAGGCCGCAGTAAAGACAGCCAAGTGTGACTGTGAACTCACCGTAACGTGTGGTTGCGAGGTTGTGTTGCTGCCACGTGGACTAGAGCGTAGAAGAGTACCAGGCCGCAGTAGAGACAGCCAAGTGTGACTGTGAACTCACCGTAACGTGTGGTTGCGAGGTTGTGTTGCTGCCACGTGGACTAGAGCGTAGAAGAGTACCAGGCCGCAGTAGAGACAGCCAAGTGTGTCTGTGAACTCACCGTAACGTGTGGTTGCGAGGTTGTGTTGCTGCCACGTGGACTAGAGCGTAGAAGAGTACCAGGCCGCAGTAGAGACAGCCAAGTGTGTCTGTGAACTCACCGTAACGTGTGGTTGCGAGGTTAGGTTGCTGCCACGTGGACTAGAGCGTAGAAGAGTACCAGGTCGCAGTAGAGACAGCCAAGTGTGTCTGTGAACTCACCGTAACGTGTGGTTGCGAGGTTGTGTTGCTGCCACGTGGACTAGAGCGTAGAAGAGTACCAGGCCGCAGTAGAGACAGCCAAGTGTGTCTGTGAACTCACCGTAACGTGTGGTTGCGAGGTTGTGTTGCTGCCACGTGGACTAGAGCGTAGAAGAGTACCAGGCCGCAGTAGAGACAGCCAAGTGTGTCTGTGAACTCACCGTAACGTGTGGTTGCGAGGTTGTGTTGCTGCCACGTGGACTAGAGCGTAGAAGAGTACCAGGCCGCAGTAGAGACAGCCAAGTGTGTCTGTGAACTCACCGTAACGTGTGGTTGCGAGGTTGTGTTGCTGCCACGTGGACTAGAGCGTAGAAGAGTACCAGGCCGCAGTAGAGACAGCCAAGTGTGTCTGTGAACTCACCGTAACGTGTGGTTGCGAGGTTGTGTTGCTGCCACGTGGACTAGAGCGTAGAAGAGTACCAGGCCGCAGTATAGAGACAGCCAAGTGTGTCTGTGAACTCACCGTAACGTGTGGTTGCGAGGTTGTGTTGCTGCCACGTGGACTAGAGCGTAGAAGAGTACCAGGCCGCAGTAGAGACAGACAAGTGTGTCTGTGAACTCACCGTAACGTGTGGTTGCGAGGTTGTGTTGCTGCCACGTGGACTAGAGCGTAGAAGAGTACCAGGCCGCAGTAGAGACAGCCAAGTGTGACTGTGAACTCACCGTAACGTGTGGTTGCGAGGTTGTGTTGCCAAGGGACGCCACGTGGACTAGAGCGTAGAAGAGTACCAGGCCGCAGTAGAGACAGCCAAGTGTGTCTGTGAACTCACCGTAACGAGTGGTTGCGAGGTTGTGTTGCTGCCACGTGGACTAGAGCGTAGAAGAGTACCAGGCCGCAGTAGAGACAGCCAAGTGTGTCTGTGAACTCACCGTAACGTGTGGTTGCGTGGTAGTGTTGCTGCCACGTGGACTAGAGCGTAGAAGAGTACCAGGCCGCAGTAGAGACAGCCAAGTGTGTCTGTGAACTCACCGTAACGTGTGGTTGCGAGGTTGTGTTGCTGCCACGTGGACTAGAGCGTAGAAGAGTACCAGGCCGCAGTAGAGACAGCCAAGTGTGTCTGTGAACTCACCGTAACGTGTGGTTGCGTGGTAGTGTTGCTGCCACGTGGACTAGAGCGTAGAAGAGTACCAGGCCGCAGTAGAGACAGCCAAGTGTGTCTGTGAACTCACCGTAACGTGTGGTTGCGAGGTTGTGTTGCTGCCACGTGGACTAGAGCGTAGAAGAGTACCAGGCCGCAGTAGAGACAGCCAAGTGTGTCTGTGAACTCACCGTAACGTGTGGTTGCGAGGTTGTGTTGCTGCCACGTGGACTAGAGCGTAGAAGAGTACTAGGCCGCAGTAGAGACAGCCAAGTGTGTCTGTGAACTCACCGTAACGTGTGGTTGCGAGGTTGTGTTGCTGCCACGTGGACTAGAGCGTAGAAGAGTACCAGGCCGCAGTAGAGACAGCCAAGTGTGTCTGTGAACTCACCGTAACGTGTGGTTGCGAGGTTGTGTTGCTGCCACGTGGACTAGAGCGTAGAAGAGTACCAGGCCACAGTAGAGACAGCCAAGTGTGACTGTGAACTCACCGTAACGTGTGGTTGCGAGGTTGTGTTGCTGCCACGTGGACTAGAGCGTAGAAGAGTACCAGGCCGCAGTAGAGACAGCCAAGTGTGTCTGTGAACTCACCGTAACGTGTGGTTGCGAGGTTGTGTTGCTGCCACGTGGACTAGAGCGTAGAAGAGTACCAGGCCGCAGTAGAGACAGCCAAGTGTGTCTGTGAACTCACCGTAACGTGTGGTTGCGAGGTTAGGTTGCTGCCACGTGGACTAGAGCGTAGAAGAGTACCAGGTCGCAGTAGAGACAGCCAAGTGTGTCTGTGAACTCACCGTAACGTGTGGTTGCGAGGTTGTGTTGCTGCCACGTGGACTAGAGCGTAGAAGAGTACCAGGCCGCAGTAGAGACAGCCAAGTGTGTCTGTGAACTCACCGTAACGTGTGGTTGCGAGGTTGTGTTGCTGCCACGTGGACTAGAGCGTAGAAGAGTACCAGGCCGCAGTAGAGACAGCCAAGTGTGTCTGTGAACTCACCGTAACGTGTGGTTGCGAGGTTGTGTTGCTGCCACGTGGACTAGAGCGTAGAAGAGTACCAGGCCGCAGTAGAGACAGCCAAGTGTGTCTGTGAACTCACCGTAACGTGTGGTTGCGTGGTAGTGTTGCTGCCACGTGGACTAGAGCGTAGAAGAGTACCAGGCCGCAGTAGAGACAGCCAAGTGTGTCTGTGAACTCACCGTAACGTGTGGTTGCGAGGTTGTGTTGCTGCCACGTGGACTAGAGCGTAGAAGAGTACCAGGCCGCAGTAGAGACAGCAAAGTGTGTCTGTGAACTCACCGTAACGTGTGGTTGCGTGGTAGTGTTGCTGCCACGTGGACTAGAGCGTAGAAGAGTACCAGGCCGCAGTATAGAGACAGCCAAGTGTGTCTGTGAACTCACCGTAACGTGTGGTTGCGAGGTTGTGTTGCTGCCACGTGGACTAGAGCGTAGAAGAGTACCAGGCCGCAGTAGAGACAGCCAAGTGTGTCTGTGAACTCACCGTAACGTGTGGTGGCGAGGTTGTGTTGCTAAGGGACGCCACGTGGACTAGAGCGTAGAAGAGTACCAGGCCGCAGTAGAGACAGCCAAGTGTGTCTGTGAACTCACCGTAACGTGTGGTTGCGAGGTTGTGTTGCTGCCACGTGGACTAGAGCGTAGAAGAGTACCAGGCCGCAGTAGAGACAGCCAAGTGTGTCTGTGAACTCACCGTAACGTGTGGTTGCGAGGTTGTGTTGCTGCCACGTGGACTAGAGCGTAGAAGAGTACCAGGCCGCAGTAGAGACAGCCAAGTGTGTCTGTGAACTCACCGTAACGTGTGGTTGCGAGGTTGTGTTGCTGCCACGTGGACTAGAGCGTAGAAGAGTACCAGGCCGCAGTATAGAGACAGCCAAGTGTGTCTGTGAACTCACCGTAACGTGTGGTTGCGAGGTTGTGTTGCTGCCACGTGGACTAGAGCGTAGAAGAGTACCAGGCCGCAGTAGAGACAGACAAGTGTGTCTGTGAACTCACCGTAACGTGTGGTAGCGAGGTTGTGTTTCTGCCACGTGGACTAGAGCGTAGAAGAGTACCAGGCCGCAGAAGAGACAGCCAAGTGTGACTGTGAACTCACCGTAACGTGTGGTTGCGAGGTTGTGTTGCTGCCACGTGGACTAGAGCGTAGAAGAGTACCAGGCCGCAGTAGAGACAGCCAGGTGTGACTGTGAACTCACCGGAACGTGTGGTTGCGAGGTTGTGTTGCTAAGGGACGCCACGTGGACTAGAGCGTAGAAGAGTACCAGGCCGCAGTAGAGACAGCCAAGTGTGTCTGTGAACTCACCGTAACGTGTGGTTGCGAGGTTGTGTTGCCAAGGGACGCCACGTGGACTAGAGCGTAGAAGAGTACCAGGTCGCAGTAGAGACAGCCAAGTGTGTCTGTGAACTCACCGTAACGTGTGGTTGCGAGGTTGTGTTGCTGCCACGTGGACTAGAGCGTAGAAGAGTACCAGGCCGCAGTAGAGACAGCCAAGTGTGTCTGTGAACTCACCGTAACGTGTGGTTGCGAGGTTGTGTTGCTGCCACGTGGACTAGAGCGTAGAAGAGTACCAGGCCGCAGTAGAGACTGCCAAGTGTGTCTGTGAACTCACCGTAACGTGTGGTTGCGAGGTTGTGTTGCTGCCACGTGGACTAGAGCGTAGAAGAGTACCAGGCTGCAGTAGAGACAGCCAAGTGTGTCTGTGAACTCACCGTAACGTGTGGTTGCGAGGTTGTGTTGCTGCCACGTGGACTAGAGCGTAGAAGAGTACCAGGCCGCAGTAGAGACAGCCAAGTGTGTCTGTGAACTCACCGTAACGTGTGGTTGCGAGGTTGTGTTGCTGCCACGTGGACTAGAGCGTAGAAGAGTACCAGGCCGCAGTAGAGACAGCCAAGTGTGTCTGTGAACTCACCGTAACGTGTGGTTGCGAGGTTGTGTTGCTAAAGGACGCCACGTGGACTAGAGCGTAGAAGAGTACCAGGCCGCAGTATAGCGGCCATTTCTCCCGACGAGACCGCCGCATACCTTCCTGAAACAACGACGAAATTTTTAATTTGTATGCTGCGTTTCAAGCACGTCCTGAGTATGTTATTCTAAAATTTCAAACGGATATGACAGAAATATTACAAGCACTGAAAAATGAAGTTGGGTGACAAGTGCTGTTATTCGGTGTTTAAATCCGTTTCGAGCTATTGAAAATACAAGGATAGTGGCGCTCAAATATTGATATCATTTTACTTATCAGAATCTAAATAATTACACATATATATTGATTTTATGGACAGTGTTTTGACTACAGCAAAATAAAAACAAATCTAGATTTAAACAGTTAAACATAATCTAACATGTATTTAGAATAATTTGTCTTAATTTTTTCTTCCAGATAAAAGTGCCAAGTTTTACGGAAATTCTAGTTACATTAGAAATAAATTTTAATTTAAAGGATTGTTTACTAATCTAGGTACAGATGTAGATAATCATCACACATCTCAAGTGGGTAAAATAAAAGATAGTGAAACGATCTGACAACAACTAAGACAGTCTTACAACTAACAACCACAAGAAAACATTTTAACTCTCTTATTGCTAATAGAATCGGACATGATCGCCGACTGCACCTTGCGATGACAGAGAGCGGTTAACCGCAAGAGAAGAAATGAATGTACAGAGTTTTGCAGGACAAGAGCAGCGGATCAGTAACTTCACAAACACATCCTCAGAGCCTTGAAAACAAGTGAAGGTTACGATAAGAAGACGCTAAAACAAAAGCTATTTATTTGTTATTTTCTGTTCCACGGCAATGTTGTGGATGCTGACGCCATAAACGTGTGAGATATTGATCAACAAAAAACCACCGAATGATTGGCTCCGACTTACACATCTATGACGTCAGCATTCACAAGGTTGCTGTGAAAGCACTTTATAAGACCTGCCCACCTTTTACTACAACTTGAATAGATCTATGACGTCAGCATAAGACAAGGCATCGTGTTGCACCTATAGTACGCGAGGTTGTGTTAGGTGACGCAGAGTATACACAAGTACTCTATGACGTCAGCATAAGACAAGGCATCGTGTTGCACCTTTAGTACGCGAGGGTGGTCTTACGTGAGGCAGAGTATATAATATATATATATATATATATATATATATATATATATATATATATATATACACAAGCACTCAAACTAAGCCCGCCGAGAGCCCATCGTGACGTAGATAACGTTGTAACACTTAATTATTACTCGTTTGAGGGGCCTACGTTCTGTTGTGCATGAGATCGATCATGTCGCTATCTGGGGAGGAAGTTCGAGACTCGAGAGCTCTTTAAACTTCCTTGCACGGGCACTTGCATCCGCGCAGAGAGTTGTGCACGCTGTCGCTGCTGCTGCTGCTGCTGTTGCTGTTGCTGTTGCTGTTGCTGTTGCTGTTGCTGTTGCTGTTGCTGTTGCTGTTGCTGTCGCGACAACGACAGCGACAGCGACAGCGACAGCAACACCACATACAACAGTCACTGTCGCTGTCGCTGTCGCTGTCGCTGTCGCTGTCGCTGTCGCTGTCGCTGTCGCTGTCGCTGTCGTTGTCGCTGTCGCTGTCGCTGTCGCTGTTGTTGTTGCTGTTGCTGTTGTTTTTGCTGTTGCTGTTGCTGTTGCTGTTGCTGTTTGTTCGCTTGTTTACATAGCTTTTTTTTAAGCGAGCGAAGCGAGCGTTTCCACGAGACTCTTATGGCACTTCGTTCTGTTTTTTTTTTTTTTTTTGTACCGTACTATACTCTAACGGCACTTCATTCTGTTTTTTTTTTTTTGTTTTTTTTTTTTTATGTCCGTCGATAGCGGTCGAACGGAAAGTCCGATCAACTTGAAATTTGGACCATCCACAAGCCTTGATGTGGATTGAAGGTGTATAGCTTTGAGGCAAAATCGTTTGAAAAGTTACAAAGTTACACCATAGTTACTGCAAAATATTTTTCTGAAACAAAATGGCGGCAAAATGTGAGATAGCCATATTTTTTTAAAGCTTTTTCCGGTCACGAATATGTTCATTAAATGGCTATTTGATCAATATTGGCAAAGTTACACAAAAGTTACTCGAAAATATTTTTCTGAAAAACAGTAACAGCAAAATGTGAGGTGGCTATCTTGTAGTACATTTTCATCCGGTCACGAATATACTAATTTAGACGTGATCGGATACGTATTAGAGGCAGAAATTACATTTCTATTGCTGTCAATAACTGTTAGTAACGGTGGCGGACCGCGGCGAAAACATGACAAAGAAAATTCTTAGCAACGCACATGGCACTGCATTCAACAATATCGGGAATTATAATAGCTATGGGAATTAGACAAATTTTTGCAATGTGCATTCTTGAATTGTTGTTAATTGTTGTTTTTATTAGCTTTGAGATCTTTTCGCCAGAACGTTCGTAGATATGGACGCGCTCGCTTATCAACGCGTCAAACAGAGCGTTTTCCTAGTTTATCTCTCAGTAAACGGTGTAATCATTTTTTTATTATGTTTTTCAGGTACACTGAGTGTGTTAAATAGAACTAGGAAAACGCTCTGTTTGACGCGTTGATAAGCGAGCGCGTCAATATCTACGAACTTTCTGGCGATAAGTTTTCAATGCTAATACGAACAACAATTAACAACAATTCAAGAATGCACATTGCAAAAATTGTTCTTATTTCCATGGCTATTATACTTTCCGACATTGTTGTATGCAGTGCAATGTGCGTTGCTAAGAATTTTCGTGGTCATGTTTTCAACACGGTCCGCCACCGTTACTAACACTTATTGACAGATAGACATGTAGTTTCTGCCTCTTATACGTATTGGATCGCGTTTACATTAGTATATTCGTGACCGGACAAAAATTTACTATAAAATAGCCACCTCACATTTGGCCGTTACTGCGTTTTAGAAAAATATTTTCGAGTAACTTTCGTGTAACTTTGCCAATATTTATCAGATCGCCATTACATTAACATATTCGTGACCGGAAAAATCTGTAAAAAAAATCTGGCTATCTCACATTTTGCCGCCATTTTGTTTCAGAAAAATATTTTGCAGTAACTATGGTGTAACTTTGTAACTTTTCGAACGATTTTGCCTCAAAACTATACACCTTCAATCCACATCGAGGCTTGTGGATGGTCCAAATTTCAAGTTGATCGGACTTTCCGTTCGACCGCTATCGACGGACATAAAAAAAAAAAAAAAAAAAAAAGAAACAGAACGAAGTGCCATAAGAGTCAAGTGGAAACGCTCGCTTCGCTCGCTTAAAAATTACATTTTCTTTTATCTGTGATATGTCCGAAAACAACGTTGGTGATCACCGTGGGCCACACTGTTGGTGTTGTCTGATGAATTTGAAGTAATTTTTCGATTTATCACACCGTTATACTCAGAGAAATCCACAAGGCTGTTGTGGAAAGGCTTCAGCATCCCTACAATTCGACACTAAATGTGTCAAGAGATAGCACCACTGCTGCGCAACATGGCTGACAGTTAGAGGGTAACAAACTGACAGGAGATCATGGATCCGCCTGAACATGTTATTGCGCAAAGTAAGTTTCTAACTTTATTCTGAAATATACATATATTTGAAAGCAAATAGAGCCCAAAGGAACCTCAATGAAAGAGAGGCAGAGTTAATCGGTGGTCTTTTAATTGCATGTGGTTAATTAACATTATGATCAGAACATGAACTTCGGGCCTTCGGATGCTTGGTGTGTCCCCTGATCCAAAATCCCCATAATATCAAAGGCATCTTGGATACAAAACGCAACCAGCAAATATCCAGCAAAGCTGGATATTCACTGACGCAACAGTATCGCTTATGTTTCTTTGGAATCGTTGCCATTCTCATATAAACACTGACAAATGACATCCAGCGGCTTTGTTGCCCTCTAGCTATTACTTCACGATTTCGCCGCCAGAGATCATATCTGCAACATTTAGTGCCGAATACCGGAGACATGAGAAAGGGATGCGACTGGACTTGCTTATTGTGCATTAGGTATGGACAAGAACGTGTATTTCAGTAAACGTGTAACCTCTCTCTGTGAAAGGCGTGTACACGTGTACACGTTCGTGCCTGCCTACCCAATAGATTTTGCACGTGAATTATGGTGTGCACTGTACGTACACATGCATTTCGTGTGCGACGTTGGTTCAGCGGCGCCGTCGGTCAACGCTATGGCCGGTCGCACACAGTTGACCCTGTGTGGGCGGCCTGCACAGGTCCATGCGTTTAATATTATATGAAAACTGTAAACGTGTACACGTTTACAAGTGTACACTATCCAATTCTTATTGTACATGTTGACGAGCGAAGCACGCGACGCGAGTGAATGCTATACTTTATATTTGCAATGAATTTATTTCCGACTGTATAGACGTTTTAAATTTACGAGTCATTTCTTTAGCCAACACACGGTTAGAGTGTAAACTATTTCAAATATTAGCGCAGCAAGCAACCAAAGACAAAAATATTCGTTTCATTCGCTTGGTCGCGTCGATTCCAGCTTTCTGATTGGTCCGGATAACACTCGCTCGCCTCAATCGCACCCATGGAATGAAAGCTACCCATACAACGGCCCAGCGCTAGGAATGTAAGCAGCCGATTGTTTACTGTTTGACGATGTACTCAACCGGTAGGTAATTAAACATCGAACAATCAATTGCTTGCATAATTCGCAGAATTAAAGTTCCGTCACGTTAAGATGCAGTGTGAGCTGTAAAATTCTCAGAAGAGACGGTCGCTCTACGCGGTCTATTTCAACGGAGTTTGCTGTGTCATTTCCCGGTACCCGAATGTTATCGTTTACTGCATGGGGTGCTTGGAATGTGCCTTGAAAAGACCCGCGAACAGACGTGCCGATAAAGCAGTTCCAAAGCAACCTGTGAATGCTGACGTCATAGATGAGTGAGTCGCAGCCAATCACCGGGTTGCTTTTTTCAATACTGACATTTGGTTGGCCAATGCCACACTCATCTATGATGTCAGCATCCACAAGGTTGCTGTAGAAAGACTTTACAATACCGGAGGTATGAGAACGAGATGTAGTTGGACTTATACCCCGGTAATATAGAAGCTGAAATAGGCTTGACCCGGAATTAATTGGTACAGAATTTTTTTTTATCAGAAGTTGTTTGCTATGTATACCTACATATTCTGAAGAAAGTTTACCGCCGTCCGACCCCCCTAATTAACGTTATTAATTAAATTGCTAAAATTAATTAATGCTTATATAACCGTTATTTTCAAAGATTTTTCTGATAATGTATATTAAATACATTAAGTAAGGTCTTTTGTAATAAGAACAACATTAAAAACCTGTTTATAGATATTTCGGCAAGCATTAATTAATTAATATCAATATAATAACATTTTTAATAAAATGGTTCCCGTTTATAATTGCTATAATGGAATATAAAGTTGATAGTTGTAATTACATAAGTAAACACATATGAAACTACTGTAGAAAGTTTACCGAAATAAAAGTAATATTGGTTTGATAAATCTGCATAATTAATGAAAACATTAATTACCGATTGTTTAAAAGGAATACATATTTGAATTTATGCATTATGGGTATCAAAAGAAAGCTGCCGATCCGTGGGTTTTAATATCGGTATCTCCGGGTGAATTAAAAACAAAAAAACTACATTTTTCTTTTGGGGAGGGGGGGGGGGGGGGATGCAGATATTTCGTCAAACGTATAAAATAAAAGCTAATACCTTGTTTTTAGGAAAAGTACCTTAACAGCACGATTAAAAAAATGTACCCTAGTGCTTGGCCTATATATTGGGGAGGAGGGCGGTTGGGGGTGGCGGAGGGGGCGGGGGGTAAATAAAACAGGCGCTTTATGAACCCATTTTAGATGTGATCTAACCAATGATGAAAGTGTGCCGCAGCGCCGTACTGGTACTTATTTGAATACCAGTTCTTATTTACTGTTTATGTATATACATCACATTCTAGCAATAACTTGTTTCGTATGTTTTAAAATACCAGATATAAATAACATTTCAAAATATAGTCAAATAGACCCGATGTGAAATAAACTCAAATTTAGCTAAACGAACAAGTATCACTGACACACTTCAACAACAGAACAGTAATTACCGTTAAATCAGTACTATAATAAGAAGAAAAAACAAGATTACTACGTCCATGGAAAACTTGTTTAGTATAACTTAATTTTAATAAAAGTCTTTAAAATTTTTGCTGAACACTAAAAATTTCACCTTATTGTCTCTTTAAACCTCTTGTAATTGGGTGAAAGGTGGAGGGGAAAAGATCATTGAGCTTTCTTACCACTTGCATCACTGGATCTGGCACCAATTGATGTGACGTCATAAATATGAGGTCCGGTTTCTCCGATACAAAACTTATGGCCCGTCTACCAAGATTTAACAAAATTTGTAATGTCATAACTGCGGAATCTCTCAATGAACAGTACTGGTATAACACAAAGATTTCGCCCGTAATACCAAAGAAACTTTAACGTTTAGATAAACATATAATTAAAAGACTTAGGTTGGAATTCATAGTCGGCCCCTACACCTAGGGGCGCCCATTGTTACCAAGGTAACAATTGTTTGCATTTTATTTCCCATAAACAAAACAAATCCATAGCAACAATGGGTGCCCCTAGGTGTAGGGGCAGGGGCCGACTATGAATTCCAACCTTACCTTTTTATGCAATTCATACAACAAAGTAAATAAGTTGTTGCTATTGATTACTTGGGTATCGAATTCAGTGAGCGCAATTATTTTTGAGCCGTTCATTTGTGGAAATACAATAAAGTCGATCCTTTGCTGATTTTCCAACGACTCTCGCACGTCTTTCGCGAGTCATCAGAGGCAACACTACCTTCAGATTATTTTACTATTTGAGTGTTCCAAGGCAAGATCAAAATTTTTCTCTTGTGCATACTGTTTGGAATATAAAGCCCCAACTGCAATTGTCGGTATCGGGATCGCAATCGCAATTAAGAAATCATAGAAGAGTTAACCTACATGGTTCTTATGGCGCTGTTCACAATAAAATCTTTATGTCGTAATGATTTAGCATAAGAAAATGTATGGTAACGATTCATCCCGACCCCGATAATGATCACGAATATGAATATGAATACGAGAATATGGAATATGAAAAAATAAATAACACTTTCTTTGTATTTTATGGAGGGCATTGACTGCATCGTTTATACATTGGTCTAGAGACAAATCTTATGAAGGGCTGCTATGCAATATGCATGCTTAGTACATCAAAGCAAATACTAAAATACCACTGTAGTAGTTGATGGTGATTATAATAGTCTATCAACAAAAGCAAAATAAAAAATAAAAAAATACATTTTAAACGGAGTGGCATGGTAATAAACGCACTACAATCCAGTTGAGCCAAACATGACTGTTGCTTGAGCAGCAAAAATAATTTTCTCACCAACCCAATCAAGTGGCCATATTATTGGTGTGTAATTAACAAATCAAGATTCACTAAGCTTCCTACATCGGGTCAAGACAATAACCTATCATAACAGTACTTCAAGCAAAAGATGATGCCGCACGTAGAGTCAGCTAACCATGAGAATTTTACCATCATTGCCTGGAGAATCACTGCAAAGTGAATCTTGGTAGACGGGCCTAGAAGTTTGTATCGGATTATATTATTGGCGGTGTTTAACGACGTACTCGACCCCTTAGGTCATATGACGTCTTCCGAATCAGGTCCATCTACATCGCGAGGTCGTCAATCGTCATAAAAGGAGTCCAGCAAGGGAGGGCAGGGACAAGTGGGAGAAAAAAATCATCAGTGGGATAGTGGGGGTGAGGGAATATCACTGGGTCTCCTTTCGTCACCTCTTACGACCAGCAGGGTCACTCTGGGCTTATTCTAACCCAAGCCGTGACAGGTATTTAGTAGGTGTTTTGTTAAAGTACTTTTCCTAAAAACGACGTATATATCTTTCGATTGATACGTTTAACGAAACATCTGCATTCCCCCCCCCCCCCACCACCCCTCCCCATTCTTCCCCTTGGAAAATGTTTTTTTTCTACTTCTCCCGGAGATACCGATATTAAAATTTAAAACCCACGTATCGGAAGCTTTCTTTTGATACCCATAATGCATACATTCAAATGTGTATTCCTTTTAAACATCGGTAATTAATGTATTCATAAATTATGCTGATTTATCATACGAATATTACTTTTATTTCGGTAAACTTTCTACAGTAGTTTTATATGTTAATACTTATCTATTTGCAACTATCAACTATATATTTCATTATACCAATTATACACGGGAACAATTTTATTAAAAATTTTATTATATTGATATTAATTAATTAATGCTTGCCGAAATATCTATATACAGGTTTTTAATGTTGTTCTTATTACAAAAGGCCTTACTTAATGTATTTAATATACATTATCAGAAAAATCTTTGAAAATAACGATTATATTAGCATTAATTAATTTTAGCAATTTAATTAATTACGTTAATTAGGGGGGTCGGACGGCGGTAAACTTTCTTCGGAATATGAAGGTATACATAGCAAACAACTTCTGATAAAAAAAAATTCTGTACCAATTAATTCCGGGTAAAATTGCTATTTGACCGGGGTATTAGGTTGGTACTCGTCACCTACGTCACTTCACTAACAAGTTAACGTAACGCAACTATAGTATGGAGCCGCTATTTTGCTCCTATTATTACAACACGCTTCTGTTTGCCCATTAAGCCACGCCCACCGTAACAGAGTCCCTGGCAGTGTCAACACGCCAAGCACTCTCAAAAGGTTTGTTCGTCGGCCGTACTCACATTCACTCCAATTTACTCTCATCATGGTGTAGAGTAGCCTCGAGTAGGCCTTAGAATTACTCGAGGAGGTTAGACTACTCATCGTGCTGTCAAACATAAAATGCTTTTACTTCTTTTGGATTGGAGTTGGGTAGAAAGTTTAATTATTTCCCAGACGGTATTGTTGGGATTAAGAACTGATAAATGACGATGATTGTGAAGCTCTGTTATTCTCGAGCTCAGAATTGAGGCCAAACGATGATACGGGAGCAATAATGGAAGTTGTGAAAATATTTTAGAACCGACACAAAAGGAAACAAACTTAAAACTTAGCGTGCCCATGCTTGGTAGTAAAATGCTTACGAAATAACATACTATGATATTGATCGGTAATGGATATTTCAATGTCATACTATAAACGCGACTTCCTCTCCCTCTATTTAACTTTGTAACTTTTAACTTTATATAATTGTATGTAATTTAAGTGTGATTGTATGTACCTGTAGGCTAAAGAGGGTATGGGCATGCCCATGACCCTACACTGGCCATCCTGTCCTTTCATGGGACAGGAAAACAACAATAAAATTAATTAATTAATAACATACTAACATTAACATGTCCATTAGGCATGATTTACGCCCTTGGCTAGGATACGTGGCCATTCCTAACACAGCGCGGGCATTACTTATGAAGCTATGTGCACTTTACGAAGTGCAATTGTCTACTTTTACGAATGCGTGAAAGCATTTCGTTGATTATCGTTGAAACAGCATGTATGGTAGAGGCAGTAGATACGGACCTGAGGTCGGTATGAGACAAAATAAAAACAAAAAAATTCACATTTAGAGTCTACCCACTCAGTAACGAAACTGATTTTCAGTGGGGGACTTTAATTTGAAGCGACTAAACCAACCCTGTAGGCTCCGAACACCATCGACGAGTAAGCGACGATAGTTACAAATTGCGACTATAGTATACCGAGAAACCAAAGTCATCTTTCTACAATCTACTCGTTTTAAATTTATTATTCGATATAGCAACTTTCTTCTTTACCTCGGTTCTTCTTATTTTTTCTTCATACAAAATAAATTGTGATATGATCATATTTTACACAAAACACGACGCCTACACTTAAAGCTTTCTATTACTTTCAAATTGTAGCATAGAATGATAAAGTACTTGATCCTCAAGAGAATTCAAAACTTTTTATAAATACATCTTCAATACAAACTTTTGTTTTAAGCACTTTTAACATTTTTGTGAAAAACACTTCCAGAATTAAAAATGCTAATTAAAAACGTATTGAAACAAAGTCATATTCATAAGACGCCGGGCCAATCAATTCTCTATAGGGGAGGATACATTCTTGAGACATTTTGATAGCAGAAGGAAGCAATTTTAATTTGCAAAAAACAAAACAGTTTTGTATGTGTGAGATAAGTGTAATCTGTAAATGACAGTTTATAAGTAGCGTACATCGTAAAGACAACAACATGAGATAAAGTATTTCAATCAACATCCTCTCAGGAGCCCGAGAAGGAAAACACCCCATTTCGCGCAACATGCCCCACCGTAATTTTAATAAGCCACCCTTTGTTGCTGACAATAGCACCAGGAGCGCCATTCATGAAATACCTCCCCTGGGTGAAATCAGTTTCACTCTGACGCACCCTGCCAGAAGGTGAAAGCAACTGTTGATTCGTGATAACATGATTTTAACAATCTCAGTTTGCGCAACGTGCCGCCCCAAGGAGGGGGTGGGGGGTGGGGCGATCGATGAAACCATTGTCAAATGTCAAAATAGAGTTATATTAAATCAATGTGCGGGACGGCGAGAAGCGTTGCCTGTATAATAACACGTGGTGACGTCACCGACACGGCAGGTAGTCTGTTGTTTCGGATAAGAGATGGCAGCACAGTAGCGGACATGCGCATAACCCTGATTGTGCTCGTTGGAGTGGTTCCACAACAACCTTGTGATGCTGACGTCATAGATGAGTGAGTTGGAGCCAATCAGCGGGTGACCTTGTCCAATACTGACATTTGGTTGGTCAATACCTCGCTCATCTATGACATCAGCATCCACACGGTTGTTGTGAACAACTTTACCTGATCTTATAGATTTACTAAGTTCGGGCAAATTTCATAAAGTTGCCCCAATATAAGTATATATATATATATATATATATATATATATATATATATATATATATGTATTGACACAATATACTACTACTATTCTATAGTAACAGTTACAGACACAGTAACAGTTAACTTGTATATGCTTGTATATGTTTGCTTATGTTTGTACTAGTTCTGACGAAATCTATACTTGTATTATGTATGAATGAGTCAATAGATGAATAAAAACAACATATAGGCCTATTTCTAATGCCACGCTTTGAGAATTTTAGCAAACCCTACGATTTGGTCAATCTGAGCTCAAAGCTAAACAATATGTAGCACAATTTCAGTCAACGTGACAATTTTATACCTCAATAAACCTTACATGAAAACGTAATCGGATTTAATCAACCTGACATTCATTTTTATAGTAAACGTAAATCGTCTGATCATGAAAACACAATCCGGTCTAATCAACCTGACACGTTGATTCAACACCCGACATCTGACATGTTTTAGTCTGGCTGACATGAATAAACCAACCAACGTGTCGAGTATACAATACAACATGTTCATAATATCCAAATGAAATGGTTTCAGCTGGCTTGGTTTAACATCACTATCGCAGAGTTAATCCCGTGAAAGCTTTTATGCGGATATAATAGCGTGCTATGTAATCTATCATCTTTGCAACCGGCATGAATGGATATGTCGGTGATTGGAGTCTACTGTACTGAACATTACATCGGTAGACGAACATCTCGCAGTATTAGATTCACGATATCTGGTGACGCATTCATTGAAGAATGTGTAATAATAATAACTTTATTGAGATATACGGTGATAAGTACAGGGTAATGTTAACAGATGTATCAATAGGAATTCCTGGAACAAAAAACTGAAAGAAATATGTTCAACACTCCTACTTACACGAGTTTGTGTTCTTCCGGGAATGAAAGGGGTTTTGTAATTAATTTGCATATCTTGTTATATCCATGTACTGAATTAAATCAAATTATGTCTTCTTGTCTCCCTGTCTTATCTTCATTCGTATTCGTAAATATTAATAATGTAAGGAAATAATTTTTCAACTGCCTCTCGCAAATACATGATTTGATTTGTAATTTTAAATGCTTTAAACGCATGAAATGTCAGATCATCTTTTGTGTTGTTCTATGGTTGATACCTGACTATAATTGAGTTGCATGGATCGTAATGAAAACGTATGTTCTAGCCTCATTGCAACTAAGTGTCAAACATCTCCAAGAAGAAAACAAAACAGTTATTCAGGATTACCGACAAAGACAACCTTATTTAACACTGAGACATGTTATACAACGCCGCATGATGACTGCCAATCTCTTTCACCATGTTTTCACCACCAAACAAAACAGTTAATCAGGATTACCGACAACAATAGCCTCATTTAACACTGAGATATGAACACTAACACCTTATGATGACTTTCAATCAAATTTCACCATGTTTTTACCACCAAACAAAACAGTTAATCAGTATTACCGACAACAATAGCCTCATTTAACACTGAGATATGTAACACTAACACCTTATATGATGACTTTCAATCAAATTTCACCATGTTTTCACCACCAAACAAAACAGTTAATCAGTATTACCGACAACAATAGCCTCATTTAACACTGAGATATGTAACACTAACACCTTATATGATGACTTTCAATCAAATTTGACCATGTTTTCACCACCAAACAAAACAGTTAATCAGGATTACCGACAACAATAGCCTCATTTAACACTGAGATATGTAACACTAACACCTTATATGATGACTTTCAATCAAATTTCACCATGTTTTCACCACCAAACAAAACAGTTAATCAGGATTACCGACAACAATAGCCTCATTTAACACTGAGATATGGAACACTAACACCTTGTATGATGACTTTCAATCAAATTTCACTATGTTTTTACCACCAAACAAAACAGTTAATCAGGATTACCGACAACAATAGCCTCATTTAACACTGCGATATGTAACACTAACACCTTATATGATGACTTTCAATAAAATTTCACCATGTTTTCACCACCAAACAAAACAGTAATCAGGATTACCGACAACAATAGCCTCATTTGACACTGAGATATGTAACACTAACACCTTATATGATGACTTTCAATCAAATTTCACCATGTTTTAACCACCAAACAAAACAGTTAATCAGGATTACCGACAACAATAGCCTCATTTAACACTGAGATATGTAACACTAACACCTTATATGATGACTTTCAATCAAATTTCACCATGTTTTCACCACCAAACAAAACAGTTAATCAGGATTACCGACAACAATAGCCTCATTTAACACTGAGATATGTAACACTAACACCTTATATGATGACTTTCAATCAAATTTGACCATGTTTTCACCACCAAACAAAACAGTTAATCAGGATTACCGACAAAGACAACCTGATTTAACACTGAGATATACTACGCCGCATGGTGACTTCCAACCTATTTCACCATGTTTTCACCACCAAACAAAACAGTTAATCAGGGTTACCGACAAAGACAACTTGATTTAACACTATACTACTCCGCATGGTGACTTCCAAACCAATTTCACCATGTTTTCACCACCAAACAAAACAGTTAATCAGGATTACCGACAGCAATAGCCTCATTTAACACTGAGATATGTAACACTAACACCTTATATGATGACTTTCAATCAAATTTCACCATGTTTTTACCACCAAACAAAACAGTTAATCAGGATTACCGACAACAATAGCCTCATTTAACACTGAGATATGTAGCACTAACACCTTATATGATGACTTTTAATCAAATTTCACCATGTTTTCACCACCAAACAAAACAGTGAATCAGGATTACCGACAACAGCATCATTTAACACTAAGATATGTAACACTTACACCTTATATGATGACTTTCAATCAAATTTCACCATGTTTTTACCACCAAACAAAACAGTTAATCAGGATTACCGACCACAATAGCCTCATTTGACACTGAGATATGTAACACTTACACCTTATATGATGACTTTCAATCAAATTTCACCATGTTTTCACCACCAAACAAAACAGTTAATCAGGATTACCGACAACAATAGCCTCATTTAACACTGAGATATGTAACACTTACACCTTGTATGATGACTTTCAATCAAATTTCACCATGTTTTCGACACCTAACAAAACAGTTAATCAGGATTACCGACAAAGACAACCTCATTTAACACTGAGATATGTAACACTCCGCCGTATATGATGTCTTCCAATCAATTTCACCATGTTTTCACCACCAATCAGAAGCTTTTTAATCAAGTTATCGAACAACTAAATATTTAGTTCGAATCTATACGATAAGTAGGCCTATACAAAGTAAAACGTGAAGTCAACTTACATGAAAAACTCCGGACAAGTGTTCAGTGCTCTCATTATCAGGCCACTATTCTCTGTTGCTGTTGTAGATAATGCAATGAGTGACGTCAGATCCCGGAAAGCAAATATACCACGTGACATTGTGCGTCTATAGTCATGAGAACCGTCAGTATATGGCTGCAAAACTATCTTTATTCGGAGTAAAATCTAACCATGCCCATGAGTTAGCACATGGGGTAATATGGTGAGTGCAGGAGAGTGGTTAGTTAGAGCATGGATTTTAACTGTTATAGAGTAAAGTCATGTTCGGTTCGACCGTTGATTTTCTTATGTCGGCGAGAGAACAATCTACATGAGTTACGATCAAGACAGTTTACAAGTAGAAACAATGTGGTGAACTGCACCTCAGATATAGTTGCCCCAACGAAAGTATTCTGATTATTACGACACAGCCGAATCCCTGCAAGGTGACAACCTCGCTAATTTCTACCATTTAATTTTAATATAAACCGGTCCATTGGGGATAATTTAAAACCTTCCGTTGGTTACCTGTAACGGTGGGTGTGGCCAAACCGCCTGTGCACTCGACTAAGCCGAACCGTGCATTTACGAAAGTGTGAAAGAACGCCAGGTATCTGTTGATTTTCTTTCAATTGGCGCGGTTGAAAGGGGCAGTAGACAATGACCTGATGTCGGTATGCGAATACTTTCGTTGGGACTAGTTTAGAGAGGTTTCTGCAGGGACGCATCTCCGATGCCCCACTCTCCGATGCCCCACCTACCTGCTCAAGAAGCCTATGCTACACCACGTAAAATAAGCACACGCACACCCCAAATATAATACTACCCTAAAATATAGTATAATACTACCCTTACCTAATAATACTACCCTAACCTAACCTAACCTAACCTCTACCCCTACCGCTTACCGCGCAGTGGACGTGCGATTAAATTGCGTGGTGTAACATGGGCTTTAGAAAACAGGTACAGCAGGTAGGTGGGGCATCGAAGAGTGGGGTATCGGAGACTAAAAAGGTTGGTGGGGCATCGGAGAGTGGGGCATCGGAGAGCGCCCCTTCTGCAGTACAACACGATTTAAGACAGTTTACAATGAAGTAACTTAGAACCAATGTGACTGTGACGACGCCGCAATCCAAACTGTTTTCAATGCGTCGACGTCTCGATGCAATAACGCGCGTTAGTGGTCGGAACGTGAAGTATCGAGAGAGCGAATAATTCGATTTACTCGAGAGTCGATCCGGTAATGCAATTCTAGAACCGCCGGTCTAATTCGATCTGCTGGTCCGTTTATCTCATTGCCTCGTGCTGGAACTGCGGCTCACTTGCTAATCAGCTAGTGGTGTACGTGTAGCGTGTTACTGCTATTTGCCCCGGACCCAGTGGCGTATCCAGGCATTGGGAAAGGGGGGTTTTTCAACCCATATTATAGAGAGTGGAGCTGAAATATAATTGGGGTTCCGGGGGTTTGCCCCCCGAAAACATTCTCGTCAAGGTCATTTTAATGCAATCTGTGCATTTTACAGCGGCCAACTGAAACAAGATTACCCAGTTTCTGGCAACACATTTTTTCCTTAGCACCGCTAATAAAAGGAACCTCAATCAATAATTTGCATATTTTTCGTATTGCTTTTGCTTTTAATTACAACAATATAATTATATACAATAATTATTATTATAAAGTAAAACATCCAACTGTCTAATAAAATACTGTCTATTGAAATGTAAACGGTCATTTTCCGTGTTTCCTTTGCAAAAGGGGGGGGGGGTTGTTCTCCCCCTCCTCCCTCCCCCCGTGTATACGCCACTGCCCGGACCAGTGGGACGGTAGTAGGCCTTGTGACAAGGGATTCCTATGGTAATTAAAATAAGAGTCAAAGTGGCGATTTCGCACTTATCCACAAGGAGAAAATGTACTTTTTTAATTATATCTCAAGATTGAAACACAACATCAAATATCTGAGACACCATAGCGCTGTGGTTTGGTAAGCCCTACACACTAAATGATAAATGTATTAAACGTTATCATCAGTATGACTGTGATAACGATTTCCTTAGTAATTTGAGGAAATCGTTATCACAGTCATACTGATGATAACGTTAAATACATTTATCATTCAGTGTGTAGGGATTACCAAACCACAGCGCTATGGTGTCTCAGATTTTTGATGTTGTGTTTCAATCTTGAGATATAGTTAAAAAATGAAAATTGTCTGCGGTTTTTGACGTAGAGGTATCCTTCGCTCTTAAACAATAGCGACTTATCTTCAAGTTGCATTTCGACTGGTGATATGTGCATCTCGCAATATAGCCTATAATTTTGATTATCATTACTCTTATTATATTACCATTAGATTTTAAGTAGAGTTAAATTAGGGAAACACACAAAGTTCATTTGTGTCCCTTTACCACATCGGATTTTTGGATTCGTTTGTTATTATAAGTTATAACAATAAAATAATAATAATAATAATAATAATAATAATAATACTAATAATAATAATAATAATAATAATAATAATAATAATAATAATAATAATAATAATAATAATAATAATATAAATAATAATAATAATAATAATAATAATAATAATAATAATAATAATAATAATAATAATAATCATAATCATAATTCATAATAATAGTAATAATCAAAATAATAATAATAATAATAATAATAATAATAATAATAATAATAATCATAATAATAATAATAATAATAATAATAATAATAATAATAATAATAATAATAATAATAATAATAATAATAACAATACTAAAAAAATCTCAAATCTCAAATCTCAATCCTTCTAGTGGAGTTTCGGTAAACGTAAAACTCAAAGTTTGTGGATTACCCCGAAGGCTGTGGGAATTGACAAGCGAGGAGAGAAGCACGAGCCGGTTGAAATTGAAGCAAGAGAGTCCTAAGCGAGTGTGGAGGGCGAGACGAACATGACAAGCTTGGCAAGCCGATGTTGGAGCCCAATAACTGACGGCTCCCCCCCCCCCCCCCCCCCCAACGACACGACATGCCCTGGAAACAGGCGTCCGAATTCACATATATGATGGTGATAATATTTCGACTCGACGTCTATTGTTTTGGTAACGATGCTAATCGAGACGATGAGAGATTTATGAAGATGAAAAATTTAACACATGTCATCCGGGCTCAAGCCAGGATTCGAACGTGGAATCCAGAAACCACGGATTAAAAGTCACTATAGGCTGCGCAGGACTATGGTCACCATTTGATAGAAAGGTTTTACACATAGCTAAAGATAATAAAAATAAACCACTCATGCAAACAGTGGTCAATTTTTTTTTTTTTTTGGGGGGGGGGGGCGTTGGGACCCCTTCCCCAATTGTATTGTTTTAAGCGTCCTCCTATAAAGAAATACTTTTGTGGGCATCCCCCCTGAAGAAAAAAACTGCTTTCCCTATTCCTTTCCATTCAGTTAGGCCCTTTTCATAAAACGTCGAAATCAAAATAAGTTAGTGAACAGTACAAAGAGCAATAGGTACATTTCAATACCTATTCAAAGCGCCGCGATGCCTATACAAAGTGCAAGTTAACATCAATAGAGTATAGACTGTATATGTGGTTCCTTCTAACTTATAAAATAAAATAGAGCTTAAACCAATAAAAAAAAAGAATATAGAACAGTTGTATAGGTAAACACATGGAAATACTTGACGTATGTTTCCGTACAACACGTCAACAGCGGTGTGCGTGTGCGTGTGCGTGTGCGTGTGCGTGTGCGTGTGCGTGTGCGTGTGTGCAGGAATGCGCAGGGGATGGTTGGACACTGTTCGTTACATCCGCCGTGGCTTGGCACAGTACTAGGAAGCTGCATGGGCTCAGATCGATGCCAGCCTACGACCCCCCCCCCCAACTCCTCCCCCCCCCGACGTTCGCGGGCGAAGCAATGCCAAACTTCAGAAGCTCGTGGAATCGATTTCCATTGGTCCATCCATGGAACTCCGCAATTAAATCTGCCTTCCACAAAAGAACACATTTTGGCTTAATGCTATTGTAACACTGGAACCGTGTCTACGTGTATACTTAAGGTTCCTATCTCGGGCAGTCCCGGCTTTGAGCCATGAAAGTCTAATGGCCTCGAACTCACGACCTGTTATCATCAGAGAGGGCTTAAGACCTGTCGTAGGTAATTGGACCAAGTTAAACACCTCTGTAAGGTGATGGAGGGCGTTATGATCATTGAGTACGAAAGCTAATTGTTACACCAGAGACGAGGAGAGGGGGGAAATATATCACAAACTCTTGGTTCGTTGTTGCTAAGTGGGTCGCATTCTTACTCCCAACCGTATATTAGCTAAAACATTTGATTTGTATTTCGTTGTACTATTTGTTTGAAATTCGCACTATTTGAACACTTGTGAACGCTATAGCCCTTTAAAGCTTTTCGATCAACCCCCCCCCCCCCCCCCGCCCCCGCCCCTCCAGTTCGTAATTGCTTGAGTTTATGAGTAGTAACTTACGGAGAAACTATAGCTGCCGCAAGCTAAATATTATTTTCATGCTGACGATATAGCCCAGTCCCATAATATAACACATTTTCTACGTCTCTAATTTCTAACGTCTATTTGAAACAGATCAATTAGTGATAATTTTCGACCGTATTGTAATTCTGAAACCCCCAAACATGGTGTGCGTGACTAAGGCTTGTGCACACTACTATGCGGAAAACCACCTTTAGAAATGTATGAAAGAAACACCAGGATCTATTCAATTCATTCAAACATAGTTTACGTGACTAATGAGGCTTGTCTTGTACACTCGACTAAGCAGAATACCGCCTTCACAAACGTGAATGAATGCCAGGAATCTGTTGATATTCGCTGAAGAAGCGTACATGAAACGAGCGCATTCCTTGGGTTACATCAACAAGTGAGGTAAATCCGTAAATATTATGATAATAAAGTGAAGAAACTAGTTGTAGTAGTGTATAATCAGCGTTTATGTAATGGATTACCTTTGCGTGTTTTGCTTTGCTATCGAACTGTTCAAAACTTTCAGCCATATTTCACTCTTACTTCCAACCTCAGTTTATCTCATCGGTCATTGACTGCGAACACTGTAGATATTTTCTTTGCGACTGCGTTGGTTTGCACTTTTAACAAACAACAAGACTAGTCGCAACGACATATCAAGCAATGTGCTATTGGCATTGCTGTAAAATTCTCAGAAGAGAAGGTCGCTCCACGCGGTCTATTTCAACCGAAATTCGCAACCAAATCTCCAACCCGATTGTTGTTGCTGCGTGGAGTGAACTGGTCTTGCTAGGAATGTGCCCCGAATGTGCCCCTGCCAACAGATGCGCTGATAGTGTCAATACAATGCCGGAAGCAAAGAACGAAATTCAACTATGTTTAGGTTGGTATTCATCACATACGTCACTTCAATGTTAGATAGTCTATGACGACACCACCATGTGAGATACCTCGAGCCAACTATAGCAACAACCAGTCACGGTGCGTGCAATACAGCCTACTATACATTAGTGTTATTAGTTTCAAGCCAAGTCGCTGATACGGATGACAATGTCATTCTACACTTTTATAATTCGCCAACTAAGCGTGCCCGGTTCTGTTTCTTGTTGCTTTTGCAAAGCATGCAAATGTGGTGCTGCCTATAGCATGTTACAGCAACATTTACGAAACTAAGCTCTTTAGTGAATCTTGCTCTATTAAATCAGTTTTATAAGTAAGTCCCAGAGACAATAATAAATAAATCACATACTTTTATCTTATAAAGTAATAAGAAGTTTTGTTGTGAATTGAATGATGACATTTTGCTGCCAATGGAGTCAGTGTTACATATTTGAATCCGAAAATGATAAGCTATTGATGTGTACTGTACGTGTATTTAATGCAGCTGCTGTACAATATTATTACAGTTGAGTTGTTTATGGTTGTATGATAACAAAACGGTAAATGACTCGCGTAGTCGCTGTCTTTCTCG
Source organism: Isoperla grammatica (assembly GCA_945910005.1). NCBI lineage: Eukaryota > Metazoa > Arthropoda > Insecta > Plecoptera > Perlodidae > Isoperla > Isoperla grammatica. The sequence goes on from OX246740.1 coordinate 41,343,569, forward strand.
CACACATGAACATTGTTTGACACCAAAATGATAACGTTCAGTTTCCATAGCTTTATCCAAAGATAATAACATTATAACTACGTTGGGCTTTATCGATCGATTGGCATCTTATATTCTCTGCACCTAGGAATTGAGTATTTGAAACTTTCAATACGCAATACAACATATAACCAAACAACAGCAGACATATTGAATATCGTCATTACTAAATTCACATAATGAGCAACTCACGAACAATCCCCAAGACGTGTTCATAAAGAACATTTCACTATTACTCTTGATTGATATGTCGACAAGTGTACATGTTCATACTTCGTATCCCTCTGGCTCCCAGTCTTCGAACTACCTGTTACTACACAAGGTCCATCTGTTCTCCGCCTAGCCGAGGCTCGTCGAACTCCTTTCACGAGCCTCCGCTAGGCGGCCAATCAAGTGGACCTTGGTTACTACTACCTGTGCTACTACCTAGCTAAAACGTAATGCTAATATTTCCAATCTTTGTTATCTTTGGTGAAATATGTTTGTTTATCTAATTCTTCCCACGCCATCATTTACCGTAACAACCATCGATAACTAATTGTGCCAGAGTCATTATAGGATGTATTGTTTTGTAATTATATTCAAGTCAACAACGTTTTGTATTCGCTTTGTTTTCAAGAGGTGCAGTCTTTAGTCTAGACATGTCCTATATACAGAGCGAGAACGAAACTGTGAGTGACATCTTTAGTAATTATATTGTTAAGATAATTAGACTTGAGATCCAAAAGACAACGTCCGTCCAGTTCATTATTTTATTGCTCCTGCGAGATCTTCTTCTCCTTCAGCGCACAGTCGTACATTTTAAGTTTCTCAATCTCCAGATCGTATCAAGCCGTCTCTAGGTAACAGACATTTCTTCCTTCTTCACTTCATTAAGAAGTAAGAATTATTCCGTCTCTAAATTAAAACAAATTCTCGCAAGTTTTAACAAACTTTTCTTCTCGACAACCGCCACTTGAATAAGAATAAGTTTCGAACTTTGCAAACTTGGCTACTATCAATCATTTAAAACAGAAGAGAGCTAAACCCTTGTGCCAATAACTTTGCAAGCATAGTCGAGTCAAAAGTTGGCACCATTATCTTTTACAAACAGTTGATGGTCGTAGGTGAGATTCATCTGGTTAACAGACGTAGACACATCAATCAACATTCATCATATGCGCTCTAAGTAAGGCGTTGGGGTAGCACCGTAGCAGGCTTGAGGAAGTTCCCGTGCGGGGCGCTGAGAAGGTGTATCGGGGGTTGCCTACGCGCTCTAAGTAAGGCGCGCTGTTGGGGTAGCAGGCTTGCGGAAGTTCCCGTGCGGGGCGCTGAGAAGGTGTATCGGGGGTTGCCTACGCGCTCTAAGTAAGGCGCGCTGTTGGGGTAGTAGGCTTGAGGAAGTTCCCGTGCGGGGCGCTGAGAAGGTGTATCGGGGGTTGCCTGCGCGCTCTAAGTAAGGCGCGCTGTTGGGGTAGTAGGGTTGAGGAAATTCCCGTGCGGGGCGCTGAGAAGGTGTATCGGGGGTTGCCTACGCGCTCTAAGTAAGGCGCGCTGTTGGGGTAGTAGGCTTGAGGAAGTTCCCGTGCGGGGCGCTGAGAAGGTGTATCGGGGGTTGCCTACGCGCTCTAAGTAAGGCGCGCTGTTGGGGTAGTAGGGTTGAGGAAATTCCCGTGCGGGGCGCTGAGAAGGTGTATCGGGGGTTGCCTACGCGCTCTAAGTAAGGCGCGCTGTTGGGGTTGCAGGCTTGAGGAAGTTCCCGTGCGGGGCGCTGAGAAGGTGTATCGGGGGTTGCCTACGCGCTCTAAGTAAGGCGCGCTGTTGGGGTTGCAGGCTTGAGGAAGTTCCCGTGCGGGGCGCTGAGAAGATGTATCGGGGGTTGCCTACGCGCTATAAGTAAGGCGCGCTGTTGGGGTAGTAGGCTTGAGGAAGTTCCCGTGCGGGGCGCTGAGAAGGTGTATCGGGGGTTGCCTACGCGCTCTAAGTTAGGCGCGCTGTTGGGGTAGTAGGGTTGAGGAAGTTCCCGTTCGGGGCGCTGAGAATGTGTATCGGGGGTTGCATACGCGCTCTAAGTAAGGTGCACTGTTGGGGTAGTATGGTCGAGGAAATTCCCGGTAAGTCACAAATTGATTTGAATTGTCTGGATCGCTGAGAAGGTGTATCGGTACACTTAACTGTTTTCCATAATATTTCAAACAGATATGCCTGTACTGAAAACGAAACATATTTCCAGACTCAACCGACCAGTCAAAATCCAAAATATCAATCAATATTTTAAGTGTTAATGCAAATCAAAGAACGAAAATTAAATTTTGTGCTACAAAATGGGCCAAAATCTCTTCCTACTGTTTTAATGCCACAGGTAAAAACAAACGCATCTTTTTCTCTGCATTCGATCATTTGCATAATTGTATTAAATGTTTCGATTTTCGGTTTTGGTTTTTAATTTTAATATTAGGCTAATACCCAAGACAGGTAATTCTTATTCCCCTGCGTATTGGTTGCGTCGTCGTTCCAATATTCGTCGCGTTACCCCAGGGCAGCGAAAGTTGTCTTTTACGAAACACGACACATTTCAAAGAGCTTCATTCAAAACTCTTTGAAGAAAGAAAGGCAGGTTGATTTTCCGTTTCGATATGAGAAAACAGATAGGATCGTAAAACACACAATGGAAAAAATCCGCGAGACGCGTTCTCGATTCTCCAAGGGAGATGAGACCGTTAAAGTTTGATGCGTGACGTCAGAAGGCCCGGTATGTTGGCTCGTAAAGCTGCCACTCGGCTCACCGGCAAGCTGCGGTTCTTGTGCATCGCTACCGCAACGTGTAGACGTTGGGTGAGGGTTGGGGTTTACTCCCTAGTGGGTATCATTAGTTCAAGGGCAATGGAAAACGAGAAAGGAAACGAACTACAGATGTACGATACCACTATGTACAGAATACGCTAGAAACGAAACGTACTATAGAATATAGACTGTACAGAATACGCTAGAAACGAAACGTTCTATAGAATAGACTATGTATAGAGTACGTTAGAAACGAAACGTACTATAGAATATAGACTGTACAGAATACGCTATAAGAACGAAACGTACTATAGAATAGACAGTACAGAATACGCTAGAAACGAAACGTTCTATAGAATAAACTAGAGAGACTAGTTTTACAAACAAATCTACCAAAATGTTCGCGAATCTTAAGTCACATGTCAAATCTCATCCAAGCAAATCCATTGCACAATGTTTCTTGTTATAGTAAAATGAACGGTTTTATATAATTTTGCTTACAGGTAATTTTTTATAACTTATGTTAGTCATGTGAAGAAAGGCAGATAAAGAAAATCTGTTATGTACCCTAGTACCCTACTTTAGGCATTCCGATGTAAAATTCATTATTCGCATACTATAATTATTATAAGAGGATATTTGCGATTATGTATCTGTAGTGCCCGGGCAGCTTCGCGCGTCGAGGATTCAAATGAGCCATTTTCTGAGAGCCTCAGTAATTCAGAAGTAGAGCCTACTATCATAACATCATCATCATTCAGTCAGTCATTACCGACTGAGCCCCCGTCGCCAGCATTACACAATTGTTTATTGTTTATTGTTTATTGTTATTGAGCAGCTCTAGATTACATTTTAAAACTGTTAAAACATATTTTAAAAAATGTTTAGTAACAGTAGCTTTGTCTACAAACTTATATTAATGTTCTAGACTTAAAATTTAAACAAAATTTAAAAACATGTATTAACATTGAAGGATGGTTCAGTAATATTGTTAGTAATTAAAAATAAAAAACAAATTAATACATATTTTTCAGCGTTCAATTTCGTCAATTTCGTCAAAACAATAACATTTCGTCGAGTGCGAAATATTTCCGATCCTTCGTTTCTCTGCTTCTCGCCCCATGTCTATCTGGCCCCATATGCAACTGTCTGTCTCGCGCTACCGTAGTACGGCTTCACTCACATGAGAGTCAGTCCCCGCGCGCCCCAGCAGAGTGGCAGGGGTTACTCGTAAACCACTAGATCGATGTCGTCGGCTCTCTGTTCATCTTGTACGATGGGTAAAATATGAACACGAGATATCGAGGCAGAGGACGGGACAGGAATTGTTAAGAAGGTCAAGGATGGGATGTCGTAGGGAGGAGGCTCGGTAAGACCCCAGATAACCTGAACCTCCACTTTAGGTAAGAATATTGCTCAAAAACGAACCAGCAACCTCTGATTTTGAGTCTCACGTTTTACCACTGAGTCACTTGATCATACTGGAAAGGGTTGAGTTAAGAAGGTCGAGAATGGTAAGTCGTAGGGAGAAGGTTCGGTAAGACCCCAGATAACCTAGACCTCCACTTTTCGTCAAGATATCCGATGTTCAAAAACGAACCAGCAACCTCTCGTTTTGAGTATCACGTTCTACCACTGAGTCACCTGATTACACTGGATAGTGTTGAGATAATGTCTACATTTATATCTGTATTGATATTTGTGTTTTTCTTGTTATTAACAAACCTAGTAGCTGAATTTTTGCTCGCGACTATAACAGTGTTATGCGTGAAGTGAAGGACAAACTCCCTCTCGTGTTGAGTATAACCGCTCTAGTGACGCAGTCTGACACACACTTCGTGTCGTACAGCCAGCCACCTGTATACTTCACAACAAGTGTCATCCGCGAGGTAAGGGGTAGACTGTCAAACTCACAACGCTAGTGGCGTATGGACATAGTACACTGGAGGTATTTTTTTTTACCATAAGTAACTAAATAAGATACACATTGAATCAATAACACGAACAAAAACGGTATAATGAAGAAATGTATATTCTGACTCATGAATCTATACATCAAAGTTCGTAAACTGCAGACGACGCTTTGGTCCTAAGTGGTGGTATCAAGGTATCAAGTATACTATGGAATTATGACGTCACACCAAGGAACTAGCTTGTACAACAATATATAGTCGTCTTACAATAACTTTGGTAATGCTTTCGTCATCAATCAATGACGTGTTTACGGTCTCGGCCAACCCGAGCAGGTATTTGAATTAGCCACGGTCGCTGGTTGGCTGCCGCTCACCCACCCGTGACGGAAGCATTACCGAAGATGTTGTACGATGACTATAACAAGGTGATGTACCATACTATGTAATCAACATCGCAATAAAGTGTAATTTGCTCGCTTCATCGCAGGATAGGCCTAGGCCCACTGATGACAGATCCAGCTCGGACGTCACAGTTCCTAGGGTACGGTCTGAGAAGTGTGAGACGAAGGCCTAGCCCGGAGCTTCCCCCACCCCCAATCCAGCAAGTATTTTGCACCCCAATCACGTCCTACACATATATATTCTGATCGAACGCCAAGCTCTAAAAGAGTAAGCCCGGAATGGTCGGCTATGCTCATAGCTAGCGAGAATGCTGCATAACAGAGATCGAACATGATCGAAGATGATCGAACATGGTCGAAGATGATCAAGGATATTAAATACTCTTAGGCTAGTGAATGCATCGAATACAGTACATCCTATGAAACATCAGAGATAATACTGACAAGTTACTTAGCTTCGTTAGCCTTTGCAGTAGATAGTCGCACATCTTTTAGTCATGGAGCATACCCAACATGCAACAGTTACAAAACAATAACATATAGGCAACCCAAGATTACCTTACATATGCTTTCGTCACAGGCGAGGCACTCCTAGCCAACCAGCGAACTGTCCGAGACAAGCGAGCGCAGATGACGATCGCTGATTGGCTACGAACCCCTCGCCTGTGACGAAAGTATGTGTAAGGTTGTCTTGGGACAACTATACACATTTAAACTATATTTCAACTGTTTCGTCGCGATAACAAGCAATGTGAGCAATAAAACTCTCAGAAAACATTGTAGCTTTACACGGTCTATTTCAACGGAATTCTCCTAGGGATTCCTCGGTACCTGCTTGTTATTGTCGACAGCATAGTTTGCAGCAGCCTTGCTTGGAATGTTCCTATATAGACATCGCCTGCCAACAACGCGCTAATAATCACTACAGGGGGCATGATAACTAGATGCAACTAGATTTAGGTTGGTAGTTATCACATACGTCACTTCACTGTTACGAACTTATACTATACGACCTCTTCCATTGCGAGTGTGCGTCTGATTAATAAGAAGAATAGCATGGTGTAAAATGAATACACATTTTTGATGGATCGCACATCGAACCAGCTGACTCCCAGAGCTGTGTAAAGAAGACCAAGGGCTACTTAATCGCCGCCAACAGTGCGTGAAGTTTGACGTAACCCCACCAGGGATTTTGAGGAGTTCAGCCGTCGCCATCTTACAATTCCTCGCTGCATGGAGAAACTATTTTACCGACTTCGCCGCGAATACATTGGATACGCGACGCACGTAGTAGTTGAGAGATCAGCGACTAAAAGCGACCCATATTTTTATGACACGGAGTAAAGTAGGTCTACGATTACATGGAACAAAGAACTACTGTCAAGAAGCGCATTATTAATGGCCGTCCCCTAGGAGGAAGAATGTAGAGCGTGGTGGCAAGAGATCGTACTAGCGAGGCGAAATGTCAAGGGAGTTACAATGTTTTAGAGCAGTCTATACTTCACTGTAAAAAATCACGTATCTAGTTTCCCACACGGTTCCATAAATCTTCAAAGGAAAACTATACAAAACACAATTCAAAATTAGTTTACAAATTTCATGGGCAGGTTTGCTGATATTAGAAAATCTTACCATATTCTATCACCTTAATTTCATTTTTTGTTCATGAGACGATAAAAATAAACTACATTACACTGAATAAAGTCAAGTGAAATGCTTATGCCTCCGGTACGTGACGTAAAACACTTTTATTGCGAAAGAATTGTTTTGCACTTGTTGTAAGTATCGAGATACTGTGCGTTGAACAATGATGTTTACCTTTTCTGTCGGCGTTTATTGGTTCTATAAAATGATTAACAGTATACATTTACAAACAAAACTTATGTGAGCCAAACAATTTAGGAGCAATTATAGGCTATCAAAACAGACTTTCTGGCTGCAGCAATATTGTGTTGTTCATAATTATTTTTGTTTTAGTCTTAGAGAAATCAAAATCGTTACAAATTTCCGTATGTAAATCCCGAGAGATATGCGTTTATAAAGCTCAAATTTATTTTGACAGTCGTCATGACTGAATGGTTATGGGCCGTTTACATAAATGACTAGTAATTATTGACTAACCCCCGTGTCTAAGCCACAAACTTCTTTCATTGGCTGGGAGGGAGAATACTGCGCTCTGATTGGCTGTGACTAAGGTTTGTCTTGACTTGACTAAGGAATTGAAATATGTTCAATTTCTTAGTCAAGTCAAGACAAACCTTAGTCACAGCCAATCAGAGCGCAGTATTCTCACTCATAGCCAATGAAAGAAGCCTGTGGCTTAGTCAAGTGGGCTAGTCACTAATCACTAGTCATTTATGTAAACGGCCCATAAGGTAAAATACCGCGTGGCTTCTTGAGATCGAGGTTGCTTAGGTCAGTGGTGAGGGTGGGGGGGAGGGGGGTGAACGCAAGAAAGGAGAACTCTTTACCTGGAGATGGAAAAGGGTGGTTTCGTGATCCCCACTTTCTTCACCCATTACCACCTCAGACCCATCACCCAATGTGTCGGAAAGTGCCTTGCTGGTCGTAATCTTTGATCTCTATCAAATATCAAAACATCCACCGAGTTATTGAAAACACTCTTTTTTATTCAACTCAACATGAATGGTTGGATTTATGAACTCATTAAAATTCAAGATTTTTCATAAATCTAAATATTCAAGTTAAATCAGGGGCGGATCTAGCCTTGATTTATGGGGGGGGGGGCGGTTTCATAGAAGGCGATTGACAATCATTATAGGGGGCGGGGGTGGGGGGGGGGGGGGCTTAATTGCATGCTATATATACAAGTTTTGGGGAGTAATGAACATTATGTTTAATTTAATCAATCACGTTTTCAAAACACACTTTACTTCAGTCAATACTGACATTGTCACATTTTGGGTGCAGCAATAACATAGTTGTCACTAATGTTGACGTATAAACGAACAACTTACCTCATATTTTTTTTTGATTTTGAGATAATTATGGAAGTTTCAGGGGTGTCATTTGGAAAAAACGTTATTTCACACTAAGTATCGATTTGTAAGTGAACCTGAGAATATTCATTTAATTTGATTCCTTTTAATTAATCTCATTTACTATGAACAAACGTGCGTGACATACCACAGATTTTGAGATAATTACAAAAGTTTAACGGGCTGTCAGTGGAAAATTACCTAATGTCACACACAGTAGCGATTTGTAAGAGAACCAGAGTATATTCATTTAATTTGATTTCTGCTAATTAATTTCAATTAGATCTTGTTTAATCACATATAAACATACCTGCGTGACATACTACGGATTTTGAGATAATTACGTAAGTTTAACGGGCTGTCATTCAAAAATTACTTAATTTCACACATAGTAGCGATTTGTAAGAGAACCTGAGTATGGCATGCGCATACGTCGGCAGGGGCGGATACAGGCTCGATTAGATACACAAAGCATGGCAACTAAAGTTCGGTAACGACTCCAAAATAATAATTATTCAAAATTTCCTTTATTTTTTGGTCATGGGGGGGCGGTCGCCCCCCCCCCCCCGCCCCCCCCCCCCTGTATCCGCCCCTGAGTTAAATTGAATAAAAAAGTGTGGTTTCAACTTTCAATCGATGTTTTAACGACCAGCGTACAAGTCGTAGAACGATCATACAAGTTTAGAGAAGCAACAATGTATCATTTTCGTATACAACAATTTGTTTAAGTGGTTTAAACTAACGAATTTATTTGATGTTTCCTGAAGGGTTTTATTGATTTCGTAGTGAGAGAGCCATTCATTTAGGATAGTATCAAGAATGTTTTGGATGTAATCTCATCAAGAATCTATCAACTTGTACTGGCTTCTCAAACTGTGTGTGTTGGATAAGGCTTGAAGGTTGGAGCGTGCAAGGGAATGAGTCCGGTCTAACTGAGCTGGCACGCAAGACCATCACCAGAATCCAGAAATAGAGACAACTTTTGGAGAGAGAATCAGATTGACCAGCACGAACATTGCTATAATATGGCTGCCACACCAACGGTACCCTTACTAGTACAGTGTTATATCACACATCAATCAATCATTTTTTCTGCATCCTGTTTCAAATGTGTCGATTTATTTTTCCCATCTTTTTATCCCTCTTTCTCTTTCATGTTGTCTCTAGAAATCGCGTGATCGCGTCACCTAAACATTATCTCGGTTCTGAACAGTAGCCGAGGTCGATTAGGTGTTGGTCTAATATAGTAAATTGCGGTCCCTCATGCGTCCCAGTTTGGAGACCTAGCTTGGGCATGGATGTCATTTATTTAGGCATTTTATCTATATCTTCAGACTGTATTATATATGTCACTCACTCATTGTCTTAATTAGCACCGTTGTAAAAATATGAGACGTTAAGCCATAATGACACCATGATTATGTTTACATGTTGATACAATTTTTGAGATCTATAAAATAAACATATCATATTATAAACCGATCAGGTTTTTTAAAATGCGTATTTTTCTATATTTGCGAGCTTTTACGAATAACCGTGCTTGTCTTTAACCATTATAAAATTAACGTTGTATTTTCAAGATGTTTTGGTGTAAACATCTTTAGTTAGTGTTAAGTGGACGAGCTTTTAGCAGAAGCCGTGTCTTAGATAAACGTTTGCTCGGTAGCCTAAATTGTTTTGACTAGTAAGTAAAGCCCCCCCCCCCCCCAACCCCATTAGTAGCACTCGCTCATGTTGTCAGCGCTCGACATCTCGGGCGAACAGCTCTAGTTCGTTTCAACCTCCCGTAAACATGTCGCATGTGCGATATGAGGTAAATAACAAATAACGGATTCATGAAATAAATATGTTGATCTGGCAACTTGAAGAACATGATATCAGATGGCTACCATAGTTTTATTTTAAAACACTGTAACACAATTCCAATTCAGCCGTTCAAGCCCACTTCGAAACAAAATAAAAGAGTCGGCCTATGTTTTATTATTATTATTACCAAAATGTGAATTGTTTTCGGTAGTACTAATAACAACTTCAAGTCCTTGAACAAGACACAAGAATTTATTCATATGTTGTTGCTTTTATGTATTTTGTATACAAGAGTTTTTCAAATCTGATCATTGCTCTATAAATTATTTAATAACCAACTCGTGGCGTATACTTGTCGCGTGTTGTAGTTATGAATGACTAATGTGTAACTAAAATGGATACCCGAGCAACAGTTTTTTATTTTGTGTGTAATTTGGTTCCGCCCCTTTCTTTCTGCCCCCCCCCCCCCCCCCCCCCCCCCCCACCTTACTATAGTATATAGATTACAGATTGTAGTAGCGGGACTTATTAGAAAAACAATGATAATAATAATGATGAATGATGACTGATAACACAATCGTAATAATCTTAGTAACAATGATGATATGATAATCATAGTGAAGGTAAAATGACAGATTACTATGACACAAAACACCACTAATGAGTACCGGAAAACACGTTCCACTTTCAAAACGGAACCGGAACTTCTTTGTTCCGGTTCGTGAGAGTCTGTTCGCTGCAAATTGTAGTCGATTTTACAGCAGCGTCGTTACACACTTGATATTCTACTAAGCTTATGATCGTGTTTGGGGCTTTGCGTCTCATATTTTAGCAACGATGTTAACCGAGACGATTTGTGGGTAACCAGCGGATACAAAATGGAATGAAGAAGACTTGTGAGAGTAAGATACGTGTTCTCAACCTACCAGTGATCTTATGAGATACACTTACGTTACGTACATGATCAGCTTTGTATAGGTTATAGATAAAATTTGATAAGTGATAGTGAAATTAAAAGGTGATTGAAATATTTGAAAATTTATTTTTTAAAGAAGGGTCAGTTTATACCGTACCTTGTGTATCGTACGTCTGCATAAAGCCATACTGAACGTATGACCAAACACCACTAAAAACGGTTATATCAAATCATGACTACTATCTGGATGTGCAACATGGTTGGAATACGCGTCTGCGATTCTCATTTCCGGTTTTTGACATTCTCGGACATTTTAGCCCCTATCGCTAAGCAATTACACATCAACAGTCACAACAACAATTTGAACAATGTTGAAATCCGAAACTTAAGGGCTAAAATGGCTGCCCACTGCCTTCTTCCGTGACTATTTAATTGGTACATTGATTTGTTAGCTGATTCAGATCCAGTAACGAAGTTACTATTATAAATCCATGATCAACTACTGTAATATACAACCTAACTGTTGTGAGGTTATATACGATTATAAAAACTACCCAAGGTCTACTTCATCTCCGCCTAGCGGAGACTCGTCTAACTCGCAATTTGGGAGTTCAACGAGCCTCCGCTAGGCGGAGATCAAGTAGACCTTGAAAACAACCATGTGGCCGTCTTTTGTTTCAGAAAAATTTTGAATATATAATGCACCAATCAAAGAAAGATACAAAACAATTGAGTTGCCTAGCAACAGATTGTTTACTATGCGTCGTCACAGCCGCTTCAATCGTAATATCGTAACTAATGCATCTACTCCAGCACAATCATGTTATACTTACGTCTAAAACAGTACGTGTCGCACTTTACCTACTTTGCATGGGCTTATTATTCCACGGACTTTGCGGTGGGGTTTTTGCATCAGCGCCACTCAAGGGGCGAACTGAGTCGTAATCCGTTCGATTAATTCGCGACGTGTTCCGACAGAAATACGACCTATAAAGTGACGAGTTTGTTAATGTACGAGCTTATTAATACTGCACCGTTTAGTGGTGTTCGTTTGTTATAAATTTACACTGTTCTAAAAACACACTGTACCGGAAACCAGCTGTTCTAAACTAATTTACCACCCAATAAATGGGCCAATAGGCTATACTAGCAACACTAAAAATACAGCTATGAAATAAATGAATTATCAAATAAATTGTTAAACAACAAGCTGTCAAAAAATGAAATATTCTAGTTTTGGAAAACAAAACTTCAAAAAAGACAAAAGACATACAAAACTTTCACAACGTGGTTGTCCTTCACTAAAAGGTTTAACTGACTAGCATGTTACTATTGCTACATTCGTTTTTCTTCATAACGTTGCAATATTAATGTTTTGACAGATGGGTCGTTTGTCCATCAGTTCAATTCATTTGCTTCAATGTTGTAGTCCGGATGTATAACGTCAGGGTTGCGGACTATATTCTCATAGTTCCCATGTGACGTAACAGCTGCCATGATTGGAACACAATTGATTTAGAAGCAGTAAAACATTGGTGGTTATTATTTGCAAATTGACTTTGCTTGAAGAATTTAAGATGAAGAATTAAAAAAGTACAAATAAGTAATACAAAATACAAAATGACTATACCTATACCACTTGTATCTCGCAAAAACGCTGACTACATGACTGGGTGAAGTTTGATTTGGATTTAGACTAACCGATACATCTTCCTTGTCGATACACACAATTACAATAAAAAGTATATGACGGGTCACAAACTCATAGAAATAAACCATCTGTGATGAATCAGGATTCAAACGACCTTCGTTTAGAAATACGGAATATGTTTGTTACAAAATACGGCTCAAGCGTGTTACAGATCCATTGCAGTAAGTATAACCCAGCCTCGTCGGCAGATCACTAATCTGATGATACGACAAGTAACTGATCGGATCAAGTTTGTGTAAGCAAAGCTACTGATCGTATCCGGTGAGCGAAGCACCTTGCGAGAAACCGCGTTGTTATGAGGGAAATGTGTAGATCTACGCGTACAAATCCATCAACCGATACCAACATAACAAAACAAATCTAAGCGAGGCAAATCGTGCCCATATCTTCAACCATACACACGTATATATACTTGTACCGAAATAACCTTACAGATGCTTACGTTACGTCATAGACGACTGATTCGTGGCAAACCAGCGAGCCCTAATTTCAGATACCGATCGCTGATTGGTCACGAGTTACTTGTCTAGGACGAATTAAGGCATCGGAAAGTTGTTTCGGGACAACTACTATGTCGAAAATCAAACTTTCAGAAAAGTAAATTCAATACAATTCAATTTATTGTGATTTTCTTGCCATATGACAGGACAGGATTGAGTAGTAAGAACAAAATAGATATAACGGTGTATTCGAGCCTAGGCGGGCTTGTTCGCTGCCTAGGCACTTTTATTTGGAGGCTAGGCTAGCCTAGGCGCTTTTTCACAGTACTGTTGTTTAAATTTCAAGAACCCACTTAGTATTCACAATATCTATAATTGAGAACAAATATGTTATACCTCAACGTCTTCATGTATTCAGGTTTAATTTCTGTAAAATCTTTTTCCGGCCCCTTAAAACAATCACCATCGCCCCCCCTCCCCCCTCCCCCCACCCCACGTAAATTCGACCGCCTAGGCACTTTATATTTTAGGAATATACCACTGGAAATATACACTCATGTATACTCGCCAACATCAGTAAATCAAGAGTAGTAAACATAATAATAATAATAGTTAAGCCAGTAGAATGAGAAATGTGGCCGTATAATGCAACGACTGAGTGCGACTGCACACGAATGACGTAATAATCTGAGTGACGTACATTAGACATTCTTCGTAATAACAAAGTGCAACTCGTCTCTTATTTGCTGCTGACGACGGTGCCTTCAACCTATGAGAAACCGTCTAGGGAGTCGAACTATATACATACACTTATAGGTAGATGGTACCATTGGGGACATTGTGCAAGCGCCTAGTCGTGTAGTGTACACTCATTGCCCTGTTCTATGTTGCGCATATACTGCGCTACTAGTAAGTAGTAGCAATTAAAACGATTGGAGTTAAGTTGAAGGACAAGCTACAGGTTATCAACATAATAACGGTGATTGGAGTAAGAGATTCGCGGGAAAGTTATGAATGGGCACGATACCATGCTGCTACATTTTTTTGTTGTTGAATATGATATGCAAATGCTCTGTTTGATACATTGAAAAAAATCGCTATCAATCTGTCAACGTAGAGCGTTTTCCTACAGTATGTTCGAAACAGTGGCCCTCGAGACATACATGTCTCAATGTACTCCAACATGCGTGCGTTTACCGGCGTATATTTAAGTTTGTGACTTACATTTTCTTTACACTGCGCATGCAACAGTTATGTTCCAGTGTAAATTACTGTTCACTCTATACATCCAAAACCTATTAAACTATAACGAACATTCTTAGAACATACATACCAAAAAAAAAAGTTCTGGATATTTACCCCGAGACCCCTGTTATGTATATAGTATTTATAATAATTTATCCACTATAAAATTTGTACGCATCGCCACTGGTGTCCAATAGAAATATATATATATATATATATATATATATATATATATATATATATACTATGTAATTATACTATACTGTGGTGTACAACTGTGGTCAGTACTAATCTAGCATGAAACAACACCATCTTCTGTGGGAAGGACAGGGTAGGCAGGCAGAGGCCCTCAAAGCCCCCAAAAATTTGGTAGTCGCTACGCCACTGACTACAACTTATCACTCATCACATACCTATAGTCTGTTTCTCGTTCCTGTGTTGGGTATCTCTATAACTTCGACTGTTGTTTCCATTCAGAAGGCACTATAGTCAGACCCGTCTGTCCACGTGGTCGGATCTCACTGGGGGACAGATGGAGCCCTACGGTGTCACAATTCACTTCACACTCTCAGTTGAACACACACACTAAATGCTCCACGCGCCCGCCCGATGAATCTGAACACTCAAGGTAGCGGATCGTCTAGGACCGGTCTGACGAAGGTGATTCTAATACTGCGACAACAACTAGACTGGATCTGTGTCCCGCGTTCGCGCCAAACCGGCCGTCTGCCTAAAAGCTAACTTGCACCTGAAATACGCGGTTGTGCGCGCTTTCGACGCAATTCGGCTAGTCAAGGTTGTGAGGGGAAGAGGTAGTAGGGGGGGGGGGTGGACCGGCGCCTCCACCATCTAGCGTTGTAGGGGGTGGGTGGGGGGGGGGGGGGGACACACAATGTGACCCTTACAGGCAGTGAGAATATATTTCGGGTTGGGGGGGGGGGGCTGGTGGAATTATCACGAGATAAATGATAAATATACAGTGAGAGTGAGAGTAAATGGGGGGAGGGGGCGCCCCCCCCCCTCACAACAACGTCCACGGCAAAGTTTTGAATAAATATAAAACATTCAAGTATTAATATTATATAACGTGACCTTATACTTCCACATCATTAGAGTTAACATATTCGTGGGCCATGAGAGCCTATACGAAAAACCTGTTTATAGTGTCTGGATTTAGTCGGTATCTTTTGTTATAGACATGTTTCTACGGGAGTGGATGAGCTGACCTTGATTTCTTCAGTGACATTTATCAACTAGTCGTTTTGTAGTGAAAGATGATATATACTGTAATATCACAGTAAGTATATTCTATTCACTCAGCTATGAAATTGTTTTATTAAAAATGAAGACGATCAACCGAGTGTTTTGATTCGGATCGATGACGGGCAGGGGTTCAAGTGATGTATGACTGACAAGCGAGACAGCTTCGGCTGTTGGTTCAAGATGCTGCGTATGTGCTCCATAGTGCTAGATTCACTCACGCTGACGTCATCTCATAAACCATTATACCAGACAGACTGTTGGCTCAAGATGCTAAGTATGTGCTCCATAGTGCTAGATTCACTCATTCTGACGTCATTTCATAAACCATTATACCAGACAGACTGTTGGCTCAAGATGTTGAGTATGTGCTCTATAGTGCTAGATTCACTCACTATGACGTCATCTCATAAACTATTATACCAGGCCAGTTAGGCTATTCACTAGCAATCATTGTATGTGCATAAATTGACAAACGTAACACGCTCAAATGATTACACTGGAATTAAACAAAAACAAGGATATAAAGCAATATTGTATCTTAATGATAACTTATTTTGTCGTGCAAACCTTGTTATTACTTTGTTGTTATTTCTTCACTTTGGATGGAGTTGTGATGGATAGGTACCCATTGATTATCTGAGATAGTTTGTGGTTATGCACTGTGGTTTTATTCAGCCATGCCATTCTCAAACTAGATGATCAGCACCAGGGACCGTAAGTACAACTCAAGTCAAGTACAGTCTTGTTGTTGTGGTTGTTGAAGATATGAAATACATTTGTATAACAAACCTGGCTTGGGTGGTACACTTAAATGCAATTGCCACAAGTACAGCACATACGTTGATGATTGTAACTAAAAGAGGGTCCACCAATGTTAAATGGGATTCAGTCGCTTCTGACGTCACCATGAATAAGTAATAAGCAAGTATGAGGTCTATTCACGTGCAAGATATCATTTTTCTCCGTACATAAAAAGAGATACAAAATGAATGTACTGTAACAACATTGACGTTCTTTTAAAATGTAAAAAGCTCCTTTGTTGAACTTTTCATACCATGAAAGAGCTTTCCGAGCTTCGTGTCTCGCTCCTGTGTGGAACGTTCAGCTCGAGGGAAGACTGACTATAATACACACACAGAGTTCTGAGCAACTCGAGCTCAAAGGCTCAAAGTGTTTTTATACTAACGTGAACTAGCCCGGTCTAGTTACATTAATACTGAGACTGGAGGCTTGATTCTCTTCTCAATGAAGAATCCTGGGAATGTCAATACCCACCGAACGATTTAGTGTTTAACGTTGTGTTCTGTAGTAGAAAGTATTAATATATACAGCCAGTGTATTAAGGAACCAATACTTGAAATACGGTTCCTATTTTTGTCAATGAAATTCCCAAGGCAAATTGTCTGTGTTTTTCACATACATTAACTTTGTAATTTGAAACGTGTATACTTTTTATCCGGTCCTCGGAGCAGCCGGAAAAGGCTTTGATTTTAAATCCTCTCATTTATTAGGATTGGGAATACCATGTATAATATCACTAAGAACTATTTTTTTTTTTTGTTTTTTTTTTTATGCACGTTTGAAATCAGAAACAGATGTAGAAAGAAAGCAAAAGCATACATATGTTATGTTAACTTTGGCTTTTAATTTGTATTTATATTCTACCCATCCAGTTCAATAACACTGATTTTTAGTGGGAGACATTACACCATTAACGTGGAATATCTGTAGTATGAATTCTCCAGTCACGGTTTACACATACGCCAGTCAACTTCGTAAGTTAAGAAACCTAGTGAGTAGTAAGATACACCTAGTGTCAACCGGGATTCGAAACCTAAACCTTCCGCACTGGAATCTTCATTGCAATGTTTTCGTTCTTTCTATTTCCAAACGTTTCTTTGTCTGTCTTTGAGTTGGCTCAGTAAATTAATCATTTTATTCACCCGGTAGTGAACGCGGTTTATCTTTGTAACCATCTCAGCTTGCAGTGACAACTACAACCCTTCTTTCCCTCATAAACGTCACCACCCTCCGACGTAAAAACTTTACGCACAAAGTTGTTTGTTAATCTGACAGAAGCGGAATACGTAACCCACTTTCCATTCTCTGGCGCGTTTTCGTTGTGTTTTGATAACAATACGGCTCCAAGTCAACTGTCATGGCGTCTCCTCTATTGATCGCTTCCACGCCTGATGAACATTTATATACGTATTGTGATTGTCCGAGAAGTGAGCACATTATAGTGCGTGGGTTTGTCTTTACAATGTGATAATACTATACTGCAGGTTACTGATCACTTTTAGAATGAGATCATGCACTCCATTAATTCATATTTTCGTGTTTATCACTTTAAAGCCATGAAATATATAACTTTATATTAACTAATCTTCTGATTTCAATACATATGCTTTATTCTCAAAGCTATTCATACGAAACCTGACCAGGGACAACTTGCCCCTATTTAGGTGACACTAGTTAAGGGTGAGGATAGTTGAATGGGCATGTCCAAGATATGACAGTTAAAGGTTTCGATTTATGACTGAGGAAAACTACAGTCAAGATTGCCGGCAGCGTTTATGGAACCGGTGACGAACCGAATCAATCTCGCGACTAACCGCTTTGTGGAACTTGTTATCACAGTAAATTAAACGAAATTGCGACACGCAGATTTGAATTTATAAATATAGCCTTAAAATGAACTCACATTAAAAATACCTTGGGTATATTTTACTACTAAAATGCAAGTGAAGTAAAAGTTAACTTGTACGAATCCTTTCAATCAAACTATCAAAGATCTGGTCCGCCCGTGTCGGAATAATAAACAATTCAAAATTTGCTGGCTTTTTAACTTTTTTCCAAAAGAAAGAGTGTTATTTTCCCGAAATATTTTTTATATTTTTTACATACAAATTCAACAATCAAAAGTTCAACGATTGTAAACTGATAATTAGCCTGAATTCCATTAGTTGATTGGCACGTTGTGGTTCTCTATTTTATCGGAAATACTTGTTTGAAAGCAAAATGTTAACTCACATAATAACGGAAATTGTAAACAAGCTTTATCAGGACTGCAGTTGTGGAATGGAGTTTGAAATAAAACAGTCGTGTCTACCAGCTTGGAAAGATAACAATTGAATCGCATCAAACAAAGCAACAACGCTCAACGTATGTTTAGTGTAATAGACCATGTAATCTCATATCCACCGCGTTATACTTGTTTCAATCAATGAGCAGAACAAGTAAACAAATATCTTATCCATTCACTGAGAGATATTCAAATATATTTGAGTACTCGGGTCCAGGTGAAGCCAATTCTTTTCAACCGGCGTAATTCTCTCTCCCCACCTGGTTAAATATAAAGAGAAACATCTCGGTTTGCTCGACTCTCTGTTTATCAAGTTGTGTTTGAAATATCAACAAATTTACCATTTCCTGAAACCTCGAATATTTTCGAATCAAACTTACCAAGCATTCATTCTAGATGAGTGGTTCGTGGTCAAAAGCACAAGACTCAATTGAGGAGGTTGTGACATCACAGGCGGACAAACAAAGTGTTGCAATAGGCAACTGCATTGTTGTATCTTTCTTTGATTGGTGCACATTCAATGTTTGTCCGAAACAAAACACGGCCACATGGCTATTTTTGGAATTGAGTCTTGTGCTGAGATGATTTTCAAAATTGATCTAGAAAGCCATGATTTGCTCTATCTAAGATCCTTGATCTGTTGGGCATTGTTGTCATTGACGATCTAGAGTGCCGTGATTAGCTCTATCTGGGTTCTAGATCAATTCTGAAAAAGGTATTTTAATCCCAGCGTTTATGACGAAAGCACCTGTTACTTGAAATGTAGTTTCGGGACAAACTTGATGTTATTACTTCTGACCTCAAAAGTCTCCAATCATACAAGATAAGGGGCAATCTTGTAATGTATACATTATACAAAATGTAAGACTTATGATCGTAAAACCTTAAACGTATTGGTCACTCACTACTGTGGCAAAGCTACTTTCTTCGTCGAGTGTGTAAGACAGAAGTACTCTTCAAGTTAGAGAAAAACATGGCTACTGAGATCGGTCGATTAAGTCCATTTGGAAGCGAAGATATCCGAATCTCCATAGCAACCATGCAGCGTCTTCTCAGAAAGAGACATTGGAAAACGAGTAACGAAAACAGAAACGAACGGAATTGCGAGAATCTGAGATTGACAGCGTTGAATTATTTAGTTGTCTTCCAGCAGCAAAGACACTGGAATAGTAGAAGTATATCTTTTTATCTTCCACACGGTTATAAAGCGTGACTTTCTACGCAAATATTATCTCGCGTAGATGAATCGATATTAATTACAGGCTGATCATGATTCGTAACTTACGGTTACACAAAGCTAAGATCCAGGGCCTGGATTCACAAAGATGGCTAACTAGTAAGATTATTGTCTAGTTAAGCAAATCCTAGCAATTTTCAAATAAATAAAAATGTGTTTTGGTAGTCTACCCACTCAGTTACAAGAACTGATTTTCAGTGGGAAACATTTATACCATTTATTATGTGTTTCGTTGCTGTGACTGCTTCAAAGCCACCACTTACATGTACACCGGTATAGATTCAAGTCAAGTTCCAAAGTTAAAAAACCCAGATCCTGAAGCTTCTGCATTAGAAGCAGAAATAAACCCACTAGGGACTAGACCAACGAGCCACACACACAATACAATCATTTAGAGATACACAGAGTAATAATAGTCTGTAGGCCTGAGGTTGAACTACCCAACGAAGAGGGTTTCTTTCATTAACTGCCTGCATAAAAACATCAGAGAAATTCGAGGAAGATGCTCCAAATGTGGTTCAGAATTTATTCCTGTCAAGTGTCCAGAAAGCTGCTTGGGATCCTGCGCTAACATCTATATTGAAATCTTAACTACGCTGGTCCGGTACGCTTGTTGGCGCAGAGATGGAGTGTTGTGGGTGGGGGGGGGGAGGGGGGGGAGGGGGAGGGGGAGGGGGGGGGGTCCACTAAATCCTTCCACATCTACACCACGGACAGGTTTGTAATGTGGTCCCGGTAGAGCCCTAATAAATATCGGGACGTTAACTGGGTTCAAACCCCGGTCTCTCACAGACTTGCAAACTGTACCACGACGTCATTTAAAGCAGCCTATGTTAGTCATCCCGAAACAAACTTACAGATTCGTATAATAAGCTTCTTGCAAGCCAGCATGACAACAATGAAACAACGAATTGAACTGGTGGATAAACCACAAGCTTACAAAAACACGTTCCTGATATAAGAGATATAAAGTTGTAAGAATGGTGACTTCCACCATGGTTCAAGCAGTTCAAGTTTTTGACGTCACGAACAAGAAGCCTATGAGTGGAAATGATTAAAAAAAATATAAGAGGATCAACCAAACCAATAAGTCTTGACTGCAACAATGTGAATCTCTTTGTGAGAAGTATTCCGTTGTTTACACATTGCGACTGAGCTAAAATCAAGTAAGTTCATCTTTACCAATGCACATTGTCTCTTCTATACTTTATCCCCGCTTTCCATGTATTGCTAACTAGATGAAACTATTTTATCTTGTTTACAGAAACTGTATATTGTGGATGTTGTTTGACTTCAAGCAATCACATCCTAGCTGAATGGATTGACATCAAACAAAATGGCGGCATAACGAGTTCTCCACCAATCCGATCCGAGACCGGAAACATGAAACTCTCCAATGTAAATCCCAATCCGAAACTCGAACCGAAATGACAGCCATTGTAATAACCGAGGACCGTAACTAATTATAATTGAATTTATACAGACTGGAACTCTGTGTTTTGTTTTGTTTTACTGATTGCTTTCCATGACTACTCCAACATTTGGAATGGAAATACTTCTAAATAAAATATTCATCACGATTTAAAATTTGTAAACCCCTGGACGTAGGACAAAGCATGTCTAAAAGCTAACTCATTATTAAAGAAAATTCTGAAAGCTTAGGGAAATAATGGAACCATCCATCAATAAATAATAAGTTAAAATTACATATCTATTATGTGTGTTTAAATTTCTCTATCTATTTGATCTTTATATCAACTCTGTTGTACTGTGCGATTATAATGCTGTTCGTTTACATTGTAAATATCTCCTATACAGCATAGTTACATGATTCTCGAACGCTGCTGGAGCCCGATGTCTGTACATTTATATATTTTAACTCCCACGGACTTTCTCTACATAATACGGTGCCAAATTTAACCCTCCCCAATAGTGGGGTTAAGAAGAGAAGGCTCGGCATTGTTCAGCTGCCCTTGTTTGTAATTTCACTAATTTTACTTTTCAAGTTTTTATCTCGAATATTCTTTTTCATCGAAGGGTTGAAGTGTTCCTTGCAATTAAAACGGAATCATAGTAGAACATGTAAAACGTTATATAAGACCTAGTAATTGGACACACTGTTCCTTGTCGCATATGAAACAATTTAAAACGCAATATTTCGAACCCTGATCAGAGCTCTTCAACAGGCGAAAACACGCAGTGTGTTTTTGCCTGTTGAAGAGCTCTGATCAGGGCTCGAAATATTGCGTTTTAAATTGTTTTTATATGCGACAAGGAACAGTGTACAGTCCAATTACTAGGTCTTATATACAGTGTTCCTTGCAGTTTATAAACACATAATACCTATTTATTATATTGAACATGATATAGCTGTTGCATATGTGACGTGTATTCCCTGTTTTGTGGTGATTATCCTGTCATGTGTTCGACGTATTGTTTTTACTTGGTGTATTTTTAACGTGTGTTCCTTCGATCGGGGCACATTTAAGCTGACCCCTGATTGGCTTTATAGAGCAACCCGTAGCGACAGGGTGAGAAATCATCCTCTACAATCCCACATTCATTAGAGACCGGAACAAACCCTCCATTTTCATAAAGAATCATTTTATGAATAGCCTATTTGCCACACCATTATCACATTGTTCTGTAACACAACACAGGCTCGCTAAAACATTGCTGGATGCTTGTTGGGTTCACAAAGAAGCACCTGTTGGAATGTTGGCTTGTATCGTTCATGCGTAAACACGATATATAAATGGCGGTGGTGTAAACACTATAGTATTCACGTTGACGTCACATCGGCCATATTGGAGGCTAAAAGGTGAATTTACATTTATATTTACATTTTCATTGACAGTTGTTTTCCACGCTCCCGAGCTTTAATGGCCACGCTCACGGTCAGCTGTTTTAATTTCTAATGGAAAGTGTTTGTAAACTACACACAATCCAGTTCACACTTTTATAAAATGCGAGGTACTAATCTTTAAATAAAACTCCTTTGCACATAATATCACTGTTTTTAAGACTTTTTAAAACGTCCTAAACTATACTTATGTGTTTAAATTCTACAAGGAAAACCATATAGAATGTTATACAGCGACAATGACGTCACAGCGTCCAGCAGTATCCGTCGTGGTGGAATCCTATCATGATTTAATATGCTGAGTTATTGAACACATGGCTAGTTCTGTATTCCCGGCGTATTAGAATAACACCGCTGTCGACGCGTTGCGTGGGTCCAGAGAGAAAGAAAATTCCAATTTGATCGCCTACACGCTCGCCCGTGCTGGAACACGGCTGCGATATATTCACTTCGAGATGTATCGAACACGAGACGTGTTCATCTCGTCAACGTGTTGGAACACGGCTGCGATATATTCTCTTCGAGATATATCGAACTCGAGACGTGTTCAATGTTCATCTCGTCAACGTACGCTCGAGCGTGTTGGAACACGGCTGCGATATATTCACTTCGAGATATATCGAACGCGAGACGTGTTCATCTCGTCAACGTGTTGGAACACGGCTGTGACATAATCTGCAGAGTGTCTTATGTGAATCAAAGTTTAGTGTAGAAGTCTAGGTAGAATTATTAAAACGAACGTAAAGCCATTTCGTTTTGATAAACACGAAGAGCATCAAAAAGGTAAGGTAAGAAATTAATGGCGTTTTTGTGTTCCAATAGAATGTCATTAAAGATCCCTTGGATTTTGTCGTAAACGAGAAGAGATTCTAAGAGACATTTCAATTCGATCTTGTCAACTTTCCGTTATCTACTCACATTCATAAATTAGGTTAAAGAGAGAGGCATTCATTGATTTAAACAAGAAATAAAACAACTCGAATGAAACGGGATTGGATTGGGTCTCGAAGTTGATGATGATCAACTCTCTGTTTCTTTCGAGGGCGAGTTGAAGAAGTTGGGAACAACTCGGATTGCCAACGTTCGAATTGCGAACTTTCTCGGTGGAGTGTTGTGTGTTGGCAATATCATCCGAGTCTCGTGGTTACTGTGTCTGACCTGACTCGTGTAGTGGGGCTATAACAAAGGTAGTTCTTTCAAACAAGTCTTTTCTCCGACGGATACAACTCGATCCAATTTATCGGCGGGATTTAGGTAGTTTAGCTATGATGCAACATGTTGGTTCAGCCCAATAGAACAATCTCAAAACTCAACTCAACTTGTCAACCAATTAAGTTATCTTTATTTTAAACAGAGAAAAATCTACATTTGATTGATTATTTCTTGTTGAGTACATCATTAAACAACACATAATCAATCAAAATTTAGATGTACGCTTACTTACACAGCTAGCATGTAGTTACTTCTCAGCCTCATTACTAATATTAAATCGTATCTAAAATAGTTTCAACTTTCAACAGAGTAAGCATAATGGTGCAGAAAAAGGCAGCTTATAAAGGGAGTTACAAACATAATAAATAGAAAGAATGATTGTATCAATGCAAACATCTTTCTTTTTATAAATCGGGAGAACACGATTTTCTTTCTTTTTGACCAACGATTTAGTGTCTTACATCAGAACATCTTGAATATCTATGAATAAATTCTAATATTTAGTATTTACTTTTTACCACTTTGCGGTTGGATCTCACACTTACGTCTTACACGGTGTAGGTAAGGACCTCAAGCATAGGACAAAACGGCTGACTTACATAGTGTAGCCATCACCATGAGGTAAACATAATGAATAAGGCTTCAGATACCAAGCTATGTTTTGTGTAATATAATATACCACATTGATCCACACTCAACTCAACTGATAAAGCCAATTCTGAGCTAAACCACTCTACCAATTACCATAGAAACCCAAAATAAAACTTTGCGGGCTTGTCCTGCAATCTGGTTGAATTTATAACATCTGCGTTTGTATTATCTCCCTCCATATACGTCACAACAGGTTTTATTTGAGTGTGTATATCAAATTGCCAACGTCCGGAGTACATTAGCATGTCACACAAATGTTGAATATATACTCTCACTTTTTCCCGAATCGCGGTAGAAGTATTTCTCTAATTTTCACACATTTCAATGAGACACGAATTCTTTGACAGCTTTGTAGTCCTCTCGTGACGTCACGTCACCATGACGACGGCATTCACACTGACAAGAGGCTTGGGGTGTACTTTACAAACCTCTCCATTCAGTGTAAATAAAGAGAGTTACTAACACTCTACTTCTACTCGGCTATTGACACAAACAAATCAATGGTTAGTGACACCTCATCGGATTAATTCGTCATGAGTTCCTGGTTGTGTGAACCTAGCATTAAGCGTTTCTACCAGTGCTTAATTTGTAATTGAAAAGAAACCGGAACGCATATTTTGTTTGTCAAATTTAATTTGGCACCAACCCCGCCCACATTTATACATTGTGAACACAGATAATATGTAATTATTAATTAGTTATGTGTTTAGTGTCTGTGGTCAGTCAGAAGGTTATTGCCTTTGTATTTGGGTCTGGCTACCTAGTGGTAATTCATAAACTTGAATAACTTGCATTCATCTCAACAAATAAAAAAATGTATTTGAGATACGAATTAATTTACGATCGAGTTACGAAATAATACCGGAACGCGCGTTCTGGTATCGAAAAAGGAATCGGAACTGCGTTCCGGCTCAAATTAGCCCCTGGTTTCTACCATGGCAATCGGATAACGCAAGTTCCAGGTCTTACATGTTTCAAACTACAAAAACACTGTTTTGTGTGGTTTGTCTAGAATTGAAATAAGCCTGCGCTCAGGTTAGAGAGAAGCCAATAATATATGTCAGGCTTATTTTAATATTATGATATAGACTGAATAATAATAATAGTGATAATAATAATAATAATAATAATAATAATAATAATAATAATAATAATAATAATAATAATAATAATAATAATAATAATAATAATAATAACAATAATAATAATAATAATAATAATAATAATAATAATAATAATAATAATAATAATAATAATAATAATAATAATAATAATAATAATAATAATAATAATAATAATAATAATGAATATACTCACAGTAGGTACTAAGTATTTAAAATGTAAATATGCAATAAAATGACAAACGTCGCGTAATTGAATAGGTTCACACAACCATGGATTTATAATAGTACTTCGTACTGGATAGGCAGGTGTGTAGTGGGCAGTGTACGAGATTTTGGACCACGCCCCGCAAAGCTAGTCGGCCATATTTGTTGTTTACGTGCTCCGACAGTCGTCGTGACCGCTGCATTTCACATGTTTCTCTCGTGCATATTTCAAAGGAAAATGTCCTTATTATAAGTAATATGTGACTGTGAAGTTATTGTTAACTGGTCTACACAGGTTTCAAAGTGGCCACCAGCTGAGTTCGGATAGGCCTAGGCCTACATTTACAATTATTTGGTAAATGAAGTAAATGCGTACATACCAAAGACAGTATGAAAGCATACAAGTCATTAGACACGCGTACAACTAGCCTACTTCAAGTGTGGTTTAGTGCGTGAAATGTTTTACCACCCAATCGAAGGCCTAGGGTGCTATCCCATTCCAGATTTTGTTTCCTCAAGTGCAAAGTGACGCCGGGCCGAAGGCTGAACGACAAGCCCCGGGAACTAGGCCTAGGCCTATGGGTTCTGGATAAAGAAACGGATGGCTGCATATGTGCTGCTCATTGCATGGCAGGGTAAGAAATATTGAAGTATAGTGATAAATGAATAGGTTTAGGTTAGGCCTCCTAAGCCATAGAAATTATACCAGGCCCTAGGCCTAGGCCTACCTAACCTAGGCCTCGGCTAAGCGTATCTGTCAAACAGCATAGACAAAAAAGGGCTGCAATCTGGGCTGCGTACCAACTATGACTGGCAGTGACTGAGATCCATACCAACTTGACTCGCAGTCAAGCTGCAGTCACTGCTTTTTGCGTACCAGTTTACCTCGCAGTTACCCCTCTAGTCACTGCGATGACTGGGCCGAAAAGATCCAGCTATCGCAGTCAAGGGGGGCGTAGCTATTAATTTTACCGCAAATTATGAATTTATAGACAATATTATATGGTTTAAATAGTAAGTGACATCACAACACCATATAATCTCAACTTACAGTCCAAAAGGGTTAAATTATGAATGTAATGTTGTAAGGTTAATTAGCAGATGGCAAATGTTGCTTTTATGAATGACAATTTCTGCTGTTGTCTGCTTTCGCTGTGATTGTGACTGCAGCCCGTACCAACTGCTGCGTTCACTGCGTTGATTGGGTTACCCCCACCACCAGTCACAGCCACAGTGAACGCAGTCAAAGTTGGTACGCAGCCCAAGAATTGTAGTTATCCCCTACACCTAGGGTTGTTGACAGGTAACAATAATTGCTGTGTAAGGATTTGTTTTCTTTATGGGAAATAACACGCCTACAGAATGTAAAAGTTTGCTCTGCCTTTAGCTTTATCAGACCTGGGCTAAATGTGCTTCCTAGTATTAGTTTGCACACCAGCCAGGTCAGTGATAGGATAGCAGCACTAGGTGATCATATAACTCGTTTACGATATAAACCGTTCATTAATCATTCTCAAGCTGTAGGCTGGTTTTTAAAGCTTCAAACCTAGATCGCATACAATTTTTGATAGAAGGTTTGGAAGGAATAGAAGGCTACATGTTCGTTGTAAACTAGGATTGTACCATTGAGTATGTTAGTTAGCCCAATGATTGTACTGTGTGGTGAATGTCAACAGCACAGGCTAACAAAAAATTCTACATCAGTGTAGTTC
This sequence comes from Isoperla grammatica, assembly GCA_945910005.1. Taxonomy (NCBI): domain Eukaryota; kingdom Metazoa; phylum Arthropoda; class Insecta; order Plecoptera; family Perlodidae; genus Isoperla; species Isoperla grammatica. The sequence continues at coordinate 41,371,153 of OX246740.1, forward strand.
ACAACATGTCGGATTTAGACGAGTTTGTGCAAAATGACAGGATCAGGTTTACTCCAATCAATAAAATATAAGCTCATATTTAAGTTCATGTTTATTTTAAATATTTGCAAAACTTAATAGTTTAAAAAATTTGTCTAGGTAGATCTCTAACCTATTCTTATGTTACAGGTAGAATGTAAGAAAGCTGAAGAAATACAACTTTGCTAGACATACACACCATGAAGGTGGCATCAATAAATGTAAACGAGCCACTCGTTTATAATGTAGAGCCGACACCAATTGAAGGAAACCATAGAAAATACAAAGTTATTTGAAGCAAAAATAAAGAAAATAGTACCCACTGCAGTATATTTTGCTCTAACACTAGACAGCGATTCTGATTCGGGAGAATCTACTCCGTCACGAGAAAATGCTGATAGGCCTTATATGAAGATTGTATTATGTATATGTAATATATGACATATAATATACCAAAATGCTATGTCTTTATTTAATAAGCTGAGACGAAGTTTGGTTGAAATGATTATTATCTGGTCTTTAATCTTGACTGAATGAAAATTGGCCATAAATGGGGCTACATAATATGAAACTAAAGTCTGAAATAATTCATATGAAACAAGGCTAGTATAAAAGTGAACCAAATTGTCTGACATCTGGTGTGCTTTCTAACAGTTTTCGTTAATTATTTTAGTCAGGTAATTGTTTTCTTCTTGACGTTTTTGTACGTCTGCTAACAGCTCTTTGTTTCGGTTTTCGAGGAAATTATTCCTAGCTCAGTCAGTGGATCACCCCTATCCACAGCAGTCATGGTTCCTAAAAAAAAGAACATGATTACAATTACAACTTTAGATGAATAAGATGGATTTTAATTAAAAATGAATTACTTAAAGCATGGGTATCTACATTTAACGTACCGTAGGTATGTACATATTAATTTTTTAGTAGGCCTATAGAAAAATAAATTTTTGAGTTGTTAGTTACTGATAAATGATAATTTAGTCAATATAGGCCCTACAATCATTGAGTATGCTACAATTCTGTATCATGTACTGAATAAAACAATTTTATTTGAGTAGCACTTGCACTATTTTAATATCTATGACTTACCCTGAGTAGTGAATGGTTCCTCTGTAGGTATAATCATTAATTCACCAGGATGTTGATTCACTGGGAGTTCGGCCTGGTAGTGGCCATCAACCTCTGGCTGGTTAAGAATGGTTGGAGCTGAACCAGGCCTGGGGGTTAAATAAATAAATACCTAAATAAATAAATATATAAATAAATAAATAAATAAATAAATAATACTACTGAATGTAATTAGGCCTATATGTATTCTTGTATGTGTGAGAATAAAATGGAATTTATTATTATTAGGCCTATATTATTAAAGGCCTAATAATAAAGCTAAATGGTAGGTCAAAAATGTTATTATGTGTGTACACTGGCTACCATACCAAAGATCATACCAGTTCTGAATCTGATGGAAGATTGATCTCTCTTATTATGAAAAAGTAGGCCTAATCACTGAGTGTGATTTGGCTACCTACTGTAAGTTTTGTACTGAAAATAACTTACCATCAGTGTTGATGTGAATCTTTTGACCGGCTGTAAAATGTCATCTTTTAAGCGGAACTTGTGGCATGTAGACCAAGAGTCTTATATATTCTTGCATTTTAGTAGAGATGTTGCCTGAACACACCAATCATCCAGAGCTTGTGATGAATCTTCAGAAGCAGCTACAGCTACTTTGAAGTGAAGAGATGTAACTTCCAATAAAATATTTTTTATTTCCAATTCCATGTCTGAGTTGGCTGAAATATAAATACATACATATTATTGTTTGGACCTTATCATTGACCTATCAACAAGTTTAAAGCCTAGTTGAACTACCGGTATCTATAATTTGAAAATATTTGTGTATCTATTGATTAAGCAATCTACAACAAAAACCATTATTACTGTACAATGTAAAAATGTGTATGGCCTAAGAAGTGACTATTGATTACAGTAGGCTGTCTCTCACAATCCATTAATGTCCATGCACAGAACTATTATAACTTGTTGATCATTTCAAGTTAAATTACAATGCATAGCCATGGCTACTACATGAACATGGAAATTGTATCTAGCCAGCATGTTGTGATTGCTACTCGAGAACATTACCTAGTGCTTAGTATGCCTAGGCAAGAAAACCTTTTCCTAGTTATGGAACTATGGCAATCGAGAACATCAGTTCAAACATGTTACATAATACAGGCAAATGTACTTTGCAAGTCTTGCAACATTGACCGAACTAATACCCTATAGTGTATGACGGTATGTAGTTATTAATTACAAGAATAGGTCCAGTCTAAGCTTGAGTATTCTGTCAAAAGAAGTAGGTAGGGCCTACTGCCGAGACCATTGCTACAGAGGGTAGCGGTGGCCTTGCTGCTAGACCCTAAACAGTTGATTACATAGGCCTATGTGCATTATCTAATATCACACAATACCATGGTGCATGGGTGACGCTTATGATACAATTGGCATTAACTTATTGCCAATAATTTCTAGAGTCCCTAGGTCCTGCAAATGCAAACGGACTAGGCCTAGCCTAGCCCATGTTGAATGCATAATTGGCAGGCCTACTAGGCCTAGGCTATTTGACATGGTGTTATGTATAAATGTTGTATACAAAGAGTTGTCACACACCATGTTACAATAATATCAAGATGAGCTAAGTGTATAGGACCTAGGCTTAGCGAAGTTGGATGCATGGATAGTGATAGTGAATGCTGTTGTCAATCTTAACCTTGTCTACTCTTAGGCCTAGTCCAGATTGGATGTATGATTGATGCTGTTGGCTTGAGTTCATTTACCACATATCAATATTTTCAAGATATTGGCCTAGATCAAAGCGTAGGCCTAGACTAGGAAAGGTGAGTGCTAGGGGCCTCGGCCCTAGGCCCTAGGCCCTAGTTGATGGTACGTGACCAATTGGGCAATTGCCAATATTTTCTACATAGCTGTGACCTTACCAATTCTCAGGACTAGCCAGGATTTAATTACAATGTTGTGATTCAACTCCATCTTTCACTGGTACCTAGGCCTACGCCGTACCGGTAAAATACCTGGGCTAGGCTGTACAGGTCTAGGGCTAGTAGGCCTAGCCCAAGACGCACCCTGCCCTCGCCTACTCCATAGCCCACTACGACTGCTTTTCTTCTAGACAACCTAAATTAAGTACTAGGTAATTAGGCCTAGTAGTTAAATAACCATTCAATCTACTTACCTAACGAGTTTCTTATTGTCAGTCTTGGTGTAAAGTATTTAACAAATGTAGGAAGCCTGTGTAGCGCACAGCATGTAGGCCTATGCGGCCTACTGAAGTTTCTTCACAATTCGTAAACAACAAATATGGCGGCCATTTCCGGAACAACAATCGTGGACGGCCCCTCCCATTAGAGCTAGATCTCCTCCTCCAATATAACTCCATGACACAACCATGGAACTCACTTACTAAACTAATCTAAATATTGGATAGTAAAAACTTTTTCAATATTCAATATAATAAATTTGCGCGGTTTTAATAGTGAGAACACCAACCCATCCTCGTTAAATATAGTTAGTAATATTGATTAAGTATCTAACTGGTCTGTTCATCGCACTGATCTGAGACCCAGCGACCCTAATCGACCGGTCACTCGATCTGTGATCCCGCCTGGATAAGGCTGAGTAGATTGGTCAGTTAGTGGACGGAAGGATCTCGAAACAAAGCCCAGCGTCGTACAGGGCGTCGTGGGAAGAAAGCGTCGCGACGCCTCGTTATCAATACCCCCTCGACGTTAGCTGGAGGCCCCTCACCGCACACAATCCCTGTCTCACTCTCTCTCTCTCTCTCTCCCCCTCTCTCTCGCATCTCTCTCTCTCTCTTTCTCTTTCTCTTTCTTCTCTTGCTCTGTCAGATAAATAAACCCAAGAGTCCACGATTGTCTGCCCGTCAGAGTTGTTGGCTCGGCAACCAGACCCGACCGCGGGACTCCCTCATTTAAAGGCCCAGTAAAGTTTTGGTTCGGATGGCCATGTAATTCAAAGGCATACTCTTAGTAGGTGATTAAAAAAAAAAGGGAGAGAATCGACCGAGTAGATGCGAATATATGATCAAAAACGCAAAGACGTGCGTTGCGGGTTGCCTACCTTCCGTGACGTCACTGGGGGGGACTGACGAGCCACGGCATGCGCCTCGCGCCCGTGGTCGTACAGTAGCCTACGCCTACGCGGCCGGCAGCCACGGACGAGAGTGGCCGTGTAATGACTGGTGGGCCCGTAGCACCTTATGGCTTCGAACCGACGTATTCCGAGGAAGAAACATACGAACTGGAAAAGCGTAAAACACTTTCTAGGTAGGTCTGGGAATACTACCTGGTGTTTATCGCTATGACTACCGCCGAGGAATCTTTTTGCTGTCTTGAATCTGACATTATTAGCCACGTGCGACAAGATCTAGAGTGCATCACAGAACACAATGATTTCGAAAGCGTGTGTCTTAACGTTGGTTGTTTGAACCACGTTTGAACACTGCTCGTCAATAAATGATGGTTCATTCTCGTCATGATGACCAACGACAAAAGCTGCGAACCACTTCGAATAGATTATGGCGACACATTTCTTATAAACAATTCATATATTGGATGAATTTCTGGAGATCGCTAGGAAAATAAAGACGTGTTGTGATACTATCATGCGTTGTCAATGTAATTAGAGAAGAGTTTCCTGATGCTAATAGTAGCTACGTGGGATTTAAACCCGTTGCCGGAGGAGAAACTGAATATTTTGATTAATACATTATTATTGTTCCGTTAATTTAAAATACATTTACAATTATTGTAGGAATAGAAGCAGTAATAAACATTGACCCTGAACACTGAAGACTGTGCTAAAGAACACACACACATACACCTGCAAACGCCTCTCCCGATTGACAGATAAGCACGAAGTGGGTTGTAGGAGGGTGCGTGCCCGCCCGCCCAAGCGCATTCCCCCCCAGTGACGTGGCGGCTAGGCGCGCCGAGTGTAACAAAAGCGAGGGTACCACCAAACATGTGAACCTACACACTGAGGGACACATCCCTCCTTGTTTGAAAGATGTCATTTTATAACATATCAAAAGTAATTCGAAACCTTTTCTGGGCCTTTAACAACCTCCTCGATCCTATAGACTTGCCCACGTTTAACAACCTCCACGAACCAAGACTTGCTCACAGTTAACAACCTCCTCGAACCCAAACCCTTCCAGTTTAACAACCTATTAGAACACAAGCTCATCCATGTTTAACAACCTTCACGATCCCAGAGGCCGGATTCGATACAAGGTTTATATTGGCTAGTCACGGGTAAATAATACAGAACGCATGAGTATAACAACAATACTGTACACTGCCTCATTTACAGCTTATTTCTTGGAAAGAGTAAGGGCCCATCCACATTGCAATGTAACGGTTATAGAGACAGTGAATGTAGCATACAAGGCACGTGTGGCCTATCGACGTTTGGCGCTATCTGTCGCGTACGGCTGCAACTTCTAACACAGCGGTCATTAACAAGTTGGTGCGCTGCAAGACCTACCCAATATTGAACTGAATAGTAGTTGCAATATTGGATCTATTTAATATTGAAATATAATAAGATGTATTGTTACCTCTTTAAGTTTGGTTAGGAGAAAATATAAAGTATGAATAATTTAGCCGTACAACACGTTAACACCGCTTTTGAATTTCAGGCAATCTCGGTCACTCCAACCGTACTCTAGTTCTAGTCAAACTTTATGAGAAGCGTACCAACCTGACCTAAATAAAGTGGCAAAATTGGCACGACTGTCTGCAAGAAAATTGACAAATTTTATTGCCAATAGACACCAGGACATTTCAAGGATTGTACTTACATCGATTGATGATTATAGTTCTCGTTTCCAATTGACGCATCTGAGATTGTACCATCGGTAACACCCTTTGTGCTTGGTATGGCGTGTAGAACATGCACGTTCTATATTAATTTAGTTTCACAACTTTGCATAGACTCCGACATACCTCAGTCTTCTCCTTTAAGATTAGTGTCCTCATCTTGGGTGACGTTTTCTATTATAGATGTCATGGAAATAATGTAGTCCGTAGTTGAGATGAGCAAGCTAAGTAGCCGTCCAAGTGACGGAGATAGGCCATGCATTATGTATTTAGGGGCAACCTACACTCTACATTCTACAACATCAGTGCAATGGCGTGTAATGTTTCGACTAATATTCTTTTGTATTTGAAGATATGTGAAATAAGTATGCTAATGCGAAAATGACCGTAATTGAACTAAAACAAACCTACTACCACTACAGTAGACGTAATAATGATTAAAGTGTAAATCAGTATATCATAAACAACTAAAAAAAAAACACAAAGTTTCGAGTAAGAATGACGAGAGCAATAATTCGTCACTCCAGAAATCTCGAGGTTTTAGAAAGTTTTAAATTTGTTTTAAATTTACATATTGTAGTACAAACAGAATGGTTTTAAAAACAGTTGAGAGGATACAATTATAATACATTCTAAATAGAGAATAGATGTGATATGAAACGGGCGTATCAATGTGTGAAGGGACCCGAGACCCGGACCGCGATTCCCTCTGTCTTTCTACAACTGATGTGTTTTACAGCATTTTGAGTGAATAACACCGTAAACGTATGTCTAATGGACATGTTTTCACATAACTTTGGATTTTGGGGTTTGTGTAGAGAATTATATTATCACATTCCGTCACCTTACATAATTAATAATTTATGACATACACAGTGCGGTATTAAGGGGAGGGGGGGGGGGGGGGGGGGCTCAGGAACCGAACACGAAGTTGCTTCTTCGCGCTACAGCAGCTATATATATACACCCTTGGTGAAACACAGGGGAAGTAATACGTGCCGTAGGTAGAGCTTTAAAATACCAGACTCAGATATACCTAGAGGAAGTTAGCAATTAATTAATTAATAATCCCTAAAGGGTGATAAGAAATACGTGCTGATATACGCCACGACTTAGTGTTACCATGGTAACCAACGATCGACTTTAATAGGTGTTTGCGTAAATACGAACAATAACAACCCAGCTTGTATAATGAGCGTGTATTGACAACTGATGCTAAGAAGTTACCCGTAAAGCAGCTTTCCTTAGCTCGCATGCAAGAAGTAAGAGTCAACCAGCTTTACTTTCAGACTAAAACTCTGCTCGAAACAATGAAAGTAGCCTACGCAAACAAAGAGAGAAAAATAAAATATAAACTCAATTTCGAGAATTGCTATGATTGCGTGTATCTATTGGGTGAATCGAGTTTGTACATTTAACCAAACATTTCTATCGGAATTTGGACTTGGTTCTGGAATTTGAATTTGGAATTCGGTATCGGCAGAGAAAATTAGGATTTTGCAGTATAAAAGCAACGATTGACAGTTATGATTTTGAAAAACACCCATTTCGCCGGAGTCTTGGATACAGACGTTTTATGACAGATACGATTTAGCTATCTTTAATTGTGTCTAGTTTATAGTTTGAAGTGCTACTGTGTAATAGTCTTCAATGATTGACAACAATATCAGATAAAGTAATATTTTAACCTCATGCATTGCAGTTCAGGCAGAATGTAATTTATTGACTTCAAATACAAATAGCCTACAATCTACATACACAATTATGTAGGGGATAAATTAATTCCATGGACATTATATCACACAATAAACTGTATCGTTGATTAGCTCGGTTGTTTGATTGGAAAATTGAATAGAAACACGAATGTGTTACTGAAACACCACAACTCGCAGTTATATTAAATGCCGAAGGGTAGAAGAATTTATCTGCCCCAAAGCGCATCGCTTTCAATAACAACATTACGTTGATTGTTGGAACTTGAAAGCGCACGTTTGGGGCAAATACATATTGATATCTGAAATAATAATACAATACACTAATTGAAAGCAAGCATTGAAATGTATTTTTAACGTTTTTGCGCCCAAGGCTCCAAATATTCATTTTATTACTTTATCTAAAGTTGATACAAAAGGATGCAAATATTGAACCTGAGTCGGAACCAATTTTTCATCCTATTGTTAATACTAGAATTATGTAGATATTGATGATATCGAGCACCGCATAATCCCAAAGTTTTGATATTGAATGTTATTTTAAAGATAAAAACAAGAAACTCTCATCCCTTTGCAGCAATTTTTGCAAACACTCATAACTTTTAACTTCAGTCATCTACAAGCACAAAGGCCGGATCTCAATGCTTCGCAGTCATCTAAATAGTTTTCTAAACAACAGTGATGACTGATGATCAACAATGAAAGTGACGTCTATTAAAGGCGGCAGTGAAGCTGTGATTGGCTAACAGTGTGTTAGCAGAATAATATGTAATCCATATACTTGGAGCTTTGAGATAATATAATACCAAACAAAAATGCAAACATTTGCAAAAAAAAAATGCCAAGCCCAAAACGTAGAAGATAAGTTAAAGTAACATGACTATTTCCACACAATTGTATAACGCCAACAATATAATACCAGATATAATATTGTTGTACTAACATGTTACTACGGAAACAATCCCATAATGAAATGTTGCTTTCAAAGTTGTACAACTTTACAACGCAGCAAAGCTGTCAAGATTCTCTCAAGCCTGGTTCTAGAATGAAGAAGATATACAGCGCGATTCTTTCGATGGACGCATTCTCACGCTCAATAAACACGCGTGATATAGAAGGCAGTGAGTTACTTACGCATTCCCTCACGACACTTGGGGACAGATCTTCATTGCATCTTGCCAGACGAGATGGTCTGATTGTCGACTGTGTGGGTATAACAATGTACAATGTGCTTTGCTGTTACCGCGTGATGTAGCTTCGACCAGAACTACCCTCACACAAAACACTTTAGCCTGATTCACAATTGAAATAAGACTTTCAATAAGAAACAGTGAAATAGTGAAATAACAAGCAACTGGATCACAACCGACGACTAGTTGCTTATTCCAGTAGTCAAAGCGGTGCTTTAATTCATTGTGTATACTTACTATCATTGACTATAACAGCAGCAAAATATCCGGTACCACTGTTTTTGTTTTGATTTCCGTAGTTGACCATCTCATGTGGCTCTTCTGCGTTCTGATTGATTCGTCATAAGGTGCATCATGGGAAGTTGAAATAAGAAATGGAATTGATTCATTTCTTATGACTATTTCAATCTACTGTGACGGTTGTGAACCACAGCATTGTTATTGCATGTTCTAATTCGCTTAAACCTTATTACTATTTCACAACCAACTCTTATTTCAATTGTGAACCACGCTTAAATACCCCGTTCTCGAATAAATACAACACACCGAGGTTATCAGTCCTGTTTCCGAGTAATAAGGTACTTGAAGCTGAGAATTATCTGAACACCGATAACTGAGTAAACTAATTGACAATATATTAGTGGAATGTATCAAACACGATATGTTGCGAAAAACACATCTGTAACGATCAGTCGTAGGAAGAATCCAATTGTCATGCGATGACAATTAGTGGCAAACTTTTAACATTTCTTGTTCAAAGATTATGGGTATTTATGGAGTGTGCTGTTTCACTTCGAAGTTTGAACTTTACATTTGATGAAGGTGTCATTCATTTTTGTGTTCTATGATTACATATAAAACTAAAAATAAAAATGAAAGATACCTTATTCAAATTATATCAATACTATGAATAAAATCCATTATTTTGAATCTTACAAAGAATCCCAGTCCATTTAATATGTGTGTATTGGCGGCGAAATGGAAATTTGGAGGAACTTCAACGGCCAAATTAATAAACAACTCAAATAATTTCGATGACTAAAAATAGTTAAAATTGTTCATACACATTTACTTTATGCTGTTACATAAAAAAAATAGTGGTTTTTCGGTGTATCACTTGGAAAAAAGTGAGCTCAAAAAGTGTAACAGCACACTCTATAAATACCCCGTTCTTGAATAGATACATCACATCGGGCTATCAGTGTCTGTTTCCGAGTTTAAATGCAAAATACTTCAAGCTGAAAATTATCTGAACACTGCTAATTGAGTAGACTGATTGCCAATATAAGTATAATGTATCAAACACGAGTTGTTGCAAACACATCTATAACCTTCAGTCGTAGGAAGAACCCAATTGTCATACAACGACAATAGTGCCAAACTTTTAACATTTCTTGTGCAAAGTTAGTAATATTGAACAAAATTTAAAACAGTTGTCATTACAATTAATATTATATCAAATAATTAAAACATTAGTCACCAAATTCTTGGTTAGTAAATTACAAAACATCGGGCCGACGGCATATTATGATAATATTGCCAAATATCAACATCCATCGCCATTTTCTTGCTGGCTTTGTTTTCTACCGCAAAGGTCAAAGGTTAATGGTTATGATGCGTAGACTTGTTCACTGTTCCGTCTCTATATACATGTCAAATAAAAGAACTGCATTGATTTATTACCAAATCATGGTTCGTACAATAATGGCCACACATAAAATAAACCGTGTGTTTATTATATTGTCTACACGATCATAAAAGCCATTGGTTTTCAAATGGGTATCCACACCTCACTGCTTTCATGGCTCTATAATATTAATCCCGCAGTTAACCACATGTCTGGTACTGTAGAGTATTGTATTTCGAACAGCCAAGACTGCGTTCGAAGCTGTAATCAACTCGAATAATGTATTGGCTATAGCCTACTAGAGAACAGCAAATAATAGCTAACACATTTGGGTCAAACATTGCTAAAATTGTATTTAGGTATTGGCGAGTGTGTATAAAGTGTACTTATTTTATGTTAATCAGTGGGAGGAATAACATGTATAAAATATGTCGGACACATAATGGGACACATTGGTCGCGAAATGTGTTGACAAATATTGTAAGTGCCTGAAATGAAAAATATATTTTATAGTAAAATTTTGAAAGTGCACGTACTAATAGGAAACAATAGGATGCAAAACAGTGTGTTTAGAAAGCATCTTAAACACTGATCCATTATTATGATAAATGTGCTTAGTTTGGATAAAATCAAGCAATTCAATAAATATAGACATTGTTGGATTTTCTCCTATCTAAAATAGGGTATATTTTTATTTCTATGCACCATTTGTAGTATTGTTTTTTTAATATATAATATATATTCAGTGAAATTTGTTACAGTTTTCGATTTTGTATTATTATTATGTGTCAATATTGTAAAGATTCTACTACTACTCAAATTATTTTGTTCTATTTCTAAAGCACAAGAATAAATAACGTTTGTATTAAAAATGGTTTTTTTTTATTATGTTCAGTATGCTTGGTTCTTGTGGTCACCCGATGTACGTTGGACAGCAGTCAATACATTGTTTTTCTCTCTATCGTTGACAATGTAACTTCAGAATATTCATTTTAATTTGTTCATTTCAAAATTCGATGAAAATCCTTCTATCTCGTCCTCGTATATTGAACAGTCAACATGTTTACACAGAAATGATACATTATAATGTTAATGTCCTTAGCCAAACAACTATGATAAAATCTCACTAATAAACTAGGCTTGTGTAAACATGCATGTTTGCTCTGCACCCACTCACCACCCCGAAGCAAACCCCAGTACAAAACGCTGGTTGGATGTAGTCTAATAAAAGCAAAGTGCCAACAGTAATGAAATCCCACATTTAATCCACTATGCGGCTTCCTATCCGAGCGCTAATGGGAAATCTCGGTATATTTATGAGAAGCCATTAGTATTGCCAACTCAATTACTAGCATGATTAATAAAAAGAGTTTCGTTAAAATGGACATCGCGGGGAGTATGGCAATACAAGACAGTCGTGTAACGTGGTCATCGAGACGACGAGTGGCAAGATGACATCACAGGCTCATTCAGTTGAACTATAGGTAGCGGGATAATGCGAGTTAGTATGTAATTTTAGCGTAGGTATACCGACATTATTTTAAATCATTTACTCATCACTTTTTCTTATTCATTATCCGTTTTTTAAGATTAATGAGTTTAGTAAATAAATAAATAAATAAATAAATAAATAAATAAATAAATTCACCTTAAGAGTCTATACCCACTCAGTAACTAAACTGATTTGCAGTGGGGGACTTTAATTTAAAGTGAATAAACCAACCCTGTAGGCTTCGAACACCATCGACAAGTGAGCGATAACCAATCAAAGATCGATATTTCAAATACGAAACATATTGTAGTGCCGCCGATAGATATTAACCAATAAAATCAAATCATCAAATACTGATCAATAAATACCAGGGCTCAATTAGACTACTTTTCTTGAGGGATCAATGAATTGGGAGAGTAGGACGTGTTGTTATCTATTAATCATTACACCCATGTACAATTAAGTATAAGTTTAATAAAAGACTTTTCATTACTAACATACAACAATGGGTTTGATTAAACTAAACATTCCCTAACCTGGAAACACGTCCTAGCTCTAAGATAGCTGAGATAAGAGAGAGCATTTCCCACAGGAAATGGCTGTAGGGGAAATTTCCCCTCCTTAGAGAACTAGTGTTTTAGGCTAAGTTGTGCCATGTGTCCACTGTGGCTGTATTCGATTGGCTAATTTAAATATTGTGCACTCGAGCAGACCAATCAGCTGTTGGCTGATTCCAACCGAGTGCTGGCAACTCAAAGAGGTAGCCGTGAAGACGTCTAGTGCTGTGTCAGCATGGTGTGTTATTACACAGTGACGTGACATCCTAGCTGGATGGAGCAATGCACTTTGAACGTCATGTTTTAGAGATGATAAGTTCTACTGTAATGCATGAATGTTCCATTACAACTTACATTGACTCCAATAATCATCTACATTAATCGATACTGTTGTAATTTATTGATTAATGTAGTGTTACCTATGATAACCAATCAATGGACACTAGACATAGTTGGTTTTCACCTGTTGAATGATTATGCTCATCAGCCAATATTGATTGAAATCAATGACAATCATTTTAATGATGAACTGCATTCCAGCGTTCATTACAGCTTCCCCCTTTTCAAAAGGATGCTAGTTTCCTATAAATGGCATTCTTTTAACAAGTCATTGATGAGTAAATCATTCAACTCTGGATACAGATATACTTGTTTATAATTCTTCCTTATTGACTATTTACCAATTGATTGAGTTTCTCTAGTTCAACACTAATAAGTAAGTTCTGAATCTACTGTTACATTTATTACAAGTGTACTGCTTATTTATTCATTTGTTATTTCCCGTGAGATTGGAAGTCCAAGTGGCCTGATGAGTTCGGTACACTCTGCACAAATCAGAGTTTTGGAAGGAACTTTGAAATTTGCCGCGTTATAGCACTGCCTTGTCAACATTGCGGTTCCGCCCAGTCGAGCGCGGTCACCAAAATGTTCGGTGACAGACAGTCGGGTCTGGTGCATGAAATCCACAGGTGGTTCTAGTTATTTTTTACCATGGCACTGTTGTTCCAATGGTATGACTTTGCGTGCATACAACTTACACAGTTCGTCTCCACCGAGTGTTGCCAAGATAGGGCACGTACCCCTTATCATAATCTCTCGGTTCCCAGGCCAAGTGCAGCGCACAGTCGGCTGTGTGGGAGTGGGTAGGGAAGGACTAACCCCTTCAACTTCCAAGCTATCGTACCAGAAAGCTTCTTCTGCGCGGTCTAGATACTTGTGAACAGTGAATTCTCAATCAATTTCTATTATAACTAATCATCGGCTTCGGGTAGGCCCTAGGTTAATTCCTGTGAGTTTGTTTACTAATACATAACCTCACTCTTGGAATCGTTCGGCATTGTTAGCCACTACGCTTGTGTTTTATGTGAGTGATTACACCCAAGACAGAGTGAGCCTACCCTAGGCTTTGCAAGTCAACTATTTGATTCTACTTCCCAAGTTTGTGTGACTTCATGACAAGACTTCATGTGTATTGGTAAGTACATTCAATATTTCCTTGGTCTAATTTCACTTTAGTAGCTATTAATTAGTCATACACTTTAAATTCACACAATTACATGATTAGGCCTACTAAGTTACATCGTACATAGCTAGGTCTTTGCTTTGCTACCTTGTGGCTAAGCCTACATATTGGCCTACTTACACTTATTATGCTAATCTGCTTGTTCAGCACTAGCCTACTGACTGAAAAGCTTTACTAGGTAACCCTGGGCCCTCTAGCTTTCATGCCCAAAAGTTTACAATTTAAGTTACAGCTGAATTTACAGCAATCTTAACTAACACAGTTTGCATATGAATGCTTTTATTCACCTATCTCGTGTTTCCAAGTTGATTACTTTTCCTGTTGTTCACAATAGTTACCGTAATTATTACAAACAAAATTATTTCTTGAATTCTTTACATATTATGTTGATTCAAATTTTCAAAGTTTACATGACTTTATTTTTAATTTCCATTGTAAATTCCTGGTAGGCCTGTGATTTGATTTGTTAGCATTTTTTTTTTTTTTTTTTTATTTATTATTTAATTCTTCAGCAGACTTTTGCAATTACCATTAATTTGCTTTAAGGCTCTAGTATCTAGCTTTATTTCCTTGTGCTGGTTCAAATCAAATCATGTGCCTGCCTATTTGTTGGGAATTTATTTTGTGGTACCACTTCAGGTACTGTGGCTGCGGCTTTGCTCGTCTACTCGAACCGCCTTGAGAAGAGAGTCCGGGGCGCTGCCTGAACAGTAATATCCGCCTCCTGGCCATTGGAGTCTGCCTTGTCTCCAGTTGATTCCTCGCTTACGACCACAGGTCGCGTGGACATTTGGATGCTGACCGGAGAAGATATCTGCATGCCGGTACGTTTCCTCGAACACCAATACCACAGTATTCCTATTACAGAAATGGCAACAATTATTTTCACGTTAATTCCTATTGGCATTCCGTGTTGTCTCAGGGGATAGTATTTCTGTTGTTTGAGTTGTTCAACACGTTTAATGAGAGAGTTTAATTGTATACTGCATTCTCCATTACTGTTAATAACTGATTGCTCTAGAGTAAATGCTTTCATTCCTTCATGATTGCTAATATTATCACTTAGTAATTTAATATATTCAAAACTTGCAAAAGTGAAATCTCAGGTAGAACTATGGGGTTACTATCTAGCATTACATGTGATACTCCGTTGCTATAAGATAGCAGTCTGCTGACAGTTTTATTATTCCTGTCGCAGATATAGTCTGACTTCTACCAGTACGGTTGGCTGCCTTCCTACATCGCTGGACTACTCGGACGGGATGCGAGACGCCGTAAATCCAGGACAGCATGTCAGGCGTCCTGTACCAGCGTGGTTTGAAGCCATCAGGGAGCAGTCGTCGATCGCACATCCGCTCCGCTACCCCAGGCTGGCCAAGGAACATGGCTGCCTCACAGCTCTCGGTCCGGTATGTATAAATTGCTGTATTTGTAGGACAGATTACAAAAGCATTGCCCTTTTGGCAGGTTAGATATGCTGAAATGATCATAAACACATAAGATTGTAGATCATCAGACATGCAAGATATTCCTTTGTATTTTCTATGACTACACCATAACCTAACTTTTTGTCTAAATAAGGTAATGATTTGACTTGAAAAGTTCAAATGATCTGTCATCTGCCCTCCTAGGGATCTTATCATCCATACAGTAATTACTCATATAATATGCCCCTCCACCCTTAAATCAACCTCAAATGCTGTTTTTTTTTTTTTTTTTCTATTTGTACATGTTAGGACGACTATGAATCCTCGGTCGCAAACTATATGGTGTACGTGGTACTTCTTCACTAGCTGATACAGATCGGGGCGGTGTGGTAGGTTGAGCATTGTTTGTTTCCTCTGCAAACACCTCATCATGTACTTCAACCCCTGACTTTCCGCCCTCATTCTCGTGTAAATTCTCAGGTACTTCAGCATTGACAGAATCTTGTAGATTGGTTGTGTTCTCAGGTATTTCCTCATTGACTGAGTGCTCTGACTGGGCATTGTCCGACTTGGTGTCATCTGACTCCTCATTCTCGACCGATTGATTAACGGATGATTGTTCTTTTTCCAGGGATACGTTGACCTCCGAGTCGTCTTCTCCTATCGATTCGCTCTCGGTTGATTGTTCGTCATCGGAGGATTCAACCACCTCTGATTCTTCTGATGTTGTCGACGACTCTTCATCATCCGAGGTTCGAGTAGGGTTTGAGGTTTGCGGCATCTGCAGGTCAGGTATTATTACCTGTTTGGAGGGTCCTGCTATTACTGCTTCATCGACACTCAAATTTTCAGGAACAGTTTGGACATTTTTCCTGGGTCTACCCACAGGTCGTTTAAGTTTCTTATTGTCCTCTGGTTTCCCACTGACATTCGTTAGTCGAGGACGCCCCCTCGGTCTTTTGGATGTACTTGTACCGTGCTCACCCACTGATTCTATTTCCGCTTGCTGAACTTCTTTGCGAGGCCTCCCTCTTGGTCTTTTAATTTCTTCTACTGCTTTGTCAGGTAAATCGGTAGCCTGGTGGACTTTGGTTAACTTAGGAAGACCTTCAGATTCTTTAGGCAAGATTGCCTTTTTACATGGTTTAATCCGATTGGCATGTATCACCGTTTCCTTGTTCTTACCTAACTTTAGTCTGTAATTCTCATTACTGACCTTCTCTAGGATCTCATACGGCCCGTGCCATCGATACGCTAGCTTTTTATTTACGCCCTTCTTTGTTGCCGTGTCCTGTAAATACACATACTGTCCGACAGTGTACGATTGTGGTTTTGCCTTTCGGTCGTAAAATTTCTTTTGCGACTCTCGAGATTTCTGGTTATTCTGTCGTACTAGCCCATAAGCGTCATTGAGCCGGTCTGCTAACTGTTGTTGTGCAGCTGACTCATGCCCAACTAGCTTAGGCTGTAGGTCATCTCCAACTGGCAATGACATCTCACGCCCGTGCAACAAATAGTATGGTGAAAAGCCAGTTACATCGTTCGGTGTACTTCGATATGCCATCATGGCGTATGGTACGAATCTGTCCCAGGTTTTCTGATCTTTGCCTACGTACTGCGCGATCATATCCGCTATACTCTTGTGTAAACGTTCGATTTTACCATTTCCAGCTGGATGATAGGCTGATGTAGTCAGTGCTCTAATCCCCAGCAGCCGGCAGGTTTCCCTCATGAGTGCTGATACAAACTGTCGTCCTTGATCGGTTAACAATTTTCTAGGCGTTCCCCAACGCGTCACAATCTTCTCGACAAACTCACGAGCAATCGTTACCGCCGTTTGGTCCTGGATTGGAATCGCCTCACAGTATCGTGAGAAGTGGTCAATGAAGGTTAGCAAGTATTTATTACCTGAAGAGCTTGTCGGGAGTGGTCCTACTATGTCCATGGCCACGATTTGAAATGGCGCTGTTGTTTCCTCATGTGTACCTAATGGAATTACTTGGCGCTTGCCTGCTTTTCGTCTAGCACATGAATCGCATTCTTGAACATACTTTTCCACATCCTTTCTTAACATCTTCCAAAAATACCGCTTTCGAATGACCTCTGTCGTGCGCTTAATACCCTGATGTATGCTAAACACCGTATCGTGATGACTTGCGATGACATGCGAAACGAGGGAAATTGGGACTACAACACGCCATATATCCCCATTAACATGATAAAGCAGTCCTTCCTGATCGAGTTGGAATTGCTCCTCAAATTCTGGCTTATTGATATTCTTCACAACTTTCGAACAGAATTCGTCATCTTGCTGTTTGTCCAGAATTAGATCTCTGCTTATCACTGGAAGATATTCGCCTTTCCTCGTAGTGTTAATTGCATTTAGTTGTCTCGACAAAGCATCAGCATTAGTATTGCGCTTACCTGGTTTATAGATTACTTCAAAATCAAACTCCGATAAACGTACCATCCATCGAGTGAATCGGGACGACTTAGGCTCTTTACACTTTAACATCCATTTCAAGGGTGCGTGGTCTGTATAAATAGTAAACCGATTCCCTAGCAAATAGGCTCGGAAGTATCTACAGGCCCACACTACCGCTAGCATTTCTCTATCTGTGGTACTATAGTTCTTTTCTGCCTTATTCAACTGGCGGGATGCATAAGCAATCGGTTTCTCATCCCCATTTAATGTCTGAGAAAGAACTGCCCCAATCGCTACCCCACTCGCGTCGGTCGTCAGAATAAATGGTTCAGTAAACACCGGATATCGTAATATGTTCGGACCACACAACTCACGCTTCAAAATCTCAAAAGCATCTTGCTGTTTTTCTGACCAAACAAAAGGCACATCTTGCTTCGTTAGCTCAGTTAAGGGCAGGGCGATACTCGCAAAATTCGGCACATACCTTCTGTAGTACCCCGCTAGCCCAACAAAAGCTCGTACCTCTTTAACATTGGTTGGCCTCTTGTAGTCCAGTATGGCCTTGGTGAGCCGAGGATCTGTTTGGACGCCCTCGCTCGTCACAATGTGACCTAAGTAGTTCACTTGCGATTGAGCGAATACACATTTCTCAATCTGGATATGCAGGTTGGCTTCTCGGAGCCTCTCTAATACCCTTGTTAGAGCCTGAATGTGTTCATCCAGAGACACACTATACAAAATAATGTCATCCAAGTAAACCATGCACTCTACTCCTTTGAGTCCTGCTAGTACACAGTCCATCAGTCTTTGAAATGTGGCTGGAGCGCCGCCCAGACCCATCGCCAATCTTTTATAATGCCAATGACCCATTGACGGTAAAGAGAAAGCAGTTTTCTCCTTGTCCTTGTCGTCAATTTTACATTGATAATACCCGCTACGTAAATCCAACGTAGTAAAGTACTTACAGTTGCCCAGATTATCCAAAGTTTCCGTAATATTTGGCAAAGGGTATGCATCCCCTTTTGTCACTTGATTTAACCCCCTAAAATCTGTTACTAGTCGATATTTGACCTTACCATCAGGGCCAGGCAACTTTTTGGGTATCATCATAATGGGTGAATTCCATGGCGAACTAGATGGCTCGATAATTCCTTTACGAAGCATATCGTTCACATGCTCTTCCGCTACCGCTTTAAGTGCGTGCGGCATCCTATAGGGAGCCTTGTTAACTGGCCTAGCATCCCCAGTATCAATGGTATGACGAACCATACTGGTACACCCTAACTCATTTTCCGAGTCCACAAACAAATCCCTGTACTTTCCCAGTACAGTCCCCATCTTAGCCTTATCCTCTGGGCTCAAGTGGGCGAGTTTTTGTTCTAGAAGTGCGTCAACTTGCTCTAGTTCGTGCTTTTTTGCCTGCATCGAAACTTTCCCTTTGTCACCAGGGCGCACTACGCGTACTTCTTTCGGGGTGTCCTTTGGTGTCAACTCCACTGCTTCTGCCTCACCTAATAACGTATTCTTTTGTAATTGAATAACGTCTGATCCAATATTCATGATTTTAAGTGGTAAAATATTGCCTTGGGTGTTCGCTGCTACTCTGGCCACCAGCACACCATGTACTTGTACATCATAAGGCTCAACAACCACTTGCTTAGGTAACTCCGTACCCTCTCGATCCAATCGACCGTAGACTATTACTTCACTTCTGCCAGGTAGCCAAGTAGACTCCTGAGCATATACCTTCCAACTGGTTTGTGTAGCTTTCTCAGACTCAACAGTGTTTGCGTGCCTGCCTACCTGCCCTCTATGTTCCCGGAGCGTCGTCACGCTCATCTGGGTTCCGGACTGGCTATGGCTGACAGGGTTTGCAACTCCCTGTAAGCCACTTGTCGACTCCTGAACAAGCGGGCTCGCGACTTCCCTCCTGTCAGTAATGAGTCTAGCAGAACACGTAGTGCAGATATGTCCCTGCAGACAACCCACAACACTTGCTGTCCTCTGTGTGAATGGTATCTTGCTACTACCAATTTGAAGTGTACGTGATGCAAAATCAAGCATTACTTTTTCTCGCGTGAGAAAATCGATGCCTAATATTCCGTCATACGGAAGATCGAGATTAGCTACATGAAATTCATGGATGTAACGGTCATTAGGGAGATAGAACGCAACAGCCTGTAACCCTAACAGATGTAACTTACTCCCTGTCACGCCCCTAGCTTTTAATTGATTATTCCTAAGCGTAGTCTTACAAACTCCGGGTTGAAGCATAGAAATCGAAGCGCCTGTATCCACCAACAGCTTACGCACGTTTCCATCAATGCTCACCTCCAACAGGATTTCTTCACTCTCTGTATTGTCTGGAGTAGCTACGCTAGGTATAACAATTGACCTAGCTAGTTGTTGTTCGACGTCGGGGCTTGCGTCGAACTTTGCCCGTTTGGGGATTTCTTATCCTTAGCCTTGCGCTTCTTAGCATAGCACTTTGCTGCAAGGTGCCCCTGCTTGTTGCAGTAAGTACAGGTAGGGCTGTCTGAACTTTTCACCGGAGGCTTACTGCCACTCGCGGCTTGTTGTTCAGGTACAACAGGTGACTTCCTATTGCTATAACAGTTCCGCTTTATGTGCCCTTTCTTCCCACAGCCGTAACACGTTCTCTCAGCTGCATAAGGCCTAACTGCGAATACTGTCCCCCCTGACTTGCTCTCGCGGTCGATGGTACTAACCGTTATTGCGTGACTAAGTGCTTCACTGAACGTGGAAGGCATCCGATACTTGACCTGGACCCCCACGTTACCATAGAGGCCACTAACGAACGCCGCTATGAGCCTTCGCTCCGCCTCCTCGTTGATTACGGCCTGAACCACGGGATCTCCTACTTTCCGTATGGTTTTTAGATTCAGCTCCTTACAACGATCGGCAAAAGCTTCAACCGTTTCGCCTTTTTGCTGACTGGCGGTTTGCAGTTGCGCATAGTGGAATTGATCAGGTTGACGCGACCTAAACCTATCAATCAGCCCCTGCCGAAAGTCCGCGTAACTGACCGTTGGCGCCTGGAGAGATGGACTGCTACGCAAAAATGCGGCGGCAGCTCCCTCCAATTTGAGACATATGATCTTAACTTGATCTGCCTGCGACCAACCACCTAACTCTGCGGCCTTATCAACTTGGTTGAGAAAATCCTCTACTGCCACATCTGAGGATTCCCCCCTCCAGGGCTTGATTAGGTGACCCACCGTAAGGTCTTTAACTACTTGAACCTCACTATGGCCTCCACCACCTGCTGTTGACTGTTGACTAGATTCACGTTTAACCGAATCCCTTTTCAACTGAGCTACTTCAGCTCTGAGAGCTGTTAACTCCTGTACCAGGGCTGTAATGTCCTCCTTTGAGATAGACATGTGCTCCAATATAGATCACTAGAAGCTCCAAAAAAAATCCACAAAGTCAACAGGTTGGAGACCAAGCTAGTTCAGTAGAACCTCTACTGTATACAAGCAAGCATGCAATGCAAAAATGTTGTTAAGACTCACCCAAGTTCTTCTGTGTAGCACTGTTATCACGTGTCTCCCAAAACACTGGCTCCCAAGAAAAAAAATAGTCACCGCGGGTTCTTTAAATTTTTGTAAACAAAAATTCCGGTATTCGCTGCCACCAAATTGTAGTGCCGCCGATAGATATTAATCAATAAAATCAAATCATCAAATACTGATCAATAAATACCAGGGCTCAATTAGACTACTTTTCTTGAGGGATCAATGAATTGGGAGAATAGGACGTGTTGTTATCTATTAATCATAACACCCATGTACAATTAAGTATAAGTTTAATAAAAGACTTTTCATTACTTTCATACAACAATGGGTTTGATTAAACTAAACATTCCCTAACCTGGAAACACGTCCTAGCTCTAAGATAGCTGAGATAAGAGAGAGCATTTCCCACAGGAAATGGCTGTAGGGGAAATTTCCCCTCCTTAGAGAACTAGTGTTTTAGGCTAAGTTGTGCCATGTGTCCACTGTGGCTGTATTCGATTGGCTAATTTAAATATTGTGCACTCGAGCTGACCAATCAGCTGTTGGCTGATTCCAGCCGAGTGCTGGCAACTCAAAGAGGTAGCCGTGAAGACGTCTAGTGCTGTGTCAGCATGGTGTGTTATTACACAGTGACGTGACATCCTAGCTGGATGGAGCAATGCACTTTGAACGTCATGTTTTAGAGATGATAAGTTTTACTGTAATGCATGAATGTTCCATTACAACTTACATTGACTCCAATAATCATCTACATTAATCGATACTGTTGTAATTTATTGATTAATGTAGTGTTACCTATGATTACCAATCAATGGACACTAGACATAGTTGGTTTTCACCTGTTGAATGATTATGCTCATCAGCCAATATTGATTGAAATCAATGACAATCATTTTAATGATGAACTGCATTCCAGCGTTCATTACAATAGTAATAGCAATGATAATTATAATAATAATAATATTAATAATAAATATAATAATAATAATAATAATAATAATAATAATAATAATAATAATAATAATATTAATAATAATAATAATAATAATAATAATAATAATAATAATAAAAATAATAATAATAATAATAATAATAATAATAATAATAATAATAATAATAATAATAATAATAATAATAATAATAAAATAATAATATTAATAATAATAATCATAATAATATTAATAATAATAATAATAATAATATTAATAATAATAATAATAATAATAATAATAATAATAATAATAATAATAATAATAATAATAATAAATGCCGGTGGCTGGTATCAAACCGGGAACCTCGAACCTCTCACACCTCTATCGGTACGCGGACAATACACGGACCGATAGAGATGGCTCAGCGGTAATACGCGATACTCTAACTCGGGAGTCACAGGTTCGATTCCGACCACCGGCAATCCTGACTAAACTTCACTAAAGGTTTTTTCGAGGTTTTCCTCAGTCACAAGGCGAATGCTGGGACTAACAGCCTTCGGCGTTAAGGCTGCAACGAGGGCCGGCAAGAATGAGAATGAGAAGACAGACAGGGACGAAAAAGGGGACAGTGAGCAAGACCATGACAAATGAGCAAATGTTAGGTTGTTCATTAACTGCACGAGAGCCGTATTTGCGGTCACTGGTCACCACGAAGATGGACTCACTATAATATACTTACAGAACAGTATACTTACTCTTGTGGTAGTGCAGTAAAGAAAGAAGCCTTATGAATGAGAAAAACAAATTGAAAACAAATTGCGGGTGGCGAAAAAAGAAACCTAAACCTTCCGATTTAAGGTAGAACTGAATAGCTCAAGAGGTTTTCATACACAAAAGACAAACTTTATATTTATTTGCACTGCATTTTAATAGACTGAATATACATG
>OX246740.1:41394661-41487368 GCA_945910005.1 Isoperla grammatica
AAATACGAACAATAACAACCCAGCTTGTATAGGCCTAATGAGCGTGTATTGACAACTCATTACTATAATTAGGTACCAGTAAAGCTGCTTTTCTTAGCTCGCATGCAAGAAAATAAAAATCGACTAGCTTCTTCAGACTAAAACTGTCCTCGAAACAATGAATGTAGCCTACGCAAACAAAAAGAGAAAAACAAAAAATAAACTCAATTTCGAGAATTGTTATGATTGCGTGTATCTATTGCGTGATTCGAGTTTTTACATTTAACCAAACATTTCTATCGCGGAATTCGGGGTTGGTTCTGGAATTTGATTTTGGAATTCGGTATAGGCAGAGAAAATTAGGATTTTGCAGTATTAAAGCAACGATTGACAATTATGATACTGAAAAATACCCATTTTGCCGGAGTCTTTGGAACAGAGACGTTTTATGACAGGTAGGATTTAGTTCATTGTGTTGTGTATAGTTTATAGTTTGTAGTCCTACTGTGTATAGTCTTCGATGATTTTACAACAATATCAGTTTAAAGAGATATTTTAACCTCGTGCATTGCAGTTCAGGCAGAATGTAATTTTTTGACTTCAAATACAAATAGCCTACAAACTACATACACAAATACGCAGGGGAGAAATTAATTCCATGGACATTATATCACACAGTGAAATGTATCATTGATTAGCTCGGTTGTTTGATTGGAAAATTGAGTAGAAACATGAATGTGTCACTGAAACACCACAACTCGCAGTTATATTAAATGCCGAAGGGTAGAAGAATTTATCTGCCCCAAAGCGCATCGCTTTCAATAAAAACATTACGTTGATTGTTGAAACTTGAAAGCGCGCGTTTGGGGCAGATAAATATTGATATCTGAAATAATAATACAATACACTAATGGGAAGCAAGCATTGAAATGTATTCCAACATTCTTGCGCCCAAGGCTCCTAATATTCATTTTTATATTTTATCAAAAGTTGATACAAAAGGATGCAAATATTGAACCTGAATCGGAATCAATTTTGCATCCTATTGTTTATAATAGAATTATATAGATATTAATGATATCTAGCACCGCATAATCTCAAAGTTTTGATATTGAATGTTATTTAAAAGATAAAAACGAAAAACTCTCATCCCTTTGGAGCAATTTTTGCTAACACTCATATCTTTAACTTCATTCATCTTCAAGCGCTAAGGCCGGATATCAATGCTTCGTAGTCATCTAAATAGTTGCCCAACCAACAATGATCAACAATGAAAGTTAAGGCGGCAGTGAAGCTGTGATTGGCTAACAGTGTGCTAGCAGAATAATATGTAATCCATATACTTGGAGCTTTGAGATAATATAATACCATAAAAATGCAAAAATATGAAAAAAAAAAAAAAAAAAAAAATGCCAAACCCAAAACGTAGAAGATACGTTAAAGTAGCAACATGACCATTTCCATACAATTGTATATCACCAACAATATAATACCATATAATTATTGTTGTACTAACATGTAACTACGGAAACAATCCCATAATGAAATGTTGCTTCCAAAGTTGTACAACCTTACAACGCAGCAAAGCTGTCAAGATTCTCTCAAGTCTGGTTCTAGAATGAAGAAGATATACTGCGCGATTCTTTCGATCGACGCATTCTCACGCTCAATAAACACGCGTGATATAGAAGGCAGTGAGTTACTTACGCATTCCCTCACGACGCAGACTCTTGGGGACAGATCTTCATTGCATCATGCCAGACGAGAAGGTCTGATTGTCGACTGTGTGGGTAACAATGTCCAATGTGCTTTGCTGTTACCGTGCGATGTAGCTTCGACCAGAACTCCTCTCAGACAAAGCACATTCCATAAAGCCTGATTCACAATTGAAATAAGACTTGCAATAAGAAACAGTGAAATAACAAGCAACTGGTTCACAACCGACGCCTATAGTTGTCCCAAGACAACCTTACACATGCTTTCGTCACAGGCGACTGGTTCGTAGCCAATCAGCGATCGGTATTGGCGCTGGTGTGTCTCGGGCGGTTCGCCGGTTGGCTAAGACTGCCCTGGATGTGACGAAAGCAGGTGTAAAGTAATCTTGGGACAACTATAGTTGCTTATTTCAGTAGTCAAAGCGGTGCCTTATTCATTGTGTACTTACTATCATTGACTACAACAGCAGCAAAAGATCCGGTACCATTGTTTTTGTTGTGATTTCCGTAGTTGACCATCTCATGGCTCTTCTGCGTTCTGATTGGTTCGTCATAAGATGCATAATGGGAAGTTGAAATAAGAAATGGTATTGATTCATTTCTTATGACTATTTCAATCCACTGTGTCGGTTGTGAACCACAGCATTGTTATTGTATGTTCCAATTCGCTTAAACTGTATTACTATTTCACTAAACCAACTCTTATTTAAATTGTGAACCACGCTTTAATACCCCGATCTCAAGTAAATACAACACACCGAGTTTATCAGTGCCTGTTTCCGAGTAATAATGTACTTGAAGCTGAGAATTATCTGAACACTGATAACTGAGTAAACTGATTGATAATATTAGTGGAATGTATCAAACACGATGTGTTGCGAAAAACACATCTGTAACGTTCAGTCGTAGGAAGAATCCAATTGTCATACGACGACAATAGTGGCAAACTTTTAACATTTCTTGTTCAAAGATTAGCGTATTTATGGAGTGTGCTGTTACACTTCGAAGTTTGAACTTTACATTTGAAGAAGGTGTCATTCATTTTTTTGTTGTATGATTACATATAAAACTAAGAATGAAAGATACCTTATTTAAATTATATCAATACTATGAATAAAATCCATTATTTTGAAGCTTGCGAAAAATCCCAGTCCATTTAATATGTGTGTATTGGCGGCGAAATGGAAATTTGGAGGAACTTCAACGGCCAAATTAATAAACAACTCAAATAATTTCGATGACTAAAAATGGTTAAAATTGTTCATATGCTGTAACATAAAAGAAAAGTGGGTTTTGGTGTATTTCTTGAAAAAATAGAGCTGAAAAAGTATAACAGCACACTCCATAATACCCCACTCTCGAATAGATACAACACACCGGGCTATCAGTGTCTGTTTCCAAGAGTAATTAATGCAAAGTACTTCAAGCTGAAAATTATCTGAACACTGCTAATTGAGTAGACTGATTGCCAATATAAGTAGAATGTATCAAACATGATGTGTTGCAAACACATCTATAGCGTTCAGTCCTAGGAAGAATCCAATTGTCATTCGACGACAATAGTGGCAAACTTTTAACATTTCTTGTTCAAAGTTAGTGTTGTTGAACAAAATTTAAAATAGTTGACATTGCAATTAAAATTATATCAAATTAAATTAATTCGCATATAAAATTGAAACATTAGTCACCAACTTCTTGATTAGTAAATCACAAAACATCGAGCCGACGGCATATGATAATATTGCCAATTAATATCAACATCCATCGCCATTTCCTTGCTGGCTTTGTTTCGTACCGCAAAGGTCAAAGGTTAATGGTTATGATACGTCGACTTGTTCACTGTTCAGTCTCTATAAACATGTCAAATAAAAGAACTGCATTGATTTATTACCAAATCATGGTTCGTACAATAATGGCCACACATAAAATAAACCGTGTGTTTATTATATTGTCTACACGATCATAAAAGCCATTGGTTTTCAAATGGGTATCCACACCTCACTGCTTTCATGGCTCTATAATATTAATCCCGCAGTTAACCACATGTCTGGTACTGTAGAGTATTGTATTTCGAACAGCCAAGACTGCGTTCGAAGCTGTAATCAACTCGAATAATGTATTGGCTATAGCCTACTAGAGAACAGCAAATAATAGCTAACACATTTGGGTCAAACACTGTTCAATGATAAACACTATGGTGTATAGGTGAATTGGTGAGTACACAAAAGTGAATTATACTTAGGTATTGGCGAGTGTGTATAAAGTGTGTATTTTATGTTTATCAGTGGGAGGGATAACATGTATAAATAAATGTCGGACACATAGCGGGGTCTGAAAAAACATTGGTCGCGAAATGTTTTGACAGATATTTCTGCCTAAAATACAAATTTTATTTTATAGTAAAATTTTGAAAGTGTTCCTACTAATAGGAAACAATAGGATGCAAAACAGTGTGTTTAAATAGCATCTTAAAGACTGATCCATCATTATGATAATAGTGCTTAGTTTAGATAAATCAAGCAATTCAATAAAGAGACATAGTTGGAATTTTTTTACCCAAAATAGGGTATATTTTTATTTTTAGGCACCATGTTTGTAGTATTAGTTTTGTTTATATATAATATATATTCAGTGTAATTTGTTTCAGTTTTCGATTTTGTATTATTATTCTGTGTCAATATTGTAAAGATTCTACTACTACTCAAATTATTTTGTTCTATTTCTAAAACACTATATAATAAATACCGTTTTTTTTTTTTTAATTATGTTTAGTATGTTTGGTCCTTGTATTCACTCGATGTTCGTTGGACAGCAGACATTAATACATTGTTTTTCTCTCTATCGTTGACATGTAACTTAAAAGAATATTCATTTTAATTTGTTCATTTCAAAATTCGAGCAAAATCCTTCTATCTCGTATATTGAACACTCAACATGTTTACACAGAAATGATAGATTATAATGTTAATGTCCTTAGCCAAACAGCTATGATAAAATCTCACTAATAAACTAGGCTTGTGTATACATGTATGTTTGCTCTGCACCCACCCACCACCCCGAAGCAAATCCCAGTACAAAACGCTGGCTGGGATGTAGTCTAATAAAAGCAAAGTGCCAACAGTAATGAAATCCCACATTTAATCCACTGTGCGGCTTCCTATCCGAGCGCTAATGGGAAATCTCGGTATATTTATGAGAAGCCATTAGTATTGCCAACTCAATTAACTTAGTAGCATGATTAATAAAAAGAGTTTCGTTAACGTGGATATCGGGGGGAGTATTGCAATATAAGACAGTCGTGTAACGTGGTCATCGAGACGACGACTGGCAAGATGACATCACAAGCTCATTCAGTTTAACTACTTAAGTAGGTAATTTTAGCGTAGGTATACCAACATTTTTTTATTCATTTTTTTCAGCCCTTTTTCTTATTCATAATCCGTTTTTAAGATTAATCATGATGTATTCTTCTGATTTTCATCATTTATATTCACGTTTTATATTTATTAAATTTTGCTTGTCCACTTTGCTTTTCCACGTTGGTTTTTTCAATTGTTTTCAAATTAATTTTCTTTTAACTGTTTACATTTTTCAGAAGTGAACACAACTTTTGTGAACTCCTCGGCCAGATTGTGAATTATTGACGTCACAACCGAAAGCCTCCGCCTCAAAATGTGACATTCCGTCGTCTCCGTCCTCGCCCGCTTGTTCACAAGTTGCGAAGGCCCGGCGTGTTTATCGATCTAGGGAATCTTCACTCCTAATCTCTTCCTAAGCGTTACACACCACACAAAAACGTAATCGTCTTAGTAGAGTTTATCCAACCTGCTGCATAAAAGCGCTTTTTGTCGTCTATTCGCCCTGGGAAACTGTTTTCCTACGCGCACAACGAAACAGAGTGTGTAAACAAGTGCGTTAATACACGCAGCAACACAACTTCGAGACTATCAAGATAAGAGTATTCACTTCGCCTTTAGACACTTCTATACCGATTCAGATTTCATACACTCATACTTTTCTATTGGGGAATGTGGAAAAAAAACGCGTAATACGCTAGACTTTTATCACATCAAATATCCCCGTTATTGAAAAAACAATAGAGTTTCTTGTGGCAAATAATTATCATAAAGCTTTTGAAAATATATTTAAAATTTATTTTTTGTCTAAAAGACTTATCCAAGACATCGAAGGTAATTAGCAATACACTAATTACAACTTATTCTTATTTTTAGATGTTGCCACTCTAGCTGGTTGATACAGTGTCGCCTGGGTCCAATTATTTTTCGTTCTAAGGTTAAAAGAGGCAGCAGTGAGGGGAGAGAGTTCAGAGAAAATGAATGTAAGAATGACCTCTTACGCTCAGCCGCAGGCGACTCAATTAGGCTGATCTACTCAGTTGCACAAGACAGTTTGTAGTTTAATCACAGTTTGGTGGCAGTGGTGGGAAATGGATCCCCTCCTACGTGCCCCGGTCACCACGCGTATACACCGCCTCTAGCAGTCGCTTACTACTTTGATCTATGCTTTAGGTCCAGCCACAGACGACTCAATTAGGTTGATCTACTCAGTTGCGCAAGACAGTTGTAGCAAATACTATTAAAGTATTTGGTTGTAGTTTCATCACAGTTCGGTGGCAGCGGTGGGAAGCGAAACCATCCAGCCTCGATATACATCGCCTCCAGCAGAGTCTTTTAATACTCTGAGTAGATCAATGCTTAGGAATGTTTCATTATTCATCGTTGCTCAAACCCAGCGCACACAAGTTTACAAACGAGCTTGTTATTGCTTCTCTCCGATCGTGACAGGGGTTGAACGTTTCTTTCCCCAACCAACCGACTTCGAGTCTATGTGATGGGTCGATGTCTCACTGTGACTGTGGCAGATAGAGAGCTCAATCTATCGAACCAACGACCCTCTACGCTTACTTAGATCACGACCGACGCTAGAATTGGGCTGCATCTAGGTATACTCGTCGCACAACAACTTCGGTAATGCTTTCGTCATCAATCAATGACGTGCTTACGCTCTCGGCTAACCCGAGCAGGTATTTGAATTAGCCACAGCCGCTGGTCGGTTGCCGCTCACTCACCCGTGACGGAAGCATTACCGAATTTGTAGTACGACAACTATAGGTGGGAACGATAGATAGAGTAACTTCATTGCTGATTACGTCGCTGTACCATAAATAACAATAATAATGTTAATAAAACTAAGTGGAAAAATACACATTTTACGGCATTAAATGAATTTGTTTTCTTGAAGTATGCTCAAAGTTTAGGCCATCTTCAATAGAATAATGAAAACAAAAAATAGTAACGTTTTATGTGTTGCAGGCTTTATTATGTTATATACTAATTAAAGATCAAGTGGAGGAGAATTAATGAGCAACCTCAAATGAATTTGTCCTGTCAAATTAAATAAAAATGTTCTAAGCAAGTGAATGAAGTTTAAACTGCCAATCCTTGCAAGTTATCAATGACAGACACCAGACGAAGTTACATAGAAGAAGATGCATACGTTAAATGTAAACAAACAAACAAACAATGCTACAACGTGGCAGACACCGCGAGGATCGAATACATTAGGTATGATTTTGTGTTGAAACTATGAAAGTTCGTCGGTAACCATATTGGAGCAAGCGAAACATGTATTTCTTAATTTAATAAGGTGGTTATTACTATTGTTTCATTGCTTCGCATGAGGGTTTATTAATCCGGGCCCTGGCTGGACCCTGGATGCGAAGTAAACCCCCAGACAATAAAGTACCTCTCACGTTATCGTTGCGTTCTCTCTTATTCGTTCCTTACCCCGCGAAGCTGGTTCGCAACTTCACATGGACACAGTGCTCATATTGATTTCCGTGGTTATCTCTATATGATTATAACCTTCGCCTTCTCCCGCGACAAAACACCCTCTAGCGGCAATAAACACCCTTGTTTTAGGGATGTACGACACTCCTGAATAATGTATACCGAAGTAGAGATGTTCTCTATGATTATGATCTTCGCCTTTCCCTCGACCACACCCCCTAGCGGCAATACACACCCTTGTTGTGTGGATGTGTGTACACAGTGGCGTGACATGGTCACAGACTTCCTGTACACCCCCCCCCCCTCCCCCTGCTCAAAATTACAGTGTATCAACAGCTGTGTATCGATAGCTAAAACTTATTGCTAATAAGCTAGCATGTATCATAGTGTGCCATATAAATGGCGGTATTCAATAGCACAAGACTCAATTGAGGGGGTTGTGACATCACAGGCGGACAAACAATCTGTTGCTAGGCAACTCCATTGTTGTATCTTTCTATGATTGGTGCACATTCAATGTTTGTCCGAAACAAAACACGGCAACACGGCTATTTTTGGAATTGAGTCTTGTGCTATTTGCAACAGATTTCTACTTGTTACAACCGGGTTTCCGGGGATATTCGCAAGGCGGTGGTACTGTCATCGTGCGGGTCGCGCATGTACGTACGGCAGGCGGTGCGGAAGTCCCCCCCCCCCCCTCCCCCCCAGCCCAACCCCCTCTTGTGAGCGTCTCGTCTCAATTACCAAGCCCGTGTTGTGGATACATTATTACCATCCATTAGTTATTGATCAGAGCAAAGTGAAACAATTTTAGTTTTATTTTGTTTCCTGGCAACGGAGGCGCCTACGTAACTGGTCGCGACATGGCGGACAACTGGCTGGTGAAGACAGTGCGGCCTGATAAGTACAAACACGTTTTCCATACGTTTTAAATTACTTTTCGGCGCTTAAAAATAATTGTTATAAGCAAAATAAGAATTGTCTTATCCGAAAGATTTCGCTCATTGTTCCGTATTATATGAAAGTTATGAAGTCTCAGCCGATTTACTAATCTCGGATTGATTACAGCAAACATTACATTCAAAATGCATGGAGGCTTCTACCGGGCGCCATTTTTGATCTCCGATAACAGAAAATCACCAAATTAAAGTTTGTTGAAACTGGCCTTTAAGTATGCAAGATATTGCTTTAATGTGACAACAATAATATATTTTTATCAAAATTAAATTACCGTTTAAACTTTTAGAATGCGTTAGGTAAAAGAATACACTCTAAAATTGAAAAGGGTGATTTTAAAACAGTGTATATGTTATAGATTTTCTTACAACGAGCTGTCGAGAATTGAGAAAGTTGGCGTTGGTCTAGTTTAGTGCGTCCAGGATATAGGATTGGATGTCATCACGTTTTTTCATCTTCATAGCCAGTAGCCACCCACTTCTCATCTTGAACGGTGCCAAACCAAATATCATCGTCAGCTGGACGGGTGGAAATCAACAGGTTATAAACAAAGAGAAAGCGTTGGGGTCCCGCCACGTTTGTTTGATTTCATTGTTGTAGTAAATAAGTAATACAGTGTTTGGTTGGAGTAAAATATCACAACTCACAGTCCGCACGTAGACCAAACATTAAGTTGTGTGGACGTCTCACAGTGAAGGACATTGAAGGACATGTCCTTCGTCCTACCCTGTGGATCACCCGATTGCCTTAAAATGCTTCAAAATTGTCAAAAGGGAAACCAAAATATGTAACCCCCTAGAGAATTGATAGTTTTCAGAATTGATCTAGTCTAAAGGGCCGTGATTAGTTCTATCTGAGGGTCCTTGATAGTTTTGTTAAGGTGCATTTTTCATTGTTGTCATTGAAGATCTAGAGGGCCGTGATTAGCTCTATCTACGTTTCCTCGATAGTTATGTTAAGGTGCATTTTTAATTGTTGTGCATTGTTGTCATTGAAGATCTAGAGAGCTGGGCTTAGCTTTATCTAAGGACGTCCTAGATCAATTATAAAAAAAGGTCTATAGCACAAGACTCAATTGAGAAGGCTGTGACATCACAGGCGTACAAACAATGTGTTGCTAGGCACCTCCATTGTTGTATCTCCTTTGATTGGTGCCTATTCAATGTTTGTCCGAAACAAAACAAGGCAACACGGCTATTTTTAGAATTTAGTCTTGTGACATGATAGGTTAATTTACAACATATAATGAGTGAAAAGTATGCTTTTTATCACTACTTACTTTGTGGTTTCTATTTTTCTAACCTTTCCTTTGTGACGACCGCTTCAGGAAAAGCAATTATTCCATTTGTTTTATCTCTCGCGAATATTTTTAAACGTAGTAATGATAGTTTAGTAATGTTGAGCGTGAAAGACTACGCAGTGGAGCTGTATACATATGTCAGTCACTCGCTCGTATATGAAAAGTTTGACAGGCAAGACGCCCTAAGTAAGTACAAAGTTTACGGACTTCTACTTCAACTAACCACTCACCTATACTTTCCTAATGGACAAGTTAATGAGTACCAAGTAACAGAAGTAGGCCTACACTATAAGTACTAATACACTTGTCGTGTTTCCGTAAGGCCGGCCTCGCTATGCTTTGGTACTAAGAACTAAGCCAGCTTTATTGTACTCATTGTATTGTATTGTATTGTATTGTATTGTATTGTATTGTATTGTATTGTATTGTATTGTATTGTATTGTATTGTATTGTATTGTATTGTATTGTATTGTATTGTATTGTATTGTATTGTATTGTATTGTATTATATTGAATTTATCATACTCAAATAGATATAACATAAGATAATAATATATTATCTGATTCACCAAGTTTCTTAAACGCTAATATTGATGCATACTGTGGAGCTAATAAGATAATATAATAAAACTGTTATAACATGATAATAACATAGGCCTATATTATACATTACTGAACTTAGACTTTCGTGACTATTCGTGACTATATATATATATATATATATATATATATATATATATATATATATATATATATATATACATACAATACTCATGTAGATAGTAGAGCGTGTTGCTATTACATTTAAATTACACAAAGCCATAGTTTCACAAATTTACTGCATTGGAATATTACTCATTACAGTATTGTAATTGTGTATTGTGTTTATGGTTCGGGAATGCTTTGATGTAACATTACATTATTATTAGATTTTGATTAATATAATATTACGTTAATGACTGGCACTTTTTTGTTGTTGTGCTGGAAAATGCATCCTCAACGCTAGTTGCAATATAGGTGAGGATTTTATATGAAATTCATGGACAGAATTCTTTTTTCTAAAGTGTACTCGTCTTCTTTAATTGTGAAACGATATAATATTATGAAGTTCGACTCCTCAAAATCTATTTATTACTAGACTCCTCAACAATTTAATCTCCTTACAGAATAATTATAATTTAATTGTTATCAGAAAAGGTAATTGATCTAATTATTTCATACCAACACTTTCCAAAATATTGTACATTGTTGCAGTGTTAACTACCGTTATGTTCAAAAAGTAATGCTAAATACTGAGAAAATCGGTGAGATAAAAATGGTTGTAATTGTCACTATTTTTGTAATTGGTCATTATTGATAGCATCACTCGTTGAATTCTTTGCTTTTTATACAACACTCAATACTGTGTGACCTTTTAGCCAACGAGCAAACTTTTCTAGGAAAGCTTAATAAAATATTTGTATATTCTGAAAGCGCGTATAACGGGCGTTGAGGGAGCCAGGGATAACGATAACCCCCTCCCCCCTCTCCCTCCCCCTACATAGCAGGCTTGTTATCGCGCAATCTGTCTGTAAACGAACAAGTGGAGAGTCCTCAACGCAGATCCACTTAAACTTCGTGGAACTCGTAAAAAATCTACTCCCGATTCCTATTTGGATTATTGCGCATATTTTATTTTCACATCGGTACCAGATCGCATTGACGAGTTCCAACAATGCGTCCTCCTCTTTACAATCTGTCGTACTCTCGCTCAACATGACTTCGAGAGTCTCGAGTTGGATCATTAAAATGTCGGAAAAACTTATTTTTACCTTAGAGAGGGATTAAATTCAGAAGTTTTCGCTTCGAATTATTTCGATTCAAATATTATTTCTATTATACTTCGTTTAAAATATGGAATAATACATTCTTTATTAAATTATTAAGTATTGTTTGTCAAACAACGTTAAAAAAACTGTTTACAGAGAGCCCTAAGCAGAATACCAATTTACAGGTTTAATGTTGTAAAGGTCAAAGACTCCCTTAGTTATATTATACTGTACAGTGTACTTCTATAGAACCTTGATATGTTTTTTTTCGGCTATAAATAGCAGCATACCCTATGCTTTGTATGGTATTAGAATAATCCAGCAGATGAATACGATTGTAGAATAAGCTTCAAAAGTTTGTGCTCGTGGGTTTTGTCATGGTTTGTGTTTTGCGGGCCAGTACAATGCGCACTACTTTGAAATGTAAAGACACTCTGAGTTGAGGTCTAAACAGGTTGATGCGGACTGAAATATAGAAAACTACAGAACACACAATGGTAAGATTTATAGAAAATGATCATATTTTTCAGAGAAGACATAGCACTTCAAAGTTCTATGCATATTATCATAGGAGCTAAGTTACGGGGCGGTAGCAAGCATTAACATACAAATAAACATTGGCAACCCTATAATATAATTATTACACGACAGTCAGTTAATTTGTTTCAAATCCCACACTGGAGTTTAGTTATGATACAATTGTGAATGTGTTGTGTACGGATGTATTCAGCAGGGGTCCTAATTGGTAACATCGTTATTGTATAACCTGAAACGAATTATCCCTGAAGTCAAACTTGTTATGTATAATTTTAACGAAAAATTCAGAATTCAGCCAGCACCAGCATTCATTGCAGGATATAAAATAGAAAAGTTACAACACAGGTTACAAACTACAGCAACCCTGGCCGAGGTCTGGCCATGGCCAGTGAAGCCAGAGAGAGGCCAAAGATCCGTTCGTAGCCTTCTTGGCTCATGGCGATTCAAGAGGCAAATTTACAATAAGGTGATACAACAAGCTTTATGCATTAATTCTTGATATGCAGAAAGCCTTAATTCAATCTAAATACTATAAGATAATATTATAATTTATGCACTTTTAGTACAGTTCTGTTCTCATAGTTTTTACCTTAATATTTCTTGCTGAGCAACAATAACCAACAATATAATTTTATGCAAACTCGTTCAG
Organism: Isoperla grammatica; assembly: GCA_945910005.1. NCBI lineage: Eukaryota > Metazoa > Arthropoda > Insecta > Plecoptera > Perlodidae > Isoperla > Isoperla grammatica. The sequence goes on from OX246740.1 coordinate 41,407,417, forward strand.
TTGACAGCCAAGCTTGGCCGTGGCCTATCAAACCATCCCCGTCTCCATTTGACCTCGCTATTGAGGGCCTCGTTAGACCTACTATACTACAGCAAACAGCAATAAAAACAACTGTGGCTCCCTACTACGCCCATAATCAACGCTCAACACACAGATAATGATGCCGGTCGCTACATAGTCTTTCCGTGCGAGTGCTTTGGAAAAAAAACAACACAGAATGCTTTTGAAGTTTTCCTTGATTATATATATCTCGCGCTAAATAAAGTGGACTTGAACTAATGAAACAGCCTGGTTAACTTTATGCAAACGTCGCTGTCGAGGCGTAATGTTCGTTGCGAGTACGGACCGAGAGACATTTCTAAAAACATTGATTACAGATTCAGATTCAAACAGCTAGACAGTGAGGTTACATCTTCAGTTTCTGACAAGATACTAATACATGTGCTAATACTAATTTAAAACGCCTTCTACACGCTCTACATAAATATATCTTTAAATAATGCTTATAATTAAATGTACCGTATAGATTGATTGGTTTTGGGCTTAACGTCTCATATTTTTGCAACTTTGCTAATCGAGACAATGAGTGGGTGAAATATGAAGATGATGAGGGGGTGTTAAGTGGTAAAGGGCCAGTGGGAGGGTGGGGAGGAAAGGGGAAAAGGGAGGAAAAGGGAGTGGGGAGGATGTGGACTACATTTCGTCCGACTTCTCCTCCTTGACCTGTCCGGCTAGGGTGGCCCTTCCAGAATCATACGCTTCCGCTGGCATAGCTCTCGGGATCAACAAAGCACGCAAACCTGCCCATCACGATAAGCAAGCAGTCCCATAGGCACGATGTTCCGTACAGGCCATACTTGTCATTTAAATAAAACACATTAAGTAGCAATTTAAATTACAAGTGTATAGAATGCGTATAACGGTTTTCAGTCATAAGCAAGGAGTACAGTCATGTCAAGCGTGTCTAATCAACAGGTTTTGATGGTATTAGCTCACAATCAACGGAGTTCACTTCATACCATGATGAGTAACCCAGCCCGGGTTTACGCGTACGACGACAATCTATATACAGTTTAGTAATCTATACTACATGTGCTGGGCCTGATAATGAAGTTAATGAATCCTCGCTTTACAAAATTTCTAATCAAAGTTCTACTTTGCACATTCTCACACTTTTATGCCTAGCGTATAGTTACGTTCGAAATCAATTGAATTTGGAAAACAAAACTGTAGCTACACAATTCACTATTCTCCAGTTCTTTGTTCTTATGAAACAAGATATTGATTAGTAACCAGTGGTTACTATTTACTACAACCTAAATTCTCAAAGTCATGCAGTCATGCTTGATCTCCGACTAACCAGACTCGTCGAACTCGCAAGTTAGGTCGTCGCAGTTCGTTCAACAATGTTAAAATTAAAGCCCACTTGTTATTCAAATGGGAGAAACCATAAAGAAATAAAAGAGGGGACGAGAAACGTTATAGAAAACAAATGAAGTGATCTATCAAATAAAATTACCTCCTAAAAAGAAAAAAATCACCATATTTCAAGAACTTCAATCATTGTACTCTATCAAAATGTCTCTTTTACGTGTTTTAAGTATTGTATTACATGATCCAAAACGAATATTTAATTATAGCAAGCTAACAGTTGTTTTATAGTGGGATATAAAATGGCGATTTTGGTTCCCCTGAGACGACCTAACTTGGGAGTTCGACGAGCCTCCGCTAGGCGGAGATCAAGTAGACCTTGCTAAATTTTAAACACTAAAACCTTTGATTTTACGCGCTTTTAATACAGTTCAGACTCACCTGTTCCCTTCAAGTGATCTAACATTAGTCTTCATTGAATGATTCTCTGTAAGTTCCTAATCAAACGGTTCTAAGGTTTCAATAAACTGTCCCGTGCACACTGTCACACAACCGACAACTACAGCCCGCTGTATGGATGAGGGCGTTGACACCACCTGCCTCTTGAGCTTGGCGCGATGGAAGTCGATCAGCTGTCAATATCGTCGAGACGCGTTGACAGGTGTCAGCGCTGCACAATGCGTGAAGCGCCCAACGCACAATGAGCGGCAAATATACTAAAGGCGTTGATCAACCATATGATCAAGTTCTTTGGTAGAGATTCGCTAATCGAGACGCCGACATGATTGATGTAGCGAGAGTAATAGCGATGATATGAGCGCGGATATGAACGCTGAAGACTTACGTATACAAAGTGCTTGAAAATAATTATTAATAGGTATAATGTGTTATCTTGATCTTGTCATTATGATGTATACACATTACACTGACTAGCCATGAAGGTAGAAAAACATCCATTGCTTTTTTCATTGTGAATCTTTTGATTACTTTTTTGTTTGGATTATTTTATTTATATTTACAATGTTTTAATATTTGTGGTTTATATTTTATTCGCATTACCGCGGATGAACTTTTCTAATAATTCTTATTTAGTTTTCTGACCCTAAATTAATGTTTGTTGTGATATTATTAGATATTTAACAGCTTTGAGCCCTAGCTTATGAAAACTCATGATTAGTATTACTTAATTGACAACTAGAAATATTTATATTGTTAATTGAATATTATTTGACCATTTACAATATTGAATTGTCTTTGAATATGTAGCTGACGTTCTTGTACACGTATTGAGTATCTGCGTTGTTTTTGCATCTTTACCACATGTTATAATTCCATGTAAACTGACTAGTTTACATTTTACGCTCTCTGTAAATGTATTACACGTTCACAATGGGCTCCGTTGGATGAAAAACAAAGTATTTGAGCATATGGTTTGCAAGTAACATAAGGTGAATGCTTTGCATTGCAAAATCGCAATCCTCGTCTTGGCTCAGTATAGAATTTTGGCCCAGGGTGAGCGCCAGTCGTAAAGAAAGACGAAATGAGGTCGCCCAGCTCACATCTCCCCTTTAATTTAAATCTACTTCTCCCTCCTACTTGTCCCTTTCCTCCACAAGTACCTCCTCTTTCGTCATGACCCATACTGGCCACGCCGTAACAAAAAGTAGCTTCGTTCGCCTGTCCTACACTTTAGTGTAAAGTCAGTGTAAACATAATAATTTATGGCGTATCGCCTGTAATTAAAACTTACACTAGTGTTGTCAGTGTAGGAGATTATTACACTGGTAATTTAGTTTATGTAAGACGCTTTGCTACACTGGCCAGTGTAAAACAGGCGAACGAAGCTTATGTGAGATATAAAATTCTCAGAAGAGACGGTCGCTCCACTGGGTTTATTTCAACGGAATTCGGCACCAGATTCCCATAGCACCTCCTGCTCTTTTGCATGGAGTATGCTTGTAATGCGACCTGACAACGCCTGCCAATGGACGCGCTTAAATCACTTCAAAACCGGAGGCTGAGACAACTGTCAAGCAAGTACAGGATTTGTTGCTATGGAATTGTTTTATAACATGGTATTTTCCATTAGAAAAACAAACTCCATATCAACCATAAACAAATCTCTGCATTTCGCCCCTATATAAGTGAATTCAAATGGACATATATATTGGAGAAACTCTTGTGGGTGGAATTGTTGTGAAATCCCGAAATGATTAGTTGGTAATTATCAATGCAATACAGTCATTTGTTTGTCTACACTCTACAGTCTACAACAATGACTTGATGTACGGGAATATGGCCGCCAACAATGTCAGTGACGTCACGTGAATATTAAGAAAATCTTTATATTCAAGTGACGTCACTGACATTGTTGACGGACATATTCCCGTACATGAGGTATTGCAGTTTCTACTCATAGCGGCCATCTTCCCGTACACCAAGTCGTTGTAGACAAACAAATGACTGTATTGCATACCAGCAATTCTTTATTTTATAGCTACAACACTTACAACTTACGGCGTAGATAGTAAAACGGTCGAGTACGTCGTTTTAAACACCAAACAATAAAATCAAGTAATCAAATTCGAATAAGCCAGGCTTTATTGTGGATGATGGGTGTATGAATTAATGTCATGCGGGGTTCGAACCCAGGCGGCTCAACGACGTGTCGTGCTATAAGCAACGTGTTGCCGTTACAGCACGCGATGTTATCTGACACGTTGTCTAGGTGGGTGCGTCCTGGGTGCGGCCTACCAGACGGGACTCGAACCCAGGCCCTGTGGCTCAACGACGCGTCGTGCTATAAGCAACGTGTTGCCTATACAGCCGTTACAGCACGAGATGTTATCTGACACGTTGTCTAGGCGGGTGCGTCCTGGGTGCGGCCTACCAGACGGGACTCGAACCCAGGCCCCGTCCCGGGCGGCTCAACGACGCGTCGTGCTATAAGCAACGTGTTGCCTATACAGCCGTTACAGCACGCGATGTTATCTGACACGTTGTCTAGGTGGGTGCGTCCTGGGTGCGGCCTACCAGACGGGACTCGAACCCTGGCCCCGTGGCTCAACGACGCATCGTGCTGTAGCAAAGTGTTGCCTGTACAGCCGTTACAGCACGCTATGTTATCCGACACTGAAGGTGTATTATATAGTTGGAAACAATAATAGCGTGATGAATCGTAAAACACGACATGCGATTGAGGTGTGATTAGTGGGGGGAGGGGGGGGGGGGAGGCGGGGGGAAGGGGGGGAATAGACCAAACTGTTATGGCGGGTTTACATAACTGACTAGTGAGTGACTAACGACTAGCGACTAAGAGCGCGTTCATGAAACTGACTAGACGCAACAGGCTTCTCTCATTGGCCGACAGTGAGAATACTGCTCTCCGATTGGCTGTGACTAAGGTTTGTCTTGAAGAAGTTGAAGACATCTCAACTCCTTGGTCAAGTCCTTAGTCACAGCCAATCGGAGAGCAGTATTCTCACTGTCGGCCAATGAGAGAAGCCTGTTGCGGCTAGTCAGTTTTATGAACGCGCTCTTAGTCGCTAATCCTTAATCACTAGTATGTTACATAAACGCGCCATTAGGCGCGAAGCAAATACAAGTGAAGCGCCAACTGATTTTTAATTTTTCCATTTTGAATTACGTTATATCTCATAAGGGGTTTACTTGCAGTTAACAATTTTTGATCTGAGCACAGATAACTAATTAGTAATTACTACGTAGCTGAGTATACATCAGGAATCAGGATACGTAGCCCAAACACACGCACGTAATTCTACGCGGGTGCGTCAAGGGTGCGTCTTACCAGATCGTCCCCTTGCAGTGTGACACACGTTATTCTAGTTGGGTGCGTCTTGGGTGAAGCCTACCAGACGGGAGTAGAACCCGGGGCCCCGTGCAGTGAGACACACATTATTCTAGGCGGGTGCGTCCTACCATACGGGATTAGAACCCGCGTACCCTTGCAGTGTCGCCCCTGAAATACACCCTATACATGCGAGACCGATAGAGGACGTGGCCTAACGGTATAAGACGCGATACCCTCATTCGGGAGGTCGCCGGTTCGATTCCGGCCACCAGCAATCCTGACTGATGGTTTTTCCCGGGGATTTCCTCAGTCGTAAAGACGAATCCTGGGATTGAGTCATACTCGGACATTCCTTCCCAACCATCCAAACACTCAACAATCATACCTAGTTATAGACACCAGCCCTTGCAGATGGGAAAACATCAGGGAGTGCTACCTTATCGTGGAGGGCAGGTTTGCGTGCCGTGTTGATCCCGAGAGCTACACCGGTGAAAGCGTATGCTTCTGGTAGGGCCACCCTAGTTGGACAGGTCAAGGTGGAGAAACCAGACGAAAGGCAATCCACGTCCGCCGCTTTACGTCCTATAGCCTACTTGTTCCTTTTCTCCAAACACCCCCGGACGTTACATGATCGTAGTTGTCGAGTACTTCGTTAAACAATAAATGATTATGATCATCTGGTGTGCATATCTTATAACTAACTGGTGTTCCTACGAGGAATGTAGAGGAAAGAGTGACTTACCGCTACGGTGATCGTTGGCTGGCTGGGTGAGTGAATGAACCGGGCGTCGATCGAGCTCGACTGCTGAACACAGACGTCAGACACGGAATGCCAACTCTTTCCCTACACAGTCGAGGCGTTGCGACGGCGCATGACTAACCGACGCTCGCTCGACGTCCATATCGCGGACTAGAGGTACTTCAGAGTAGCGAGCCCCTACCTAGGGCAGCATTCATTCATTCATTCACGTAGATCACTGAGCGTACAATCGATATTTATCATTACATTACATTTGTTCGTCGTCTCCGTACAGCTCCAGTGGCGTATCCAGGAATTGGGAAAGGGATTATAGAGAGTGGAGCCGAAAAATAATTGGGGTTCCGGGGGGGGGGGGGAGGGGGAGGGGGCTTGCCCGAAAAAATTCTCGTCAAGGTAATTTTAGTGCAAATCTGTGCGTTTTACAGCGGCCAACTGAAACATGATTACTCAGTTTCTGGCAAAACATTTTTCCTTAGCACCGCTAATAAAAGGAACCTCAATCAATAATTTTCATATTTTTCGTAATGCTTTTGCTTTTAATAATTACAACAATATACAATAATTATAAAGTAAAGCATCTGTCTATTGAAATACTGTCTTTTGATACTGTCTATTGAAATACTGTCTATTGAAATACTGTCTATTGAAATGAAAACGGTAATTTTCCATGTTTCCTTTGCAAAAGGGGGGGGGGGGGGGTTGTCCCCCCCTCTCCCCCCGTGTATACGCCACTGAACAGCTCATATCGTGTACTGTCTGTTCGACGTATTTAATTGTAGGCACTTCTGACGCGAGACTCAGATTCGGGACCTCGCTGGTTCGATACTGGCCACCGGCAATCATGACTGAAAGTTTGCCACAGGCAACAAAATGTAAATGTGCGAGCCTGTACATTGACCAACATCTGACCAAGTTACACGTTCCGTTGAAAAACAAAAATGTTAGTTTGCATTCGGCAAGATTTTTATCAAAATGCATGAATTGAATTTTGTTGATCGATTTAGGCGTAGATAAGCATAATTTATAGAAATTGTTCGATTTCAGTGTATAGTTAATTCATTTTAGCAATATTATATAGACAATCGACATATTTTATAACGTTTTACAATTTGGTATATATTCTAATATGTGAAAATCCGATGATTGAACTTTCATTGTGTATTGGGGGTTTCCACTTATTCATAAAAGGCTTACCCATTGTTGGGAGATTAGGGAATGGGGGTTGTTATTTCATGTATATAGGGTAATGGAGGGATAACTCAGGCATAAATGTGTAAAGCCGAATTATATATTTATAGGCTCCACATTTATTATAAAAGGCTGTATCTCGATGTACCCTACGGAACACATGATTTCTGAAAAGTAAACCAAAATATGCCATTCTATAGAGAGTTTAATGCCACCTTTCTTATTAATGATTACATGTTCCAATTAATTTTTACGTTTTTTTAAATTACCTATTATTGTGAAAGGTGTGTTGCAACAAAACAAAATCACAAAAGTTAAATTAAAGGTAATTTGAAAAACTGAAATATTTATTGGAACGTTTAAAAAAGTGCATTAAATTCTCCAGGGATGACATTTTGGTTTATTACGGACAATTTTCAAGCATTTTAAAGTAATTTTAACCTTCAGAAATCGGGAGTTACGTAGAGTAGGTCTTTTTCATGTAAATACCAAAACAATATTCAAATATAAAGTCAAGCAGTTCCTCCCCCTAGACAACCCATACTATAGTATCAAAGAATTTCTAACCCTTCCAGACCATTAGATAGATGAGATCATGTTATATTCATACATTCATCCGTGGGAAGTTAAATCTAATAGAGAAATATAATCTTTAGCCCTATATATATATATATATATATACATATATACATATGTATGTAGATGTGTTCTGTTTAATGCATATCGTTTTTGGATGTATCAAGTATCTATCAAGTATAACTTATATATTGTGTATTTATAATTTTATGTAAACGGGTTTAATCTTAAGTTCCTGACAATGCCCATGTATGTTGTTACTATGTAATCAGGGCTGCAAATAAATACAAATACAAATACAAATACAAAAGACTCTGTTTACGTTGCCCTCTTCACAACATTCATAGAATACTAAACGTTCACAGAAGCTGAATATTATATTAGTTGTATTGTCTTGATGCTCATTCGCTCACAGAACGATTGTCTTGCTCAATGCTCATCTTCCACCTCATTAGAGTAATTACTTTTTGTCAGTACATGATAACCATGGACACATTCACCAAGAGACCGGCAAAAAGGAAATTTGACATTGTTCTAACTCAGCTGGGTGGGTGTCAAATCAAGTTAGGGATAATTTGTGACCTGAGTTGGAAACATGGAGATTTCTAACACGGTGGGCGTGACTAATGATGCTTCATGCACTTACATGTGTTGTTAAAGCTACTTTTTAAAAGTAGCACTGTTACAGCTACAGTTACTTGATCTTTGTAAGTAGCTCGCTACTTGTACAGCTACTCAAAAAAAGGAGTGACGCTACTTTAATTTGTTATAAAGGACCAGGAGTACCTACTATTTAATTATTTCTTTGAAAATCTAGGCTTTCTTACCAATGATCATTTTTATGTTAATGAAAATAATGTTATCAACAACTTAGAAGCCACAAATATATGTCTATAAGAGGTTTTATATTTTATAAGGCATTGCAAAATTGCAAAAATAGAGTAGCGGCGAATTTTCGCTACAAATACTCGTATATAGTAGCTTGCTACTCGCTACTTTACCGCATTTTCAAATATAGCGCGCTACCAGTCTCGCTACCAAAAAAAGTAACATGCTACAAGTATAGCGCGCTACTTAACAACACTGCATACACTAACCGGGAGACTGCCTTTACGTATGTGTGAAACAACGCGAGGAATCTGTCTGGTTTCATTGAAACAGCGAGCATGAAAGGGGTTGTAGATAAGGATCTGAGATCGGTATCAGAATAAATACATTTTCTTTTATAATATATTGCTACAATAACGATTAATGAAGTATTTGTGTTTTTAATAATCATTTATGCAAGTCTATAGTTAGCCTATAGCAGACAAAGGTTTTTTATGTTTTGTGTAATGCTATGTCAGAGCCCGTGTTGGCGAGCATGTTGAAATTAAGTTGAAATAATTGACAAATGTTCAAAGTTTTAAGAATGAATATATAAAACTGTTAAATGATAATTAGAATTGCTTTGTGAGAATTTAAGAGTAAAATTGTATTACCGGTATATCATTTTTACATGTGCTAATAAAGAATTTACATACATACATACATACTGGGCACAGCTACCACAGCTAGGCGACTCAAGGATCACATACTCAAGTCGTCTGTCGAAGAGGGGGGGTGGGGGGGGCGGTTGGCGTTTAGTTACAAAAAGCATAATGCTCAAGAATGCAAGGCTGCATCTTAATAAATGTTTCCAACGAAAGAAGATAGTACGATTGTCGTCTTCTTCTTCTTGCCGGCGCAGCTGGACGAGGTCGATTAGGCGTTGGTCTAGTAAACCGCGATCTCTGCGTTCCAGGTTCGAATCCTGGCTTGGGCATGGATGTCACGTGGCGTTCTTTCATCCTCATAATCACCCACTCATCGTCTCAATTAGCCTCGTTGCAGATATATAGGACGTAAAACCCTCAATATCATCTTCTTCAACTTCAACGTTGCTACCCGGCACCTCCACCAAATCTCGTTGTGGCCGTCGTAAAGCTACACTAAGAGAGAGCTAGGAGGAGGTAGCCTGCATAGCATTGCTTTGTTTCCTAACCTCCTACTTCTTCCGTTAACCACTACATGTGGTCGTTGTCAACCGTGGAAACAACTCACGATTAGCATTAAAGTAGCCCCCAAAGTAAGTATTCTCATGCTTACGAAATAACAAGTCCAAAACAACCAACTTATTTTTTTTACTTCTCTATTTCGTATCATCTAATTGAAACAGGGCAATGAGGGGTAATATAATTAACATCTTTAGATTGGATAACTGGAAATTCCTTCACAGCTGGGATGCTTGTACACTCTACTAAGTGAAAGACTGCCTTAACGAATGTATGAAAGAACACCAGGAATATGTTGATTTTCGTTGAAACAGCGTGCATGAAGAGTCGTATTCCAACAATAATACCAATTTCGTTTGAAAGTAGGTTTGTTAATGGCTTGCTATCAAAATGTGTGAAGAGAATCTCATTTGTAGCAATTATTGTAGCGAAGGGTCTATGGGTTATGTTGTGACTTTAGTATTTTGAGCTTCACATAAATATTTAGAAGACTATTAACTTGTTTTCACCATGGTTAGCAGCTTCCCATTGGTTGTTAAGTTAGTAGCTTACTAAATTTTCATCGGAAGTTCATAACACCGTGGCTTAGTTGAATTGTTTTGTTTCTTCAACCAATGTAGGGTGAATAAAAGATATTCATTTAAATAATTTAATAACAAAACATTATATTCCAGTTATTAAAGTGGTACAATTTAAAAGAGACATGTTTGGTAATTCAAAACGAAGCGAAAAATTACATAAATTATCGAGAGAAATGTTGAAGGAACTGTTCATTCTGCATTTTGCTTGAAGTTTATTGAATAACCACCACTCCCTGGATCTTGGTTCAGCTGGAAATTGTTTGTCGACAAACCGAATGGGCGTAATATCATATTCCCAAGGTCTTTCAGCTTAGCTGCAAAAAAAAAACACGAGTTAGTATTTGTGAGTAGGCAACGATTGTCATAAATTAATTTATTCAATGTAGATCATACTCGGTTATAAAACTGATTTACAAAGGACAAAGAAGGTAGTGTAGGTCTAAGTAAATATTTAAATACAACTATATAGGCCCTACCATTACAATGTTTAGCAATAGTAAAAACACTGACCAAAATAAAAGAAACTAGCATAAGACATCTGCAAGACTTTTGGACAAGAGACAAGACATTTGCACAAGCAAGAATGGAGAATGCATCCGCTTCCAAGGTGACGTTCACCTTTTTTTACCAAAAAATACATTTAGGAAAACCACATGAAAAATTTTAGCATGCCAGTTCTTAGCATATCATACTAAAATTAATTATAAAAAAAAGGCTAAAAGAATATTTAAAGAACTAGCCCATGACATTCCAACCTTTGAGATTCATCAAAGTGCGGTGGCTACGCACCATTTTTTTAATGTAAAGAAAACACAATTAGTTTTCACCAGGTCAGTTAGACCTAGGCTGTTTTTTCATTGTAGATTAAAAACAAAGATTGCACATGTTATAGCAAGGTTTCTGATTCTGGCTAAGAAATTTGACCCTTATTCTGGAGCATACTGTACATTTCTATTTCAAACAATCTGCCTACTTGATAATCAGCTGAGTTGTATTTTCTACGTATTGATAATTTGAACCTAAAAAATCTTAAAGCCAATTAAGCGAGTCGAATAATGAAGATTGAGATAAAAAATGTCACCAAAGTTGTGAATGACAATCAACCAGCATAAAAAAGTAGGACAAAAAGTGGGCATGAAAAAGTATGCTTATTTATTATTAGGATCACCATAGCCAGTCATAAAAATGGTCAATAACTAGGGGGCCTATACATAGGCCAACTTACCCATCATTTCAACTTTCAATTTTTCATTCCTCTCGTTTATTTGTTCAGGCAGTCGTTTCGAGGCAATAATAGCTTCCCGATGTAACGGGTCAAGTTCTAGAATTTTGTTATAGTCAGACAATGCCTCGTCCAATTTTTCAGTCTCTTCGTACAATTGAGCTCTTCTAAAATACGCTTTCAAATAAGAAGGGTTCAGTTCTACGGCTTTCGTACAGTCGCCGATGGCAGACTTTTGTAAGTTGAGTTTCATTTTAGCCGCCGCCCGGTTGGAATACAAGACGGCCCGATCCTTCCCAAACGAGAGCGGACATGTTCGAAGGGCCGACGTGTAGCTACCGGCCGACTTCTCGTATTCACCCAACTTGAACAAGTCGTTCCCCGTTGACTTCAGCTCCTCCGCTTTCAAGCGTAACGACTGCAAAGGAAACGTATTAGGCCCTAAGTTAGAGTGACACAAGTAGTGCTAACCCATGTGTGTTTGGTAGGGATAGAGTTTAGTTGTTGAGTCCTACTTTAAATCAGGCCTAGGCCTACAAACATATTATGTAGGCCTACATGCCAGCTAGCCTACTTGGGTGAAATCTGTAAAACTGGTTTTCTGTTGGGCATGTACTCAGTACATGAGGCTTTCAGTGAATCAGCACAACCTTATACCACCTCAGCTGGGAAAGAGAGGACGCCGATTGGCTGAAAGCTTCATCAGTGCAAGGGCTACACTGCACAATGCCGAACACATTCCACAACTGAATCCAGGCTAATGAAGCTAGGCCTATTGACCTATGAATTCTGAACTGGGTGATTTCTATCTAGAATAGGCCTAATATTCGGATACATCTTAGGGCCTAGATACGCAGGCCTAGGCCTAGGCTCGCAAGATCTAAGATTTAATTGACTTACGATAATAAAGAGCAAGGTCGCCAGTATCCAAGGCATGAGTCATCCATCTCTCATGATAGGTTAGGGCATGGTTAGGCCATCGTTACACAAAACCCTAAAACCTGAATAGATGCTTACCTCCCTTTCTTCATCAGAATAGCCTACATCAGCATCTTTCAATGCATCTTCGTCAATAAAATCATCTTCTTTCACCGAATTCTGTTCGTCATCCGAATGGTCAAAATCTTCTAAAATATCATTGTTAGTGTCAGCCACATTTTCTTTTGGCATTTCCTTTTCTTCTTTACTAGTAAAATCAGAACTTTTGATTGCAGAATCTTCTAAACCCTTCGTTAATTCTTCAATAATTTCGTCATTGTTGGGTATGGAATATGATGTACCAGATTCCAAATTTATATTATCGTCGCCACTCTTTCCACTACTTTCGTCAGCCATTTGTTATGACATACTACAGCCTGCTTGATCTTACTGTGGGGCGAAAACGTGTAAGAACGATGGCGGTGCATTAAAAGACACGAGTTTTAAAAAATCACAAAATTGTCAGCAATGTACCAAAATATAATTTTACCAGCAGTTCTTGTATACATTAAATAAGTTAAAAGAAATTGATTGAAGCGGACCTCGACGATGTACCACAGACTAGTGACTTTGCTTGGGGCAAGTCTTCGTGGTCATACTCGAAATCGAGTCAACTCGGATTTAAAGAAATTACAGTTTGTGTACAGTATACACTGATAAAGTTACAATGCAGTGTTACTAGCCCAAGTGGCAAGTGCAAGTGTATTCTTTTTTGCAAGTAGGCCACCAGACGTCCCGTTTTTCAAAGCACAGTCCTTGCTTTCATGCACCTGTCACGAGAGCTACCACCTGGGACGTCGAACTGTCCCTGTTTTCCATTCTGGAACGTTTTATTAATTTGATATTCATTATTGCAATGCATGAAGCAACCCTTGCCTCAATCATAAGCAAGAAAATACCCCCCCCCCCCCCCCCCTCCCGCAAACACACAACCAGTATTCCATGTCCCGGGTTTTTAATTTTGAAATTTGGTCCCCCATATCAACACCCACATTGTGTTTTTTATCACCCAATCACTTACTTTACTAAACTCGTTCTGCAGGCTGATCTCAATCTCGGTGTCCTTTATTAGCATTGTAAAGAAAACACTATCTTTGGTAAAAAGTCTTCACTTACCTAATTCAATCGAACACAGTATCCTGAAGCATGGTAAACATCAGCCCAAGTACACTTTGCTGGGGAACCCCTGTTATAACCCTTTTTTTGTCTTGGAAAGCTTGTCAGCAATTATAGGCCTACCAACTTCATAATAAGCGGAAAAAAGGATACAGTATGAAACTTAGGATAGGTTACATGATTTTTCATGAGAAACCACCATGTTTTTGATATTTTGGGGACCCCTAAATCAAACAAAAAAATCATCTTAGCAGGAAATACAAAATGAATTTATTTCAATGTTTATTCTGAATACAAAAATGAACAAGTAAATATAACTTTGAACACTCAATAAGATAAATAGATGACTACAGCTATGTATATTGTATAACGTACAAGAACTGAAAAGTTGAGCCACCTAAATAGTCGTTTTACAAAACTGTTGCTGAAATAGCAGATTTATGGCGTTTTCCAATGGACTGCACTAAGTGCGTCGATTAATTGTTGTTCTAATTGTTAAAGATGCACTCAATGCGGTCCAGTGCAGACCTTGGAAAACGCCATAAGTTCATGGTTCATTGTTTTGTATTATATATATGATATTGATGTACTGTTCTAGAGATAACTTACTGAAAGAAAACATTTTCCTTCTTATACGTATTGCATTATTATTATTATGTACATAAATAAATCGATTTGATTGATGGCATTTAACATTGATGAGCATATTACGTAAACAGTAAATGTACCATACCAAAGCATGGTTTATTTTTTTATTTTTTATGGGTTTCTAGAAACCATTACAATTTTAAAATATTATTTTTTACTCTTTACATGTAATGGTCGGTTTACACACGGGTCTAAGGATAAAGGTTTCAAGTTGAAGCATGCTAAATACATTAAAGTGTTCACACACGGTCACTAGGTCTAAGAGCCAGGTCTAAGGATTTAAGAAGTTGGCCAACTTTCAACTCTTAGACCAGGGATTTAAGATTCTTAGACCCAACCTATCAGAGCGTCGACTTCACTATCGTTTCGCCAATCGGAGAGCGACTGCATCAGTCTTAAATTATTCAGTGTTTATCAGTGTTTAGCAAAGATCTATGTGAACCGAGAGGCTTTGGATATTAAAACCTTAAACCTAGACTTTAAAAATCTGTGTAAACGCACCATAAAATGCTTGATGCCCTGGTAGCAATAACTTCATTACTTTACAAGGAATACCAAGGTGCACTACTTCCAGTACATACTTCATAAATTATAGAAATCAATTCGAATTACTATATGTACAGTAGAAAATATAACAATACATTCGTATTTCTTCAACACAAATAATTCAATGATAGGTCACATCCCACAAATTACCTTCTACTTGAATTGTTTGCTCTAGTCAATTTTTTATCCAAGAAGGGTTACTCAAAACTCTTGAGTGTTGAGACATTTTACTTCAGAATTCCACATTTATAGACACAGAAAAAACAAAAACAAAACTACTGATTGTAAACCAGATATTTGATTGAAATGTTCAACTGTAAATGGTGCTTTTTTTTTAACTATTAAACCCGCGCTTGGTCAACAAATACAGCTAGTCTTTTGAAACAAACTCTTAAAACTTGCAAATGTTTACAGGTGTAATGTATCATTTGTTTGTGAAGGGTATATGTATGTTATTCTGTGTCAATTGGCAATAGCTTTGGCTGCTGAGGCCAACAAAGATTCTATTATTTATTATTATAATTCAAATAGATTTGTTAGTTAAGAAAAGGGGTACCGTATGAATAAGAACATTTTAAAATTACGAATTACTGTTTTTGATATGGGGGGGGGAGGAGGGGGTGTAGTGTAGAACATAGGGGAAATAGGCCTAACCACAACTAAATTTTAAAAAATACATCTAGTCTAGCTTTAAAAGTTTCTTCCTAATAATGTGAACAGTACCCAGAGGCAGTCCCAGTAGTTTTCAGTTGTTAATTTTACACATTCCTCTATCTCCTCCGCATCCTATATCCTAGACAGACTCTTATTAACCAATCGAATTGAGTGAAGTAGTTAACGGAATAGTAAACACTTCAAAAGAGAATGGTACCAAAAATTCTCTAGAAGAAAATTTAACCATAAATGTACAATTAATATTGATGTGTCAAAATACAATTTGATAGTTATTTTCCTGAGTAATGCTACATGTGAGTAACACATACACACACACGCATGTGAATAAAAATTAGTGATGCACATAGACATAATACAAAAGGTTAGAAAGGTAGCATCTCTTAACACTATATTTTCATAGCCGTCAATATCCGGTTGCCAAGATTTGCATCAAACAATACTGAAAACATGCAATGCAAAACCTTAAAGAAAAAAGTAAGCTCATATGTCATATCTTATTCATTTTGACTCAGACTGAACGGAGAGCGAAATGGAGCGGTTCCAAAACAATCCATGGATTAATAGCATATGTGTTGTAGAATGAATGAATGAATTATATACTTAACAAGCTTACTCAAGTATTGGACAACCCTGGGAAGCATCGAGACTACTCTACTTTAGCAGATATATTTGGCAATTTGCTGCACCAAAAACCGCAATCAGTACAGAACTACATTATGAGGTCAATGAGTCCTATCTCTACAGTAAAACTAGAAAATGCATGACGGCCTAATATTAAGCCAAAATGTCGAGATATCAACAGAACAGAAGAACAGAAGTACGTTTGTTCTTCAGTAGGCGACATTGGGCATAGACGCCAAGTCTGTGCGTCGACCAATACCCTATGGCCTATACCGTACGTAACCCATCGGACTAAGGCCTGGTTACATTACTGACATATTACATGGGTAGGTTAAATTACATGGGTAGTTCTAGTACTAATTTGTGTGTGTAAACATTTAAAAGTTGCTACCGGTAAGAAATCTAGGACCTGGGCCCGGTTTCACAAGAGGTCTTAAGTCTTTTTTGTCTTGTCCTAAGACCGGCCTAACTTTGAACCTCTTGTGAATCCAGGAAAATATCTGAAAACAGACTTTAAAACATATTATTGGAATGCTCATTGTGTCTTTGTTCCAATCAGGAATAAATAATTTCTTCATGTGACCTGGGTCTGGTTTTACAGGAGGTCCAAAGTTAGTCCGGTCTTAGAGTTAAGACCAGAAAAAGACTTAGGACCTCTTTTGAATCCGGGCCCTGGTTTACATACATACCCGAGTTAGATTTCGTACAAGGGTCGTAGCAACTTTCAAGCGTTCACACACAGAAATTACCCATGTAATAAAGTGTCAGTGTGTAAACCAGAACTTCATATGAACTAGCTGTCGAGTGCGCTGTAAAACAGCAAACAATGATGGACGCTAGAGAAATCGCTTTAGAAAATGACAAATCTATACATACATGGTATGAAAATATAATAATAATGATACAGGCCTAGACCAGTTAATTAGTTCAAAGATATAATTCTGGTATCAGTACAAACTACAGAAATATACTATAATAATAGAGGATGGTTAGGATAGGCTACCTCGTATGATCAGTTGATCACTAAATGATCGAGATATGAAAACTGATTATCCCTAGATATAGCTATTCTAAATTCTAAAATTCAGTCAAGAGACTTAAAATTAGCAGTAGTCACCATCAACCTTAAAATAGGTACTTACCTACATTACGCATATTTCTAACAGGTGTATGAATAACAACGTGAGAAATTATATACTATTTTAAGGATCTGTTGCACACCATACAAAAAATGATGCCATTATAATAATATTTACAACGTGTAGGCACAGCACAGGCTACAACAATTTATACCTACAACAAAATATTCATAAAATTCGATAACTTAATTGTTTCGTATTGTTAATTTGTTGTCATCTCGTTATGAGATTCATATCAGGAAAAATTAAGCCAACACTGTAGAAACATAGTTGACTATGGATAATGGACCTTTTAAAAAATACAAACTTTCTTTTTTTTTTACAAACACAACAGTCTACGATCTCCGTCGATCACCGGATTCTTACGAAAAATAAACTATAATAACGTGTAATCAATAACACTGAATTGTTGTGAGCTTTGTAGACTTGCCGGAGAATAACGCCAGATAGCCATATGGGTTGAAGGTATTATTAATATCGCTTAAACCTTCGGGGAAACTAAATAAAATAGGATTCTCATCATATATAGACCATATCACTAATATGCCGTAGTCGAACGAACAGGTTCAGACACGGCGGATCACGGTTTCGGGTATTATTCCGGGGTGTCGTCGCGAACGGGAAGGACACTTGATGGCGAACAAGCGGAGATCAATCAGGGAGAACGGAAGACCCGCGCTCGGGAATCATCTCCTCCGCTTGGGCACGGGGGCCGGTTCGGTGACGACGCTGGAGGCTCTGCGCTTGGTCGCGCCCACGACCGCCACCTCCGCAGCTGCGAACCAATCAGACGACACGTCAGGGGTGGTTTTTTGTATTTTGCTTCCGGTGGTCTACGTGACGTCACAGCGGCCATAATGGGGAGAGAAATTGTGCGTCGACATTTGAGCTGTCAATACATGCTGACCCACAAAACATGGGAATTTTAGCACGTATATCCCCCGATAAACTTAAAGAAAATGATTACTATGTATACTACCATTGTAAATGATTTAAAGAGTAATCGAGAAAAAAAAAGAGTTTATTTATGTTGCTTTCAATTCAATTAATAATAGCAAACCAAAGTAGAGAACAGTTGAATTTGCACCAAATGGCAGCTGAAATATTGTAACAATTGAACTACCAAACAATGTCATTGTGGCGCCCAGTATGGCCGCCATGTGGCTTGCGCATTACGTGAATACACCCTTTGGCTAGAGATGTTTGAAAATGGTTTTATTTAAAAAAACAAAATCGTTTTATTCTAAACCAAAATGTGGTGTTATTTCGGTGTTATTTTTATAATGGAAATGGAGAAATCAGGAAGTTTCAAAGCAACGGAAATTTTCACTCGCTTCCAACGAAAATTTTCACTCGCTTCATACCGCTTTATTTTGAGCAACGATATCTACCAGCAACGCTGCAAACCACTTTTCCATCGGCCAAAATGTAGTTGGTAAACAGTTTGAGACTCAACTGTTTTACCGACTTAGGGTCAAAAGTAGTAATTATTACGTAAAATATGCAATTTTTACTGTAAATAGTTAAAAATGCTGAAAATGGTGTTATTTCGCTATTTCAATACTCAATTCGCGTTATTAAAATAATATGGTGTTATTTCGCGATTTGATTCCTTATCCTTCATGGCCAACATGCCGACATCTGTCAAAAAAAAGTTCTTACACCACAAATAATGAATTTCGTTTTATCGCAGATTCCGAAAAACAAACGTCTCTACCTATGGCCTATACTAAAGTTGCCCATAGATAAATATACACTACATTATTTCCAATATTATTTTTTTATTCTGCATTGTGATATTCCATGAAAAGTATTACATATTGTTTAAAATCAAGTTAGGTCTAACCACATAAAAATTTTAAATTAAATTGTGTGTGAATTACGATGAGTCCAAACCGGAAACTGTGATTAAATGTGTAAGAGAGCTAAGCATTTTTTAAAAGAAAGTTGTGAGAACTCAACTGAGAGTGACTAAAAAATGTACTAGAACATTCTCATAGGAATTTTCAAGGATTTCTCATGACATTTAAATGTCTCTTCAGGATTGAAAAACTAGTTGGTGGCAATACTGCAATACTAATTTACACAATCATAGCATAGCTTTTTCATGTGGACAACCTATCATTTAGAAAAATTGCATGGAAGAATGTGCAACAAACACAACTGAAATAACTAAAATAGCCGCGTACCAATATTCAGCGGCTAAGTACCTAACTGCTTGCAAGTAGAGTAAGCGGAAGAAATCGCCGCCGACTTCGCTTGCAAGCAATTCATACGGCCGGCGGAAAAAGCAGGTATTGATTTAGGGACAGTGCGGCTAACTTAGCGAAGTCAGCAGCTAAATATTGGCACGTGACTATAATAAACATAATCACGCTTTGTGTGAACCTAACCTGGCTTTTCCACACGGTAAGAGACACTGATTGGTCACTGCGTGCAACGAAGTTCTTTTGTAGTTGTGTTTGTTGTAGGCCTACCCTAAGCTCTTCTTCCAACTTGTGCCCTCCCTCAAATAGGCATAGATCTACTGCCAATACAAGTTGAGATGTAGCCACGAAATAATACGAATAGCTGTGAAATGAACGTTACCTTCATCACTGGCCGCGGGTGCTGCATTTCGAGTCCGTCGAGACAGCCGATTGAAAAGAGGGCGGGGCTTGTAGAGGTCGTCACTGCTGTAGCGCTGACCTCTGCTGGCGGGGGTCAAAACCGCATTGCTCTGCCTAGAGAGTTATCGAGCGTTAGGTAGCACTATATTGGAATTTCACAGCAGGTAGGCTAGCCCAAGGTCTACTGGATTTACTCCTAGCCGAGTAATTGCGAAGCGCAAAGTAAGGTCATTGAATGAGATCCAAAATCGCCATTTTGGATCCAACTACAAAAATCGCATTTTTATTTAAACAATCCTCACCAATAATGTGAACTTATGCGTAAAGTATTTCCTTTGAAAATATAGAATAAGAAGACAAAATCTCATTACAGATTGTTATTTTGCCTTTTTGGCCCATAATTTGTTTTGACAGATCAATTCATTTGTTTTTCTGAATGATTCTCCCATTGAATAACATGTGATTTTTAACATTATGGAAATAGGTTAGATGACCTTACTTCGCGCGCGCTACAAGCGATCTAGTGGACCTTGGGCTAGCCTAGCTAGATACAATGTACACTTGCCAACATCCGGTAGATCAAGGGTAGTGTAGAAATTAGTTCGACATTCTTTACCAACACTTCTTCGGGTTAGGTGAATAGCTTAGTTGTGTGAATCTAGCAGTGAGGAGATAAAAAGAAAAGATGTTTGTGATGTTTGGTTAAATCATATTGTCTATAGGCCTAGAAACTTTTAAATGCTTGGTCCTAGCTGGAGAGGATATTTAAAAAAGCTGAACATACGCTATTGGCATAAATAAACGCGCACTAGCTATGGCACAGGCTTATTTCAAGTTTAGAACAATACAAAGAGTGTTCGAGTTGCAGTTTGAAAGATGCAAGGCCTGGTCCGTTAGTTTAATGTTCTAAACATGCATCATTTATTTATTGAATATATATAATTAGATGAGCGATAGCCAATCTTTCCATACAACTCGATTGGTGCTTTGTCTGTTTGTCTGTCTGTGCACCAAATTTTGTTCGTCGCGCACAGGTCAAACAGCTTGACGGATTTGGCTGAAATTTTCGGTCAACACCCGTGACCACTAAACTCGATGCTGTTAACATAATCAGCTAAATCCGTCAAGATGCCAACCTACAAAAAATTAATTACTGAAAAAAATACCCAATTTTGTTAAAATTGCTCATCTGTCAACGCGGAGCGTTTTCCTAGTAATAGGCCTATAGAATAGATAGTATATATATACTAGGCCTATATACCTTCTATCGGCGTCTGCGCCGGCCGGAATGACGTCCTCAGACTTGGCCGGCAGTCGGTCGGCGGACATCTTCTTGGCGTGTTCGCCCGACGAGGCCGAGACGTCGCTCTCGGGGCTGAGCGGCATCACGAAGTCGGCGCCCGCGGGGGGCGTGGCCGGGCGGGGGGTGGGAGGTTCCACCGGGGGGGGCCTGGCCCCCTTCGACCGGCCCGGCCTCGGTCCCCGCTCGCCGGAGGAACCGGAACTGCCGCCACTGGAGCGACTGTCGGGCGTCGGTATGGCGCGTTCCGGTCCCCCCTTCTCCTCGTTGTTGTTGATACCGTACCCTTCCGACGTTGTCTTGCCGACGACTATGTCGAATATCTCCGACCGCGAGAGGTTGCCGGAGCTTGTTTTAGACGCATTGTGCGACGGCGGCGCGGACGAAACGGGAAGACTCTTGGCCTCCGGTTCGGACGCGGCGTAGTCGCCGTCGACGTACTTGGAATTCGGTTTACGAGAGCGTCTTCCCTCGCGTTTCTCCACCACGGGCGGCGACACCTTGGGCGGTCTCATCTGCGGCGTGCTCGCTTTCGCGAAGCCGGCGGCCTTCCTCGGGTTGCCGTTGACCTTGTGTCGGCTGAGGGCGCCGACCGGGATCGGAGACTTGACGACAAAGCCGCCCACGCCTTCGGCGTCGTCCGGTAATTGCGGCCGGACGGTCGGAATCGTAGACGCGTTGTCTTCGAGTCTCTTGGGAAGTTCGACTTTGCTTTTGACGCTGACCGGCGTTGTCGATTCCGCGCCCGGGCCGTCGTTTAATGAGGTTGCCTTACCGACGGTCTTGTCGATGTTCTTTTGGGGGGCATTGACGTTCTTCGAAATCGGCGACGTCGGCGAAAGCTTCACTGTAGCATTCCTACGATTGGTCGTGGAAACGCCCACTTGCCGCTGCTTGCCATTCCTGCCCGACGATTTTACGTTATTGCCCGCAGATGCGACGGGCGCACGTGAATCTTCGACGAAACTAATTGTGCCTCCGTGCTTGGTAGCACCACTGTTCTCTCCATCTCCTTCTGGCGGAGAAAAAGAGGAGTCATTGAAATCGTCCAAATCTTCACTGTGAACGGAGCAAACATCCAGGTCCGACAATCGTTCATCCTCGGTCAGCACTTTCATGTATGAAAGGAAAATCCTGTCGTATTCATTAATTTCCGGAGACTCGAAATACTTCAGATCTTGTTCATCGTCATCGCTTTCCGGCATCAAGTATTCAGGATCTTTCAGGGGTATTTCCACAGGCATTTGCACTACAACAGGCAGTGCTATTTTTACTGGCGAACAGACTGTTGGCGCTACTTTCTCGATTGATGCTTGTTCAACTTCTGATGTACTTTCTAGTGGTAATATTTCAGTTCGTAATGGAATCTCAGAGGGTTGCAAGATTTTAGACCGTGTAGAGATTTCAGCTGGCAGGTGCATTTCAGGAATCTTAGGTGACTGAATAATTTCAGGAATCTCTGCTGGTTCTATGACATTAGGAACCTTGGCTGGTTGTACAGTTTCAGTAATCTTTGCACAAGAAATCTTACCACGATTCATGAAATCAGAAACCTCTGTTTTCTGCACACAGATTTTAAGAATTTTTACTGGTTGTACAAGTTCAGGAATCTCAGCAGGTTTCATGACTTCAGGAATCTGAGCCGGTTGTAGGATTTCAGGAATCTTAGCAGGTTTCACGACATCGGGAACCTTAGGTGGTTGTACAACTTTGGCAGTCTGAGCCGGTTGTAGGATTTCAGGAATCTTAGTCGATTGAATTATCTCAGGAATCTCTGCTGGTAGCATAATTTCAGGAATCTCTGCAGGTTGTAAGATTTCAGGAATTTCTGCTGGTTGTAACATTCTAGGTATCTTGGCTGGTTGTAGGACATTTTGTTGGGACAACGATTCGTCTTTCTTTTTAGACTTGACGGGACTTTCGTCGGAGCTAGAAATGCCCTGAGCCCTTCGGAACTCCCTCTGACGTTTCTTTTCCAGTTTGGCCAACGTCCTACGCTGCTGCATTATCTTACGGACCTCGTAGATGTTCGCGGCTATCTTGGGTTTCTTTATCTTGAGTACCAGCTTGCCCTCGTTGTTGATGCAAATGTATTCCCCCTTGCACGGCAACAGAGGGTCGACGACTTCTAGCCGTGGCTTCTTTACCGCGGGCGGGTCGCTGTCTTCGCCGTCGGAGGAAGAGTCCGTGTCGGAGTCGCGGGCCCTTTCCTCGGAGGCGTCGCGGTTGCCCCCCTTGCCAGTCTTGCCGCCCCCGCTGCCGCCACCCCTCTTCTCCCGGTGTCCCGCCTCCCTGGATCCCGCCGCGGGGGTCCGGGAGGAGCTGGACGAGCGGTCGCGGGCACCGTTGCTGTCCCGGTCGGTCGAGCCGCGGTCGTCCGACCTCTTGTCCCGGTGTCGGCCGTGGTCGTCGGCCAGCTTCCCCTTCTCCTTCTTGCCGTCCTTGTGTTTGCCGGCCGGCTTCGACTTCGGATCCGTTTTCACGTCTTCAAGTTTCGCCTTCACGCTCGAACCCTTGCCGTCCTGTTTCGCCGACCGCTCCTTGTCGGCGCTGCCGTTCTTGATCTTGTACTTGTCGTCGCGCCTCGACTTGTCGACCGGCTTGGACCTGTCGGTGCCAGCGGGCTTGGTGGACTTGTCTTGGTGTTGTTTGGACTTGTCTTCGAGTTGTTTGGACTTGTCGTCTTTCGGGACGGACTTGTCGGAGGGCTTTGCTCGCTCCTTGTCGACGGGTTTGGATGACTTTTGATGGTTTTTGCCTTCGGCAGCTTTAGAATCTTGGCTACTGCTGTCGGTGTCCACTTTATGTTTCCCCTCCTTTTTATATGACTTCACATCTTTCTCATAATTCTTGCTGGATTTGTCATCTTTTTTCATAGATTTGTCGATTTTCTCGTCAACTTTCGTTTTTATTATTTTATCTTCTTTTGCATCTTTCTTAGTGGATTTCTTATTGTTATCCCCTTCCTTACTTGATAATTTCCCATCACCATTTTTATGCAATGATTTTTCCCCTCCATCACTTGGTTTTGATGACTTGACATCTTTCGGATGTTTACTAGGCGATTTGCCCAATTTTTCCTCCTTGGCGGGCAAAGAGTCTTTCTCTGAATGTCGCACCAACTTTTCTTCCCTTTCTTCTTTTTTAATCGGCTTCTCTTCTTTTCCTATCTTTAAAGTTGACTTCTCTTCCTTAGAACTTCTTTTGACTGTGGTGTCTGCTTGGTCAAACATACTGAATAACTTCTCTTCCTTGTCAATAGTTTTAACTGAGGGAGCTTCTTTCTCATGCTTCTTAGTCGATTTATCATCCTTTTCGTGGCTTCGAACAGACTTCTTTTCCTTCTCCTCCTTTTTAACCACTTTCTCTTCTTTCTCCCCCTGTTCAATTTTCTTTAGTAACTTTGCATCCGACTCGTGTTTTGTATCAATTTTGTCCTGTCTGTCTTCTTTCCTGTCTCTGATTACTTTCTCGGGTTTTTCAGCTCTGACGATAATTGCTTCTCGCTTCTCCTTCTTCACTGGTTTCTCCTCGGCCACGATACTCTTCTGATCGGCTTGCTCGATCCTCTTGGACGTAGGATCCTGCTCGACCGCCTCCGGCCCGGACGAGCCGTCGCTCGAAGACGAGTAGCTCGAACTGCTCGAGTCGGAGTTGGAGCTCGAGGGTCGGGATGTCGACGAGGAACTACTGTCCTCGTCGGAACTGTCCGGCTCCGCCACGACAAACGACTTCTTCGTCTCCTCGTGCGCGACTCTTGACTGCTCGTTTTCATCCCTGGAGTCGACTTCCGGCGGGGGGTGTTTGACGTCCGCGGTCATCTCGCCGCGAGTTAGCGAGCGGTCGTCCACGGCACCTACCGCGATGCAGGCCTCGTTGTCTGCGGTTTCTACGGGGAACATGCACGGAGTCACGGGGCGATCTTTGAGGACGCCGTTGAAAGATATGGTCGAATGGCGACTGTCGGGACTGGTGAGTCCGGATATGCCGGAAAGGCTACTGCCTGCAGAATTTTCGTTGATGTCTCGCAAAGGTTTGAACGGAGGAGATTGCTCTTCGTCCCTGTCGTCGTTCAACTCTCCCTCTTCCGCGGAATTGTCGGCCCTTTTAGTGATGTCGCTTTCGGGCGAAATGGGATCCAAATCTTTCGGCAGCAGGTCGGTGAAGCTGATCTCCTTCTTAGTTTCGGAATGGTCAATGTTGAAACTGAACGGAGGAGGTTTCGAGTACTGTGTTTCCAGACTTTTCTTGGGTTTTTCAATGCCCAGAAAGTTATAAACTACATCTTCCACTTGCGGCACAAACACCGTCAAGACTTTGGGGTTGACAACTTGGTCGACGATTCTCTCGACACCCATTTCGAGAAAGCCCGACTCGTGAATATGTTTGCGCAGGCTGTCTCGTAGTAAATTCTTGTTCATGTCAGGTCGCCAAACTTGATTTGCCAAAAAACCAGATACAGTGCCCTCCACTCTCTGATGAAGATTTTGATATGCAGGCTAAAACAGAAAAGAATCACTTGTTTGAAAATTGAATTAGAGGTTCCGGTAGGTTATCCGACATCTGCACGGACTTAGAGCCAAATGCTTAAATTTATGACTTTAACAGAATGACGATAATAAACCAATGTGCCACCAATTGATGAATAACTTCCAGCAGGTGCAACGCTGTCCCGTCAGCTAATATGAACAAGACCAAAACAAGTGTAGGCCTAGAACCGTAGATTTTTTCTTACTAGGTCCAATTTATATGATTTAAGATCCAGACCTTTCTCTTCTAGATAATACTAGGATGACATCAAATCTGGACCAGGTCATTGCAACGATATACCGGCTTTTGGGCACATCCTTAATCGTTAGTCATTTTAGTAAATGGACCTTAGGTCATGTAGCCTAGCCCGTAATTCGACCAGAAAGATCAATGACAATGGTCAACAATGAAAGTAACAAAATCACGACCAGCCCGGTTGCAATTACAGTACGCATCCTAGAGCACATCTCAAGACAGCTCTACATAATAACCCCATTCATTTGGTGCTTGTGGACATTCAATCAACTGGCTGAAAACTGTTGCGCCACATGCATGCCGTTTCATTTCCATATTAGATTTGCAGGAAGGGCAATGCAACTACGCTAGAGGGCCTAGCCTAGGCCTACATGTTAAGCATACAATTTTATTCGTGCACACTTGTAAATCCCTACGTGCCTAGGCCCTTGTATTTCAGAATTAGGCTACCTACCTTCTTATAGAACTCCAAAGAAGACTAAGGCCCTAGATACATGCTTAGGCTAAGCTTAATCATTTGTTGTTGCCTCACATCACTGGTGAGTGGTGACTAGGGATGTCAACAGGTACCCGGGTACCCGTTACCCGCCCGGTACACATGGGTACGGTTCCAACTTTTCAATACCCGTTACCCGGTACTACCCGTTCCCTTCTTCTGTTCAAAACGAAATTGATTCAACATTGCGATATTTCCCTACTGGCGTCTTTGTGCGAGCGTACAAGCCGCTCTTTTCAATTTGCCGGCATTTAACTTGATCCCCCCCCCCTCGACAGCGTCGCTGACGAATGAGACGTAAAGCCCAATTAGTATCATCTTCTGTAGGCCTATGGCAGAATGCTGCGGAACGGTTGCGAGTCCGAGGGAGCGCACCCGCCGCCCGTCGTAGCTTTACCGCGATCATGTTCTCGTGTTCGAGCTCGGACTATGACGTCATCGCTTTGACGAGGCCGACCACCGCCTACCGTAGCGGAGACGCTAGCTTTGAAGCTTTGTTGAATACTTCCGCGATCGTTTTGCATCGAAGACAATGCAACCTGATACCGTTTAATTTTTACAACTTTGCGAATCATTTGACACCCATGACGATAAAACGCGTATTTAATATTATTTACTACCTGGGTAGTCCGGGTACGGCGCGAAGGTACCCGGGTACAAATATTTCCGGGTATTGACATCCCTAGTGGTGACCCTCTGGGTCAGTGGCAACGAGCTGACCATTCTTGGTACCACACTCCATGAACAAATCAACTCTTGGCCTAGGGCCTAGCCAAATTTTAGGCTAGACCTACATACTCCCACCTATTTTTAACAACCACCGACTATGGGTCTGGGTAGGCCTAGGCCCCCCCTCTAGGCCTAGGCCTAGCCTAGGGCAGCCCCCTGCAAGTAACTAGGCCTAGGCCTAGGCCCTAGGCCTCTAGGCCCTGATGTTGGTGCGGTGGGTTCTGACCTGCATGTCCTAGGCCTCCCATGCATTCAGCATAGGGTTTCGATGAAGACAACCCTCTGTCTAAGGCTAGACTACACTTAATTGCATTAGTTACCTTTGTGTCAACATCAGCAATGCATTCCTTACGAAACTGGTCGAAAATCCCTTGTGATTTTAATTGATGCACAATTGTGTCGATCATCTTCGGATCCCCTGGAGGATACTGAGCCATAGTACCCTCCATATTGTGTAGAGTTAGTCTTTAATAACTGGATCACCACTAAATTTCAATTAGAATCACAACACAGTCGCGAAACTCGCGATTTTGTTGAAGTAAAGCACAAACAAGAAATAGAGTAACCCTAAACTAGCACCACCATCATCCACTCCTCTACTCCATGATGTTTCAAAGCTAATGCTTACTTCAAACTGGTAAAGTCTCGAGTTTCGACATGGGCTCGATCAATGGCACTGTTTATGAGAAGGTTAGGTTTAGGTTAGGTTATTTTCTCGGTCAGGTGCGATTGAAATGTCAAATATTTCTCTATTTCGTTCGGTTAGCGCAAACATAAATATTTTAAAGCAATGCAGTGCAATTCAGTTCTCAACCAGTCAAGAATGTTGCACAAATGATTCCATTAATACTGTGTTCTTAAACAGAAATCCTCGAAATTTGGAAAGGTTACGAATCGCCTACAAGCCAAGTGGGTATCACTTGGAGACCCCTGGAAGAGATTTTTGGCACAAGTAAGACGTGCCATGGTTTCCTAATACATCAATTATAATTTTTAATATAAATTATAATTATAATTTTAAATCATGTTCTAGGCCTATCAAATGGTGGTGATCTAGGACCTAGCCAGACCATGGTTACGCCTTGGCTAACCTATCTACTTGGTCCAGCCATTGGGTTTGCAGTAGGGGGTGCAGCCTCTAGGTCCAGGGCCCTAGGCCATTGGGTTTGAAAATATTTCAAACCCAATGCCTAGGCCTAGGCTAGGCCGAGGCCATGATGTCAAACTCAATGGCTAGGCCCTAGGCCTAGTATGCCAAGCGAAACATCGAGTGAAACAACAAAGACTGTGTTATGTAACTAGGCCTAGCCTAGCAGAAGACTGCTAAACCAAAGAACCAAACAAACAAGCCCTAAGCCAACAACGTTTGTGGTTCATGGGCCTAGGGAGGCTAGAGTTAACCCTAGGTCTAGGCCTAGCAGTAAGCTAGCTTGTCAGCTTGTCTAGGCTAGGCCTACCACAGATACATAGGCCCAACTTGATGAATAAATGCCAGTAAGATGGTTAGGCCTAATTAATTGGAGAAAGGGATGTAGGCCTATTGTAACACCTTCCTTAACTGAGTAGGCCTAATAGTAACTTGATGAATAAATGCCAGTAAGATGGTTAACTTCCTTTCCTGAGTAGGCCTTATAGTAGATAGTAGCTACAATCTACGCAACTCAATTGTGTTGTCTGTAGTGTTTCACTATGTAGACTCGATTAGCCTACTCTACTACAAACGTTTACATTACAAGCGTTGGAATCTATCCCTTCTAAAATTATTTCAAAGGCTTCTGATTGGTGGTTGCTATAGTAGTGTTAACACGTTACCATAATTGACTCAAATAGGTAGGGTTGTTTAACAGTAATAAGTTATTACTAAATATATTGATTTTTTCAGATTGGTATTGGAAAAAACCAGTCGACATGTTACTGCAAAAATCGTTCACTATACCGGCCCGACTGTGTTAAGTGCATCTACTAACGAATGGGCTATCAAAAAATTCCTATACAGGTACGTTACTATTCTTGGTATGCAATACAGTCATTTGTTTGTCTACAACAATGACTTCGTGTAGGGGATGGTGGCCGCTATGTATAGGAACTGCAATACCTCATGTACGGGAATATGGCCGCCAACAATGTCAGTGACGTCACGTGAGTATAGTATACAAGTGGAGTGGAGTGAGAGCCATAATAAATAGGCCTAAGTAAATAAGTGTTTATATCACACCGGTATTACTATTCACTATTTAGTAAATTAACGGTTTGAGGTTTCGAAGGTCGAACTAAAATTAATTATGAGAACTTTTTTATTTTTTAAAAAACATTAGGTACAATATTGACACCTGACCTCATTACTTCTCCTTCACACATCTCAATTACCTGCTGTAGGCCTACATGTATATTCTAATCTATTTCAAAGTATTAAATATGTAAATAAATGTACTAAATAAATAAATACATATTAATATGGAATGGTGCCATCTTAGAAATAATCCAATCCAATAGTTCTCACTGGTTCATGAACAATAAATGTGCAATTTTCCATGGTATTTATGCCAGTCAATGCAGCTTTGCACTGCGACTTTTTCCCACTTGCAGCGCCTGTCTCGTTCAGACCCAGAGTGAAGGTCCACTTGATCTCCGCATAATGGAGCCATGAACGAAGGGCTAATTTACCCATCCAGCAGGCCCTGGACTTGGGTCTGAACTATGGTGGCTCTGTCTACGTCAAGCTTGGCGTACAAAGCCCAATTAGTTTTTTCTAGTGGGATATAAAATGGTGATTTTGAATCCCATGCAATAACCTGACAAGTGGGAGTTCGACGAGCCTCCGCCAGATGGAAATCAAGTAGACATAGAGCCACTTTCACCAAACTTTTAAACTCGATTAACCAGTAATCGGAACTGAAACTGTTCAATAATGGCTTGTTGACAGGACACTCGATGTGTCTTCCTATTCCAACTTGGGGCGAGTGTTTGCCGAGAGATGCTTAGAGTCCGGACTCACAGAACTACACTGTGACTTGAATCCACCCCCAGGAGGAAAGGTATGCATCCCCTACATTCAATTAGTACTACCTCATTAGTAGGTATTGAGTAACCAGGCCAATGAAAACATATATCGTAAGACTAAAAAGTAGCCTAGGTATCTTAGACTAAGCACAGACCCCTTATCTGTGGACTAGGCGTTAAGTGCACTCCATTGTGTACGACAGTGAGGCTTTAATCTTCAGCCACGTGGAATGCACGGGTCAAGCAGACATTAGTTGCGTCAGTTCTCTGCTAGTTGCAGTGGCAGTGACCTCACTCCAGTTACATAAAGCGTGTTGCGTCGCTAACTCCACCACGAGCTATGCCATACTAATGGGGCTTTGCACTGCCACTTTTTCCCATTAGCAGCGCTAGCGTACTACGTACAAACCCAGTCATATTCATAATCTCCAATAATGTTGAATGCAATTATAATTTACTATTAGCATTAGTTTCAAAGATTTTACAGATTTACAAGAATATGTTCCAATTTTAAAAGTAGCCTCTGAGTTATCCTTCATGTCTAGACATAATGTGGATGTGCTTGTGTGCCTTTCAGCTTGCAGCGTTTGTGAATGCCGTAAAAGAAGGTGGGGTGTCTCTCACCGAACCAGCCAGGTTCATGCCACATCGTCCTTGGGACCAACATAGGCCTCCAAAGCCATGGGAGGTGCAAGAGTAACTTAGTCAAAATGAATTTTCAATTTTCTTTATTGTCAAATAACATGTAGTTTTAGGGTACAAAGTTTACTGAATTAAATAACATCACTCTATATTAGACTTTGCAGATTTATTGCGTGGTCTACAGTGCCGCAGCAACAAGATAGCTTTAAGTTATCAAGTCAAGTAACAAAACTGATCAATGCTCTGAACTCTTACTAGCACAGACAGAGCTACATGATTTTGTTTAAGGAGAAACACAGTGAATCCATGGCTACCCACCATTGACTATCTTAAATATGGCAAAAGGAAATTTTATACTCACAAACCATTGCCATTAGCATGGTCAAGCCAAGATTTAAATAGGAAATTAATTCTTAAATCAACACAACACACAAAAACATAACTTGATAATTTGCTACTAGAAACCTTCCTTATTCATTTGATAAACCCATTGCATTGGAAAGTGGGTTCAGGTAAGTCTAACTGGAATCAATTTCCAGCTGTGAATATGATAAGGTAAGATTTCAATCCCATCAGGTCAAGTAAATATTGACTCTGTGTGTTCATTGCTAGTGTTGCACTAGCACACTTAACACTGGGTTGGTCAAGAATTCCGTGTCTTTTTACAATGAGAGAAAGGCCTAGAATCAAAGTACCGTAATACGTAGAAGACTTTGGCCTACACAACCATTAACATTACTCTTACAAAACAGTTCAACCTTAGGCCAATGGAGGGTAGTCTTCTTGAGTGTACGTGGGCCACTGAATTTTATGGCAGTTGTGGTTGCAGAATAATTACCTGCCTAAAGAGCTGCCTTCTTGTACCAACTAATAGTTACTAGTACAGTATGTTCATTGTGGTAAAGGTATTGCATTGCATTAATGGCATTGCTCATTTGTTATGTGTGCATGTGCCCATAACACGAAAACAACAGATATAAGACAGTACATCTTTTTCACGTTTTCTTCTCAACGGAGGTGACCACAGGAGATAAGATTAAGCAAATCTCAAAATATGAAGTTTGCTCAATCTGCCAATGAAGTAGCACATAGCTCAATTGCAGTACAAGATTAACATTAGGCCTATATATATATTTTTTTTAACTTGTTATTCCTTTGTGAAATACTAATAAAATTATAATGTCGTAGTACGAAATTGAAATACTATAGAACATTTTACGTATGCATTTACGGTGTTTTCCACTGGTTACGTCCATGTGCATTCTGAAACTTCTGCTGAACCTACTGAAAAGGGAAAACTATGCTGTACTCGGTTCATACACTAGCTCAAAGGGCTCAACATCTATCAATGCACATCAGACCTACCAATGGGAAATCCCATTCTTTTTTATTACAGACCCTACTTATTTTTGCTGACAAATTAAAATATCTTCAAGGTAAGCCTTTTGCAGTCCCTGGGGTTGTAATTTAAAAAATCATGGCTACCAACAATCTTAAATTGTAACTAAAGAAAATAGATGTGTACCATACCACTTTTATTAATATTTCAAAACTTGCAGATCAACCAGGCAATTAACCAAAGCCATTGTATAAAGCTTGTGTGTTTGAGATTCAATGGCATTGTGATTGTTGGTTTAAGGAGAGCAGTAGCCTAGAGAGGAAAGCTTTGCGTTACATTAAGTAACCCAGTTAGTAGTAGTACTAATTTTCTAAACCAAGCCAACCAACCATGTTCACATATGTTGCCTGTGGTCATTAATTTACCTCTTAGCGATCTGGACTAATTTTAAATGTGAAATGTTAATGATTTTACATGGCAGTGGTTTGATAATCGAAGATGATAATATCATATATTAAAAGCACTTTACAACATTCAAGAAAACTGTAGGTGTTACAGATACTCAGTGCACATTACATTTTAATAATGTACAGTAAAACTTTTTTAGAACAAACTCTCGCACACAATACAACACACACAATATATATAAAGAATATTTCTTTACAAGGATTTATAAGGATGACACATTCTCAATTTATGAAAACCTTTTGGGACCTCTAAAACAGTTTGTTATAATACTGGTATCTCAGTTTGTTAAAGGCCTATTTTCACATACAAGTAAGTATTTTTTGTTTTCAAATAGACATTAAAAAAATAAGAAAACCGCAGTTTATGGCAACTTTGGACGAAGCCTACTCCCCCTACAATGACTTGTTTTGACGCGCGCCTCAGGGCATGTGACGTTGTTGGATGCGGGCTGAGCGGCTGGGCGAGGCGCGACTCGGGTAGGAACACCCGTTGCGTGGTCTAGTAAGGGGTTGACACTTGACAGTCTGTATGGATGGTTGTTTCTCAGATTTGCTTCAAGAGATGTACAATGAATAGTTTTATTAATAACTAATGTGAGTGCTAATATCCAGCAGTTTATTAAGAGAGTGCACGGACAAGTGGATTGTGTAGAGTACGTCTTTAGGTTCTAGTTGATTTATTTGTAGTTGTAGTTTCATTATGCTTGTCGTGGAGGCATTAAGCATAACGGACATTGTAAGTGTCAAAACTGTTATGTTATTATTGTAAATGGCCATATAGATAACTATAGTGTACGTATCGCACCAGCTATATTAATCAGTAATCATGGTATTAAATTGTTGTGCGTACGGATGCAATAACAGTCTTGTAAGCCCGATCGACATGTCGTTTCACCGTTTTCCAAACAGGGACAAATCTCCAGTGCCTTTGGGTTTTTAGCCAGTGCGACATAAACACTGGCTATCGAAAATTAATATAAGAACTCTGTAGGCCTACCAAGCAAATACACTCGTGTATGTTCCGAACATTTCATTAAAGACGACTATGAAATTGCCAACAGTTTGAAAATGGAAAATGAATCTAATGAAAAAAAAATCGAAACGTGTGTTAAAAAAATGAGCAGTACCGTCTGCCAAATTAAGAGGCAGCATTGATACCCTTTTAAAAACAGAGCGAAGTTCATGTTACCTTGCCGCTCGAAACAAGCATCGTCTTTTTGAAAACATTCAAACCCAAAGTGCCCAAAGTACATCTCCACATCACGCTGTACTACGCTACGATTAATGTTTATGTAACTAGGAAAACGCTCTGTTTGACGCGTTGATAAGCGAGCGCGTCCATATCTACGAACGTTCTGGCGAAAAGATCTCAAAGCCAATAAAAACAACAATTAACAACAATTCAAGAATGTGCATTTCAAATTTTTTTCTAATTTCCATAGCTATTATACTTCCCGATATTGTTGAATGCAGTGCAAGTGCAATTTGCGTTGCTAAGAATTTTCGTTGTCATTCTGTCTAGTGTTTTCGCGGCGGTCCGCCACCGTTACTAACAGTTATTGAGTGTAACTTTGTAACTTTTCGAACGATTTTGCCTTAAAACTATACACCTTCAATCCACATCGAGGCTTGTAGATGGTCCAAATTTCAAGTTGATCGGACTTTCCGTTCGACCGCTATCGACCGCTATCGACAGACATAAAAACAAAAAAACAAACAAAAAAAACAAACAAACAAACAAACAAACAAAAAACAGAATGAAGTGCCATAAGAGTCAAGTGGAGACGCTCGCTTCGCTCGCTTGATAAAGTTTGAGCTTCATATTGAAACACTTATAAGAGCCAACCAGTTAGCGGAGGGGATGACGTTTTGTGCAAGTTCGGAAAGTGAAACCGATGAAATAAACGACCACGACGAATCGTTTGAAACGGAAGATTTTGACGAATGTGAATCTATCAATGATAGTGAGAGTGATCACACCGATGACAATCAATTCAATACGATGACAATACAAGTTCCTCCAAGCCAAGCATACTGCATCTCGAACATACACACTTCAACTGTCCGATAGCGGTCGGGGGCGGTGGGGCGCGCCACGGATGGCCAGCAGCGAAGATGAGTGAGCGCGGCACAGCTCGCATCCAACTACGTCACGCGTGTGACGTCACCCAATGAACATTCTTGATTAAAAATGCTCATAACTTGTTTAAATACGGACCGATTTCTTTCATTTTTGTTCCTAAAATCTTTAAATAATTCAAGGTCTGACATAGTTTAACTACAACTCTAGATGACAATATGCCTTTAAGGCTGGTCCACACAGATTTTTTAAGCATAAGATTTAAGGTTTTAAGATGTTGTTTTAAAAACAACAATGAAAACAATGTCTTAAAACTAAAACTTTGTGTGAACGCCAGTATGTGTTTTCTATGATCCAACTTTACGACTACGCGTTAAACCTTAAATCTTACGCTAAAAAATCTGTGTGGACCAGCCTTTATAAAAAAGTTTAACTGTTTGATGTAGTGATAAAAGTACTCCTCAATGAGGTTATTCTTATTCCACACCTTGCGACTGGGTACTTCTAACTTCGATGTTCTTAAATTGTATTGTAATTTGTAATGCAAACACATTTTGTTCATGATTTGGACTACGGAGGTGACACAATGATAGCCTCGATTATGCTTGCTTACGTTTGAGAACAATGTTGCACTACCGATCTCGTTAAACACCAGTGATCAGTTCGGATTGTGATGTAGCAAGGTGTTGAGAATGTTATCTTGTTTAGGTAATCCAACAGCAATTGGTTCACAGTGTGGTGTATCCCACTGTTTTGATCTTAATGGTGAAAAAAATCTAGTAAGGACCGGATAATCTAAAATATAATTTGGAAACATTTAATTCATTTAGCCTAAATTTCTTATTATAGCCATAAAATCAGGAAGCATTTATTTTTGTCTCTGTCCATATTTCATTATGGTAGTCATCCTTTTTAAATAAGATTTTGATGATTTTGTTGCCTTTATATACTTTAAGAATTTTGGAATCAATGCAATATTTATCCATTATGGACCTGGTGCTATGCACTGGGGTACTATTTCTGCCAGTACTAGTGGCCCAAACTAACTTGCCTGAAAAAACTGTATTTCCCCGTAGTGCCCAATTAATGGGATTTAGGGCCGGTCTTACAATCTCCTAATAGGAAGTTATTTGTAGCAATTTAGCTATTTTGAGGATTTCAAGGGTTTTGATTGGTCGTAGCCATGGAGAAAACAAGCTATTCGATGAATAAGTAGTTATTGGGACATTGTAAGACTAGACCTAAGTCATAAGCCCGCTCACAAGTTGCCGCAAGCCGAGTATAACTTAAAGCCATCTTTATGCACTGCCTGTCCACTGTGATTGCATTTTA
This sequence comes from Isoperla grammatica, assembly GCA_945910005.1. Lineage (NCBI taxonomy): Eukaryota > Metazoa > Arthropoda > Insecta > Plecoptera > Perlodidae > Isoperla > Isoperla grammatica. The sequence continues at coordinate 41,443,461 of OX246740.1, forward strand.
ATTTCTGTGCATTTATTTTAATTATGACAATTTCCGGCAACGACAAATAAATTCGCCGTGAGACTAGGAGACCTAAAAGAAAGTACAAACAGACAGCAAAACAGACAAGTACAACGCACGTAGTAAATAATAAATAACGTCTTCAAACCACTCTTCGCACTTCGAAGAATCTCTTGAGATAATACACCTGTCCCATGGTCATGGCCACTAGGACCAACGCTTCAAAGAACGACCACATGACCACACGCGAGTTGGTGCTGTCGTTGATGCTTCGGTGGATCCTGTCGCGGACCTGCATGTATTCCTGTTCGTGCTTAACGCCGGTCAAGATGGTGGACAACTCTTTGATCATGTCTTGGAGTTTATTGTGGTCTTCTGTAAACAATAAAATGCAAACGTACATGTTTTGATTTCAAACACTTCTTGCACTTACTGTACATATAGAGTAGGCCCTAGGTATATGTTTTCAGTTCCTTGTGAACATTGTGGAAGTAAATAATAAAGGTCAAGTGACGCTATAAAACTTGACACTATAATGACTATAGTGACGCTATAATATTAATGGAGCTATAAAACGGAAATCCATGATTAAGATGGGCAAGAGAATCGGCAGCTTTAATTTCTATATACGTAGCTATGCACAGCCATATAAAAGGGAAAACACAAATGTTGCCTAGTCGTTTCAACTCCTGTCGTTACTCAATACACAGTTTATTTTATATGACCTCCCACCACGGATAAAATAACATTACAAACGAATAACAAACATTTGTTTGTACTGCGAAATTTTCCAAATCTAATCGTTATGTGTTCAACATATTACTAGATTTAAATTTCACAACCTGAAGAGCTGAAAGTTTCGTCAAGTTATTCAAGTTTTTTGTTCTGTAGGGCAACCTAGAGCCAATTATTGTAAATTTTCGGAATATAAAACTTGTTCTCACCTTGGCCCTCTGCAGCCTCGCTGGATCCGTCCTTGGGTGCGTCTCCAACGTCCATATTGAACATGACGACCTTGGGTGTCATCGTAGACATCTGATTACTGAAGCAATAAGTGTAGACGCCGGCCATGTGCGCCGCAAACGTGTACTTTCCGCTAGTCTCCCGTTCTCCTTGGTAGATGACCTTACCATCAGGACCAACTATCTTCACGTCGATATCCAGAAAGCCTCCTTCCGCAATCTCAAACATCAACCCTGTAGACAAGAAAGAAGAGTAATTTCATACTGTTTTATGATGTATTCAACTACAAACTTCAAGGCCATAGCACCTGGGCCACTTATGTGCGCTGCACAATAGCCCAACAATAGCTTCCCGTTACAGTTACCAGGCAAAGTTAAATTTTTCCATTGCCATTACCGGAGGCCGGAGCCCTGGCAATGTTCAATTTCAGGCATTAGCAGCTACTCCATTCATTAATGTCAATTCGCCCTCAATGTTAATATCGACTTTTGGGTAGTTTTGTTTTTGCTAAATGAACTGTTGCACTCTCATTGGCTACATAGTTATTAAAAGAATGGAAATAGTCTAGGCTAGTTTAATTTCACTATTTCAGCTTGCGATCACCAGCGCTTTACCCACGTAATCACCGGTAAAGCACTCGCTCGTTCACGCTTGTATAATTTTCATCGCTATCAACCTAGGGCCTAGGCCTACTATCCAAGTTATATTATCTCAGGACTGGGCTATTGTAGGCCTACATAAAGTTTTAATAGCCTCGTTAAATGGAAGGGACTTGACTGAATTAGATAGGCCCCTAGCCTAGGCTTAACCAGATCATAAAATTGGTTAAATTATTTTCTTTTAATAGAAAGAAAGTGACATATGTAAATATCGATAGCTAAGCCTAGGCCTATGCTTATTAATATATAGGCCTACCTAGCCGGGACTAAATAAATGTGATGCAGAGGCTCTGGGGTAAGGCCTGGGCCACACCTATGAGCCTAGGCCTAGGGCTAGCCTAGTATTACACAGGTCTATGTTGTTGTTGTTGGTTGGTATTATTCTCTTCACTGTTGGCCATACGCCAGTGGCAAGAGAAGAGACTCTCTTCTTCCTTCATTCCTGCTTTCTCATCCTTTGCATCTTTCTCCCTTCCTCCAACACCCACTTGCTTTTCCCATTCTTCTTAGTTTTCCTTGGCCTAGGCCCCTAGCCTACCTAGGCCTATACCAATGGTAGGCCTACCGTTGAATTACATAAACGTAGGTATTTTTCCTTAAACCCTTCTTAGCTAGGCCTAGATTACTATGTATCGAGCCAATGCCTCCCTAGCGCAAGTGGAAGCAGCCTAGGCGTAGACCTAGAGGTAGGCCTCAGCCAAGGCCTAGACAGTAGGCCGTTCCTAACCTGCAAAAAATATGGTCAACATTTACCAGCAAAGATGTTAGCGAAACTCACCCATTTTAGTGCCGGATTCTACTTTATCAAAAAAGCATTCTTCCGCATGTGCATCAACTGTTATAAAATAACCATTGCTCACACTAACGCCTAATAATACAGAAAATATTACAATAAATAAATGTTGGGCTGTCATTTTCGCCACGTCTTTCGGTCGGACTGGCTTCCTTTCAGATTTTGGAGTTGATCTCACAGCCTTCTTGGCGGTAAAATTCGCGTCAACAATAAAAATCGAGGTTGTGTCCAATGGACCAATGGCGCATGTTTTTGAATTGTGCCTTTTCATCCTTGAAACATTTTCGCATCGGACTATTTTTTTTAATGTATATTTATTTAAGAAAATTACTAGTATATATGAATTGCGAATTAAATACTTTGAATACATGTAGGTGAAAATCTATTTCCCTGTTGGAAATAAATACTAAATAATAAAGTCGAGGATTCGAATCCCGGTTCTATCATTTTGTTTCTTTAATTATGTAAACGGTGACCTTAAAACCGTCATAGCAACGAAGCACATAATAAATGGTAATGTCCCCCGCTGAAAATCAGATCTTGTAAAATGTTTACGGACGTTGTAGTCCAAGAGCCAGCAACATAAAAGCTCCCCTCATAAGGTACATATGTTTTGACTATTGGAATAGGAGCGGAAAAACTACTCTACTAACAAAACGCGCGTCTTACTCCTCAACGTGGGGGCTTTTAGGCCCCACAGGGGGCCAAAAAAGCCGAAAAAAGGCCCAAGGTTCCCCTCATAAGGTACATGGATGGAGTAAACGCCATTTTGTAGAGATAAGTGTCCCAAATAGGAATTCGAATAGTAAGACGGGATATTAGGGGGCGTTTACCGATCAGACGCCATTTTACCTAAAAAGGGCAATTTTTTATTTTCGCACATGCATGCGCTTAAATACTCAAATCATATCCGGAAATGTCTCGAGACGTAGAAAAACATACATTTTAAAGAAATTTTGGGTTATTGTCCTCGCCAGACGCCCTCAAAAGCGGCCCAAAAAGGCCAAGGTTCCCCTCATAAGGTACATGAATGGAGTAAACGCCATTTTGTAGAGATAAGTGTCCCAAATACGAATTCGAAGAGTAAGACGGGATATTAGGGGGCGTTTACCGATCAGACGCCATTTTGTCCAAAAAGGGCCACTTTTTATTTTCACACGTGCACGCGCTTTAACACTTAAAACATATCCTTAAATGCCCCTAGAGGTGAATACATTTCTAAGATATTGTGTGATGTCCTCGCCAGCCCCCCCCCCCCCCCACAGCCTCGATCCGGATGCGATAGTTTTGAAGCTCCGCCCACCCCTAACTTTAATATACCAGTATTTATTATTATTAATGTCAGGATTTAAGGATATGTTTTGGGTGTTAAAGCGCGTGCACGTGTGAAAATAAAAAGCGGCCCTTTTTGGACAAAATGGCGTCTGATCGGTAAACGCCCCCTAATATCCCGTCTTACTCTTCAAATTCCTATTTGGGACACTTATCTCTACAAAATGGCGTTTACTCCATTCATGTACCTTATGAGGGGAACCTTGGCCTTTTTGGGCCCCTTTTGAGGGCGTCTGGCGAGGACAATAACCAAAAATTTTTTTAAAATGTATGTTTTTCTACGTCTCGAGACATTTCCGGATATGTTTTGAGTGTTTAAGCGCATGCATGTGCGAAAATAAAAAATGGCCCAATTGGGTAAAATGGCGTCTGATCGGTAAACGCCCCCTTATATCCCGTCTTACTCTTCGAATTCCTATTTGGGACACTTATCTCTACAAAATGGCGTTTACTCCATTCATGTACCTTATGAGGGGAACCTTGGCCTTTTTGGGCCCCTTTTGAGGGCGTCTGGCGAGGACAATAACCAAAAATTTCTTTAAAATGTATGTTTTTCTACGTCTCGAGACATTTCCGGATATGTTTTGAGTGTTTAAGCGCATGCATGTGCGAAAATAAAAAATGGCCCTTTTTGGGTAAAATGGCGTCTGATCGGTAAACGCCCCCTAATATCCCGTCTTACTCTTCGAATTCCTATTTGGGACACTTATCTCTACAAAATGGCGTTTACTCCATCCATGTACCTTATGAGGGGAACCTTGGGCCTTTTTTCGGCTTTTTTGGCCCCCTGTGGGGCCTAAAAGCCCCCACGTTGAGGAGTAAGACGCGCGTTTTGTTAGTAGAGTAGTTTTTCCGCTCCTATTTCAAAAGTCAAAACATATGTACCTTATGAGGGGAGCTTTTATGTTGCTGGCTCTCCGTCTATTGTGTTGTAGGTCCTCCAGTTGACATTAGCCCCGAACGGGGGTTTCGAACCGGGATTGAGTTCAATTTTAGATCCAATCTGAGGTCACTCCCCATATAAACGAGGAGAGGACGAGGGTGGGATTCGTTCCAAACACTCTTCTAAACATAACAAAATGAGGGAGCGAGTGGAATGTAGGATTAAATTCCGGATGTAAACAGAATCGAACATGGCCGGGATTGGAATAACAAAATAATCTTGAATTCTGTGCCAAAATCAAACACGAATGACTCAAGTTCGGGAATGAGGAAGGATTGAATCTTAACAGGGAAGGATACACCTACGTCAAAAACCGCAACAAATTTTAATTTTTAATTTATATCACAAGAATGGGCTTCGAAATCAAAAATCTTAATCAACAGCGCACTGTGGTTTAGTAAGCCCTACACATTGAATGCGCTAAGTCGTGACTTATATTATAATCAGTATGTTTTTTTATAAATAAATAATGTTATTACTAATTATCGAATTATAATCAAAATACTACGCTAATGGTTATAATATTTTATTCAATCTGTAGGGCTTACCAAAGCAAAGTTCGCTGCTGATTTAGATTTTCGCTTTCTTGTTGCAATCTTGAGATATTATTTAATAATGAACATTTTCTGCGGTTTTTGACGTAAAGACTACCCTTTGCCCTTAAGCCATGAAAGTTCAATATTCTATTTCAACTCATTCTCAAATTGACTCCTTCCGTGTAAACGGTGCTAATATATAAACGCAATTTGAGAATTAATATATATATATATATATATATATATATATATATATCCAATATCAAATCGGGTAGGGGGGAGTAGCGAAGTACTCCATTTCTTGGAGGAAGAAGTTGAGGAGGTGCTTAGCTCGGAAACGAATATATTGATTTGAGAATATATTTAGCTAAATTTCATTTCTGCTAAATCTTGATCTCACTCATGGCAGAGTTGCTGATAGACCTAGAGGTGGTTCTCTGCGACGCGAGAATGGGTTTACAAACAAAATGTGAAAGGAAAATACACAACACAATATCATACACAGGAAAAGAGTAAAACGTAGATAAAACAGAAAAAACAAATCTTTAAAGAGAAGGTCAATGTAAGTTGAAAATAGGAAAGTAAGGAGGAACTTGAATGGAAAAATACGGAAAGAAACTAACTAACTAACTAACTTACTAAACGTTCTCATACGAATATGACGATTGCAAAAATCTGGAAAAATCAGATTTCAAGAACTTTGAAACCCGATAAGTTGTGTGTCTTCCATCTTCCCTTCAAAGTTCAAAACTTGAAATGTCATTACGATCTTTAAATTCTTGATCATAAAAATAATAATACAAAAGTTACATGTCAAACTGATCAAAAGATTCAGGACAATAACTGGGGGAAAACGTATATTATAACGACTGCTATACCACAGATAACTAATTTAATTAGTTATCTGTGGCTATACTATACGTTCACCTTTATGATTGAGAAAACTTTGTCAGGATAGCCACGGTACGTGGGAATCGAACCGGAGACGTCTCGAATTAGAGACCTGAGCGTTCTCCATCTCTCTTCGTATGTAAACCCTCAACCTCTTTCTTTCCTGGTGTAGAATTGTAAATGTTCCGATTCTTTATTTTAGCAGTTTTGCTATTTACACAATACACACATCACAACCATTTCATTCACAATACATAGTATGACTAATATTAATTAATATACACACTGTAAGCCTAGTCTATTTATTCTATACACAAAAACATATTATTTAATTTAATTATCCCAGAAACCTTGATTTTCATGGGGAAGTGGGATAATTGTCTTTTCTTTTACCCTGCAACAAGCTCTTCTAAATTTTATAGGACAATTGTAATTTCTTATTTCAGAGGGAATTCTATTGTAAATTTTTATTCCTTTACTAAAGATTATATTATCCCCAAACTTGGTATAACTTCTATCAATTTGGATTTTATTGTTCACTGTTGATCTTGTATAATGCAAGTTTTTCACATCACACCTTTTTATTTCTCTAACCAAATAATTTGGTGCATTTCCTTTATGTATTTTAAAAATAAATGACATAGTATTTAATAAAATCCTATCTCGTATCTTCAACCAAGATAGTGCTTTATACATTTGTTCTATTGGTGTATGTATACCGATTGACTCGCAATATACTCTCTTTTACTTTACTGTTTCGTTGCACTGAAGTGCGCCCATTCTCTAGCATTCTCCTCACCACTCCTTTCAAACAATGCTTCAAACTCATCAAGGTGCTTCAAGGAGTCAAGTTTGTATTGTCACAGTCACGCGTGACGTTTATCGACGCTCAATATGGTAAAACCGCTTCTAAAATTGTTAGCGTACTTGATTTGCGGTTTTTATAACAAATACACGCAAACTCATGCGTTAGGCCTACACCAAATATTACGAATTCCAGTTATAGTCTGTGGTTATAGCATACGTACATGAATTAAAATAAACAATAATATTCAATATGTAAATGACAATACGATTTTAGAAGCTTAATCCGACTTTACTGTTTTGGCCTGCAACGCCTACTTCGCCGATTAACCGAACAATTAGTAACAGATAATTAGAATAATTGATATTATTGTTGTGTTATTTTGGCGAAGCAGGCCAAGTAGCCCAAAAAGACGATTACAGACGCACCATAATGTTGCGTAATTAGAATGAATGCCTGTTAAGGCCAGTTTCACCAACTTTAACTCTGATTAGCCAGTAATCGGAGATTCTCTACGGATAATCATGACGACTGCCATGCACTTTGAATGTAATGTTCGTTGAAACCATGGTTGGTTACCCCAAACCGAACCAAGTTGGTGAGAATTGGAACCGTAAACCAGCTTTACTGATGCGTTCTTCTCCAGTCTCACGGTGACTAAAACTAGGTATATTAGGACGTTTGGATAGTTGGGAAGGAATGTCCGAGGGCTGTTTGTAGGACTCAATACCAGGATTCGCCTTTACGATTGAGGAAATCCTCGGAAAACTTTCACTCAGAACTGCCGTTGGACGGAATTGAACGGCGACCTTCCGAAGTAGAATCTCTGATCTTTTACCACTGAGCTACCTCTATCGGGCGGGTATAAAATTTGCTCCCAACTGGGGATTGAACCCATGATATTGGTACCTAGAGCCGGTGTCGATCCCAAGTCGGGGCAAACTTTTATTACAACTGTTATCACTTCATCTATACGAGAACCATACCATGATACGTAATCCCACGTAACTCTAGTCACGTCACGCAACCACTTGCTGCTATTGATTTATACAAAAAAAGTTCTTAGTCACAGAAGTCGTTAGTCACTAATCAATAATAAACTTGTATAAATGCCAGCATGTAAAATTTATGTTTCAACTCGATAATATAACCTAAATTAATGTCGTGCAGGGAACATAGCTTTTCCGTTAACCACAATCGTCAGCATATCGCAATCGTACATTTTAAATCTTTACTTCATTGTGATTTTATCGTGAACAACGCCATAAGAACCTTGTAAGTTAACTTTTTCACGATTTCCGGATTGCGCTTGCAATCCCGATACCGACAGTTGTGGTTTGTGCTTAACTCTAACGTATGGCAGATAAACATACCAAACCAACCAAACTGTGTTGTATGTATGTGTCACAACTACTTACTTACTTACTTACTTACTTACTTACTTACTTACTTACTTACTTACTTACTCACTTACTTACTTACTTACTTACTTACTTACTTACTTATTTACTTACTTACTTACTTACTTACTTACTTACTTACTTACTTACTTACTTACTTACTTACTTACTTACTTACTTACTTACTTACTTACTTACTTACTTACTAGATATAATAGTTCAGCATAAATCTTTGCTGGAACGCTCTCCCGGCTGGACCCTCTAGAGCAGATGAAAGAATACGGAGGTAAAACGCGTAAGCCCGAGGGCTGGGGTGATAATAAAAATTGAGTGTGGGGATGAATGGGGGTAGAACCTACTACAATGGAGTCAGTATGAAAAAACGAGAAGGAAACTGAATTGGTGCTTAGTAGGAGCGAGAAGGAGCCGTCTCAGTCTAGGGCTGAACTGTGGCTGAACCATCCAGGGCCCGCTAGGGCCCTTACTAGTTACTATACGCTGGGACGGATCAGGGCACCCGCCTCTTCTTTGCAGTCCGAGGAAGACGATTTGAGAGACTTTTGGGAGCCCTCAAGAGAGAGTCCCCCCCCCCCCTTCTCATCCCGTCTCGTGTGGGTCTTACTAACACCGTCTAGTGGGGTGGGTATCTAAAGAAAAACACGCCAGCGAGAAAATAACAGACGATAATTTGTACACCTATATAAGTGAGAACCTACAACAGTTTTTCAAACCCAAGCGCTTACATTAATTTTGAAACAATGTACAATCAATAACACAATAATTTTATTCTATGCTATACAATCTTGGTCTTATAAACACTGTGCCCCTCTGTAGGGGCCGACTATGAATTCCAACCAGAGATTGGAATTCATAGTCGGCCCCTACACCTAGGGACACCCATTGCTGCTATGGATTTGTTTCGCTGATGGGAAATAACATGCAAACAACTATTACCTTGGTAACAATGGGCGCCCTAGGTGTAGGGGCCGACTATGAATTCCAACCTAATGTACTAGTCCCTGTCCGGAAACAACCATACCGATGCATTCATCATAGACGTACCTGTGATTAGGTGGCTAATGAGTAATGAATGACCGATCGGTGTTGGAAAGTGGGGCTCGCTGGTTGACACGAACCACTCGTCCATGACGAAAATATCATCTAAATACGACTGAATAGTAAACGACGAGGTAAGGTTGATAATATTTGATAACTTTGCATTATGCTCTGAGACTCTGCTATAATCGCTTTCAATATTCGCAAACAAATAGACGCAGTAATTTAATTAATGAGTCCGTCCGTCTGTCTGTCTGTCTGTCTGTCTGTCTGTCTGTCTGTCTGTCTGTGGGATGCACTCATACTGGCACAGAGAGGTAGTTTCATATTTTGAATACACAATTTCAAAATTGTGGTTTAAAGTCGATCACGGTGGCTAAATTTTCCATGACCAACTCGGTTCGCGTTTCTGTGGATCGTGAGTTGCGCATGTATGGTGGGGTAGAGATGAACTCAGGCATTGCTTGTAAGTTTGAGCTCAAGCTCCAACAAAGTGGACAACAAATTGGAACGTCTGTGGCAAAATGAACTGTCAAGCCTCTTTCAAGCACAGTTAATTTAAAGCATGCAAAACATTTTTTTTGTTGATGTTATACCTACCACAATTTTGAATAGCCGACATGATAAAACCTTTTTTGGCACGAGTAAAAACTGCATGTGCAAAACACTGACACAGGAATTTGCATGTGGGTGGGGCACTTTAGACGCATTTCATTGTCAGGACGCATTACAGGTCCGGGATCTTCAATCACAGATAGTCCCTTCCTCTCATATCCTCCTTCCGCCACCGCCCCCCCCCCCCTCCCACAATTTATTTTTACAATTCTGTGCAAGTTCTGCGAAGTATGTTGCACAAATTGCACAAATTGATGCATATTATTTGGCCGGTTTCCATGTCTCTTGCAACAAAGATAATATAAATGGGGTATATTATTGTTAATATATAGATTATATAGTATCATATATAATAACAAATATTAAAATAATGTTTACTGGTCGTTTGAAAGCTCGTCGATGCATCCACAACGATTTTCCACTTTCATACAAAACATTATTTGGCGCGTCGTTCTTTGACGTCATCTGCGCACGTATACATTTCGCGGTCTGTCAAGAACTATTTTCAGTGTTGGCGGGCGGTGCGGCCATCTTTGTTATTCGTGTGATTGTGGAGCTCTTGTGCATTGCGTGTGAAATCTCAAATCATCCGTCATGTCGGAAAGAGAGGATAACGTCTACAAGGCGAAATTAGCTGAGCAAGCTGAAAGATATGACGGTAAGCATATCCTGATATTGGATGTTCTATAGATGTCGTTATATTTTGTGTTAAAAAGAGCCGACTTTTAGGCGGATGATTGACGCTGCCACCGACCGTATGACAGCACCGACTAAAATCCTAGGAAATGCTATAGGCGCGTTATACGTGAAGAAAAACCCGTTGTGATGGTTGTTGAAATGATTGCATTCATTAAATTAACGTAAAAATTATTGCTCGTCATCCTTTTTGTGATGAATCAATGTTTTAACGGCGTGTTAATAATTGTCGCGCAGTGTAACTATGACCATGATCGCCAAGGGCTGTGTCCCAGGATCGATGCGTCATCAACGAATGCGGAATAAAAGTGACTGCCTAGGCCTATTGCTAGATGTAGTAATGTTAACCCTTTTTCAATCTGTTCGTGCGTGGATTTTATTGGCATTTTTTCACCTCTCCCAATGGTAATTTCTTGGTCTAGTCTTCATTAGTTACCTGGCGTACAAGACCTGTAAAATTGCGTAGCCTAGGCCTAGGCCAAACCGCGAAGGCAGAATGGATGCCTCCTAATGTAGGAATATCCGCTCGAATGAAGCCGAGTGAAGTCGTAGGCCAAGCCGCTGTAAGAGTTGGATGACAATTTCAAAATGTGATTTAAGGAAATTGTCACGTAATTCGATGGAAACTGTTTTTAGTAATCCTTGAAGATGAAAAGCTCAACAAGTGGCGATGTGTGGGAGTGGTTTGAAATCCATAGGCGTAGCCTAGTAATTTGTACCAAAGGCGTAACCCTAGGCCTAAAGCCAAGGCCTACCTAGGCTAGCGAAGACATTTTCTGTTTATATTCGTGAAACAGGGTCGGAAATCTTACCCGTGACCAATTTTATTTGTAGGCTAGCCTTGTAGCTGTCATCAGTGTGTCAAATGTAAATGTTTAGGGGTGCCCTTTAGATGTAATAAATAACCCATAGCCTGGTGTGGGGAGGATGTATAGGGGTGAAATACGAGTGTGACATCATATCCTGTCTGAGTGGAGCACGGTAGCCGAGGCGCCACCAAGACTTGGGGCAAACAATTTGTTGCCATAGTTACAGGTCTCCCTATGCTATAGTATTGATCTAGTTGGAGAAGCACAGCATTGGATTGGTCCTACCCACCCTAGACCCCTTGCCTTCTCTGCAACCAGAGTGAATCCACCCCTCCCCCCCCCCCCCCAACTCGCGCGCGCGCTCTCTCTTTCTCTCTCTCTCTTACCAGAGGGATGGTATTTTATGACTTTGCCTTGCCTTCTATCTTAGTAGATGTGTATAGGCTGCCTGTGCCTACTCGATACAACCCTTCAAAAAGGTTAAGTGCACGTGCACAAAATGGCAAAGCTCTTACCCAGAATATCTCTTGTAAAATCAATATTGTGATTCATAGCATTTGAGCAATGCATAGCACTGGGCCTAGCCTAGATTTCCTAGTGGTCTGCCCTTTATGGCCTAGGTGAAGGCCTAATGCAAACATAGGGGCTTATCTTATATTAATGATTCTTGGGTTCCTGGGCTCCTGAGGCAAAAAATGATCAATATTTTTCTTCCAAGTGGATAGGGTAGGGAGGCAGGCCCTATGCACACAGGTACCAAGTTATCCTAAACTGGCATTAGGTCTAAAATAAAGTTTATCTAAACTAAATAGTAAGCCATACTGATTGCCTCTTTATTATTGTCTTGGATGCATCTAGGCATATTGAACTACTAGGTAGTTAAAAAGGGTGTGTAACCTCTTAAATAATTGGGAAATGAATTATAGGCCTACATTGTATAACCTACTTATCTGGTACATCTAAAATTCTTAGCTTAATTAAATACACTGAGAAGTGATTAGGCCTAAGTCAGATAATGCCCTAGGCATAGTAGCCTATACTGAAAATGTAGGTCTACTTAGCCTATATGACCACAAAATATGGTAATTCAGTTTTCACTACCTAGGCCATTTATAAAAGAAACAAGCTACAAAACTAATAATGCCCTACCGGTACTAACAGTTTTGTTGCTGGGTTTAAATTAGTTTAGTTTACAATTGGTACAGCCTCACCCATACACTATGCCTGCAGGGAGGGACTTTGTAAAATGCAACATGCTATGGCTGTTAGTCATATCCCAGTACACTCATTCTCTACAGTGCCACACCCACTTTTGATGTGGTAGAATTTCAAGACAATTTACATTTTCTTTTTTTCTGTGCAGAGTTGGCCTCTTCAGCCATTCTTCTTTCTTGCTATCCAATACAAGACTTAACTAGTCTATTTGAACAAACCTTGCTTACCCGTTAATTACCTAGGCCCACATACCTATGGCCAGGGTAGATAGCTGGGCTCTTAGAGCTATTCTAGTTGTAGATGTTTGGCATGGTGAGACAGTGACATGGTTAGATGATTATTGAAATAAGTTTTTATTTTACTTGGTGCTATGGTTACTCAAAGCACCAGGGTAACAAACAAATAATCCAACTTAGGTAAGCGTGGGTAGGGGGTAAGTAAGTACTTAAACAATGTAGGCCTAACTTACGTAGGCTACCTATTTACCGGTACCTAGGCTACCTAATTTGCTCAATTAAAAACATGTAGTCTGTATTTTAAATCAAACCGACTTTTTTAAATGAAAATAATGTAATGTAGGCCTAAATCAATTTTACCAAGTGATCATTGGTTTGCAATCTTTTATTCTGTATGATAAGCTGAGATAGGCTACATGCTATGTAGGTAGTACTTGATAAACACGTTAAGAAATAAGAACAAAACTGTAGCCCAGCCAATCTTGGTTTACATATTTGCATGCCACCATTTGGATAGGGAGCATCTCATTAGATGTTCAAGGTGACAAAATAGATTCCTTACCACCAGGCATGAACTATGAGGAGAAAGAGTCGGGACTCTTAGTAGGCCTAGTAGAGACAGGTCTCTACCAGAAAACCAGAAAATGCATGATTGCCTAATAAGCCAAAAATGTGGGCATTTAAAAAGAAGAATACCATTTTTTTTTTTTTTTTTGTCCTGTGCAGAGTTGGCCTCTTCAACCATTCTTCTTTCTTGCCATCCAATACAAGGCTGCCTCCTTCTCTGTTCTGCTCATTGCAACAAACCTATGCACGCAAAGTTAGTTTTCTAGCGGTGACCAATGTTTAGTAACATACAACTCAACATTGGTCACCGCTAGAAAACTAACTTTGCGTGCATAGGTTTGTTGCGAGAAAATTTGTCAAATTTTGCTAGGTTCTGTATGAAACTCAAGTACAATATTTTGCACTGCCTGATTAATACTAACTTTTTATATAGGTATAAAGTTATGAAATCTACTCAAAGTTGACGTTAACCTTAACCGTCCAATCTGAACCAATATGTTCTCCAATCTTGCCAGCACTGCTTTTACCAGCAAAGGATAGGCCTACCTTGTATCGTTTGTACACTCATCATCAACCGGTACATTAACATTCATAGATTGTTTGACTGAGAAGGCCTAGGCCACCACTTCATCATGACGTTTTCTCTTAAATGCCGGTGCTGTTCAGTCAATATCCAGTTTCCAATTTCCGTGTATCCAATATACGGTCGTAAATTATCACTAGTGAACCTGTTTCAAATAGGTTGTAGCCTGTAAGAACTAGAGAAGTAGAAAATTATTTTGGTTGCGTGCTGTTGGACTATTTTGTTAGCATGATACTAGTTGCTTTTGGATAACTTGACATTTACTTAGCAATTTACTACTTGCATCTCAGACTAGGGGACATTATTCTAATCTAAAAACATATTAACTCAAATTATTCCCTATTAGCATGTAGCCTAATATTCCATGAGTGCAGAGCTATCACTTCACTTGACTACTTTGAAAATTGTGAAATAGTAGTAGGCCTACTGTCACCATTATGTAAGCTGGTTTGTAAAGAAAATTTCAAGTCATTACCTAGGCCTATTACTTGTCGATTTATAATTTATATTGGATCACAAAGTATATCCGACCATAAGTCTTTTGGTCTGTGAGTCGGACTGTGTGATACATCAATTTATTTGATCTCTAAGCCCCATCTTATTCATTTACAAAACTAATTTACAAAGGCAAACATTAGTAATCGCTAATTATGCCCTGGTCTAAAGGTAGTCATTTTTATTTCTGTTCAATCATAGATACTGGGTTGTATATTTAAAATAGCCACTAGGCCTACTGTATAGGCCTGGATTTGGCTAAATAAAATTAATTGAGCAAATGTATGTTACAAACAACCATAGGCCTACCTACAGCACATTCCTAATGTACGAGAAATCTTGTGAAAAAACTCACCTTTACAAGAGTGAACAATTTATATAATAGCCTACACGAAGTAATAACCTCGAATTCTCTTGAAATCTACATTTAATCTATGTTATGAAAATAAGTTGCTTCAAGTTAAAATAATATGTAGGTCTACCTCTAATCATTTTTGATATGTATGTGACTGATTGTGATTCTGATAGTGGTTGTGTGTGATTTGTATGTGATTGTTTAATGGTAATTCTTTTAATCAATTCGTAAGTCTGTAAACATTCTAATTTACAATCCTACCTGTAGGTCTAATGACGCGTTTACATAGACTTTATGTACACTTTACATCCAAGTACGTGCGTAACTTGTAAACTTCAATGTTTGTGTTCTTGTCTAGCCTATAATGGACACTTGTGTGTAACATATATTTGCACAAGAGCTATTTCATGTGGAACTTTCCCATTTACATTATTATTAAGTAGTGCATACATGCACGCATGTGTAATAGGGTATACCATTGGTAGGCCTACAGATGTAGGCCTAGCTAAATATTCATGTTTGTGTTATTATTTGTATATGGTTATTATTTTCTGTATATTTTCCAGCAGTTATCCTTACTGCAAAGAGTAGTGGAGTATTATATAAAAATATGTAGCTTGAAATAGCTTTTTTTTTAATAAATTCCATTTTTTATCGAGTTAGACCTTCACAATTGCAAATCTTGCTGGCTTATTAGCAGCTTTCTGTTTGACATGGTTTAATAAAAACATCAATTTACACGTATTTAACGACAAACTTTTTCAAATTACCGTCTGATACTACAGCTCATTGTGTATGTTTATTACCTTTTGTTCTTCATTGTTCATGGATTAAATTAAAACTCATACTAGGCCTATATGAAAAGCATGAAAGTATTAATGTGCTCCAAATAAAAATATTTTCTTATTTGACCTTATTATCCGTATTTATCAATCGTGCAATTGGAACTGTAAGTATTTAATTGCAAGTAACAAAACGAGGAAAAACTTTCAAAGCATAGGGCCTAAATTGCTCCTTCATTTATTATGTTGCTTAAGGACGTACCTATTCGAAATAAAATTTTGGTCAAACCATATTGTATACTGTCTTAGTACAAAATTGAAAATTAACTTATTGTGTCCCCTCCCCCAAATTAAGTATTATTATGGCGGTAGCGGTACTTATCATGTAGCCACATACACAGTGACTCAGGTCCCTGTGTATTGACTTGCCACTTTAGCACTTCAAGTGCAACATGTACAGTGCATTATACGTAATTCAATTTTGTTTTAGCAAGTTTTACTACTGAGGTTAGTCTACTGATGGCCTTCCACTTGTAGATATTAGGTGTGTTACATAACTGCCTTGTTTATACAAGCTAATGTAAACTCAACACAAACTTGCTACTTAGGCATGCAAAATTTACATATAGTTTTTAATCTATTTGTTGTTGGGCTATTGGGCTCTGGGCTGGCACCACTGTTTCTCGTTTCCATTTAGAAGAGACCTTCCCTATCTTTTTCACCTTTTGTAGATTTCATACTTTTTGACGTGTGGTTGTCAACCAACTGTGCATATAACAGCATTGTAGGCACGCAGTTTGCTCTATCCTGTCTGTACTGACAATATACATAGGTATTACAACATATGAAATATGATTCATTGGGTTATTTTTGCATTTGGGTCTTGGAAATTTCACATTTTCATGGCAAATATAAATAGGCCTATTGCCGAGCTAAAATACCAATTTTTCCCTAAAGAACTTTGTTGCTGCAATCACATTTTCCTCAAATTAAATTCTGGATTGCAAATTACAAACGATGCGCGGTGCGCCTACCATAGGCCTATACCATGGTTATCAAAATTTACTTCAAATTTGTTTTCAAACCGTGTTAGGGCCTATCCCTTACAAAAACGTAATTAATTAGGCCTACAACTGACTAGTTTTTCAGGGTGACCTAAACATAAATGTATCATTTTGTTTCTCTCAGGCCTAGATGAGGGGTTCATCACAATATTATTTGGCTAATGCAAAAATCTGCATACTAATGATGGTTAAGGTGGCCATAAAATAAGTTAGTAGAAAGGATGCTACCCTCAACATCAAATCCTGTGATCTTGGTTGGCTTTGCAACATGCAAAGCATTGAGTTATTCTTATTTTCTTTTTAAGGCTAATTTTGCTGATAAGAAGTAGGCATGCATAAGAAACATGTCCAGGTATTATAACAGGCCAATGAATTTTGTAGATTTTTTTTCTGCATATAGTCCTCCCTATGTAAATGGGATAGCCCTAACTTGTAGAAAAAGTGTTTGTTGTTTATATAGCATCTTCTAAAGATGTGTATGATGAATTAACAATTAACAAACATTTATTTAAGTTATATTTAGCAGCTTACCTCACCTTGCTTCACCGCCATTTGGGTCTAGGCTAGCGCTTCCCATCGTGCTTACATATAGCTGTCACCTCATATCGCAAGTAATGTTGAGAATGTAACTGCATTGTGTACTGTATTAGGAATTTAAAAAAAGACATTGCCAAGGTGTCTAGAATGAAAATTGGTCGTTTGTGCTCGTTGCACCTGAATTGGGCCTAAATGACTTCAAATAGTTTGGTTAGGATTTGGCTTATGGGTTATTACAATTGTTTGTTTTTCTGTTTGTCCACAGAAATGGTTGAAGCCATGAAAAAGGTAGCCTCATTAGACGTGGAGCTGACAGTGGAAGAGCGTAACCTTCTCTCCGTTGCCTACAAGAATGTCATTGGCGCGCGGCGAGCTAGCTGGAGAATAATTAGCTCAATTGAACAAAAGGAAGAGAACAAAGGAGCGGAAGAGAAGTTGGAGATGATCCGAACATACCGATCACAGGTAAACTTTTCAGTGCATGCAGAAGAGGCACACTCGGGCGATTCTCGTTTCATGGCCTTTGTTTCAATATGCTAGGCTTTTCTTGCTTTCCTACTCTCCCATCTGCGTCACTCGGAGCGAAGTGAGTTAGCAACAACTGAAGTGGGCTGAGTACTTCATAGTCTTCTATAGTTGGCTGTTATATCCTGAGTGTTCGATATCCTAGAATCTAATAACTTGCCTTTGAAAGAGAATGGAAACTGATGTAAGTGACAGGTAATGGCATCACAACACAAGATTCTTATTTTTATACGTATTGCATTTCACAAAAACTTCTATCGGCTTCCACAATCTTTCGAAGGTAAGCTGTTTTATCCTATCCAAATCTTCAAGAAACGTGCTCTGAGGTCAAACTCGAACCAGCGTGGAATAAACATATGTGTTTCTCTGACCAAGGTTGAGAAAGAACTTCGAGATATATGTTCCGACATCTTGGGTGTATTGGACAAACATCTCATCCCCTGTGCGTCGACCGGGGAATCCAAAGTCTTCTATTACAAAATGTAAGCATTTCACGTAGATAGGCCTACGCTGTTTTGTGCAGTTTTTTAATTAATTGGATGCACATTACACAAATTTAAATCATTCAATGTTTTTTTAAAGTTCTTTGTATGTGTGCTGTTCCTTCATCAGAAACACAACAGGTTAGGGAATTCAAGTTATTCAAAACAGCATTTAGAATGAATGACCAACCAACCATGAACCATAAGAATGCCTGCAGGTGTTGTGTAAATACAACCTTCTTCTGAGACCTTAATCACTAGTGACAGACCTACATATACTAAAGTGATAATCTATATTATATTCTGAATGTAAATAATGGCTTTAATCTACAGCAGGCCACATCATGCAACACACTAACAATGTGCACATACCGTCTTGTGTGCAGCAATGTAATCTTTCCATTGTGTTTCATTATAGGAAAGGTGACTACCACCGATATCTGGCCGAGTTTGCAACTGGTAATGACAGGAAAGAAGCAGCAGAAAATTCCCTGGTAGCCTACAAAGCAGCCAGTGATATTGCCATGACCGAATTACCACCAACACATCCCATCAGGTACAGTACCATTTACTGTAGATAGAGAATGCTGTTCTTCAGTGCCCTGATCGATCATTGTAAGGGGGGCATGCATTTTGCTTTAGCGGAGTCGTGTCTATACTCTACATGTTGGTGTGGTTCAGGATTTGTAGATCTATGGAAATATAGCTTTAATTTGATTTTCTCACATTTATTATTTGAATTATCGTGTTTTATTGCTTATCAAAGTAATCTTAACAATTCTTGAGCATTAACATGAAAATAATAGTGTTCTGGGAGACTATATATTTCGAGACCATTCCAGGCCATCTAGAAAAAACAGGGCCTAGCCCATATTCTCATCTAGGTTTACGCAAATAATCTTTGCTGTTAAGAGCGAAGGATACCTCTACGTCAAAAACCGCAGAAAATTTTCAAGTTTTAATTATATCTCAAGATTGGAACACAACATCAAAAATCTGAGACTTCATAGCGCTGTGGTTTGGTAAGCCCTACACACTGAATGATAAATGTATTTAACGTTATCATCAGTATGACTGTGATAACTAATTCCTTAGTAATTTAAGTAAATCGTTATCACAGTCATACTGATGATAACGTTAAATACATTTATCATTCAGTGTGTAGGGATTACCAAACCACAGCGCTATATGTAGTCTCAGATTTTTGATGTTGTGTTTCAATCTTGAGATATGTTAAAAAATGAAAATTTTCTGCGGTTTTTGACGTAGAGGTATCCTTCGCTCTTAAAGCACTATAAATCCATTAGGCCTATGTATATATATGTATCACGATCATATAATAGTCTAGCCGTTATTGTGCTCGGGGAATCGCATGGCAATATTTTATGTCGTCCGCTCGTTTCCAGACTGGGGCTGGCACTCAACTTCTCAGTGTTCTACTACGAGATACTGAACTCGCCGGACCGGGCGTGTCGCCTGGCGAAGGCAGCGTTTGACGACGCCATCGCCGAGCTCGACACGTTGAGCGAGGAGAGCTACAAGGACTCGACGCTCATAATGCAACTCCTCCGAGACAATCTCACCTTGTGGACGTCCGACATGCAGGGTGACGGTACGGAGCTCCCCATCTCTGCCTGACATGTTGTGATGTGTACGTCTCCCGCCTTTCCTCTCCCACACCCAACGGCTTCCACCTTCTTGAGTCGAGAGACGTGCGTGTGTGTGAAGCTTGATTCGTAATGCCTCGAAACTGTTTCGGATAAACGGTTTTGACAATGTTTTGTATTATGTTTCACATGTCCAGTATCTCCCATCATGAACCGAGTAAACTGTTGGGTTCCCATCCTTGACCCTACTTAAACATTGCTTCCTTTTGCGTAACTTTATGCGCCTGCCGTGTGTAACAAGCCATAGCCTACTTGTATGTAGTGCACCTGTAGCCAAATTCAACCAGAAGCATGGCCGGTTGTCGTACACAAAACTAGTTCGCAGAGGGCTAAATAGTTGGTGGTCAATCGGTGTTAGTACTGGATTGCTTTTAAATTCAAGAGTCTTAAGGCTGTATATTCACCTGTCTACCCTGCAGAACCCCCGATTTATGTCTGTGGAAATTGTGTTAAAATTGTCGCAACGTAAAACAAAATAGGCTAAATCATCTCCTAGAGTTTAGTACTCTTGTGAATATCAACTCATATATAACTAAGAACATTTGAAAAACGGAAAGTTATTGGAACAAAGAAACGTTACGCAAAAGAACGCAACGTAAATTCACTACTTGATGACATATTTTGTTTTACGTTGTGACAATTTTCAAGCTAGTTTATGAGGCAGAAATCAGGGGTTCCTAGGTGGACATCTAGCCTTAACACAAAATAAAGCAGCATAGAAACTCGGGAGTCGTGACAAATTTATCCAAAGAATTTAGGCCTATTGTATTTAAAACTAAAATGTAAAATTAATATATCCAGGCTTGTGATCTATCTGTGATCTAACTCATAGGCCTTACCTAGATTCAGTTAGGATAGGAACCCCTGTCAAAACATAACATTGTAAGTTCACACTACCATGTATGCACACTTAGTTTTGTTTTGAAAAATGTTTGCCATTTTTGGTGAAACTGAAAGGTATTTAAATTTGGGGAAATACTAATTTCCTGGAAAAGGTTGTCAGCTTTACATTAACCTAGGGATGTGCGAGTACTCGAAAAGTCGAGTCGAGTAGTTGCCACTTGATTTGAGTGTTTGAGTATTTTTACGTAAGTCGAGTCAAGTAGTTTGTTGTCGACGGAGCCGCCGAATCCGAAAGGTTTAACTTTCTGCCAACAGGTAGCGCTACCAACAAATCGTGCAAGAAATAAGAATCGATTGTAAAATCGATATGTTTTAGGCCTTCTAGGCCTAGGTGACGAGCATGCGGGCCGGCCAGCTTGTTTTTGTCGTCATAAACACGACTGAAACCATTGTGGATATTGATTTCAATTTATTTTAACGCAATATCCGAATGTAGAGGCTTATTCAAGTCGTTTTTCATGAATCCGTTCTTGATTACTTGCTGCGTAGTGAACTGTCAACAGGCGGCCGCTTCCATTGCACTCGCCTGCGTCTATCGCTATCTCGCTTCCACTCACGCGTCCTGCGACTAGCGCTTTCTCTCTCTCTCTCTCTCTCACGGCGGCCGACAGCAGCCGACACTGTGAACTACTTCGTCGCGTCTCGCTCAGACCATTGTTCTCTCGCTCGGCCGCATCTGTCCTCACTTGCTGAGTGCCGGCCTGAATCAAGGGAGGGATGGCTTGCGTTTTAGTACGCGCGATCTGCAAATATTGGGGGGGGGGCTTGAGAGTGTGCGGTATCCTTTGATACGGGTCAGTTTGGACTAAAAGTGGCCAAGGACGAATATTTTAGCAAGCAGCAAGCAAGCATAGTTGAAAGTTCCCATTTAACATTATTTTTTTAATCGGTTATTTTAATTGAACCGGTTACTAAAATTAACTGGTTAACCAATATTGTAGAAGTTAATAGAAGAGTAGATCCCCTCACTCATATAGGCTACCTATTATGCCTAGATCAAAGTAGGTGGCATACTGCAGTCTAATTTATGCAGTACTGTGTAGGAATGAAGGTCTGCAAATTATTTTTCTAATATGAAAAGGATGGATGGAGACTCGACTCGACTCGATACTCGACTCGAAGTCAAAAAGCACTACTCGCACATCCCTACATTAACCTCAACGCACCAAAAGCATTGAACAAGTTCATTCAGTGAGTTACCGGCTAATGGGTCCTACCCTTTCCTCTGTGTCTGTACCCTTTCATTTACCCTTTTTTGATATGATGTTACGGCAGTACAAATCTAGTTGTAATCAATAATCATGACTAGGGCCTTGTAAAATGAACTATGGATCCTTTTCAAGCCAACCAAATTGATAATATGGTGCATGAGTTATTGTCTTTTTGTTTAATCTCATTTAAGCACAAATAGTGTGGGGAAAAGAACCCACATTCTCAGCTAACTTATCAAAAAATTATTTGGCATCTGGTTAGTTTAGCAATTGACCATTTTGACATTTAAAAAAAATAAAATATTAAAGCTCTTATCTTCTCTGTTTTTGACTTCTACAAGTGTGATTGGGTTGATGTGGGGCACATGCACTACGTTTACATGCAGGTTTGAAAAAGTTTTGACTCAAGTCAAACCAAAACCGTCGATCGTTTACATGCCATCGATCTGAATACGTTCTCAAACCATTTTTTAGTTCGTACATTTCCCGCTTTACAGCGCCACTTACAATAAGACATTTCACTGCTTTCTAAAGAGACATTGGAACAACAGAGAGGGCAGTGCGGGTAATCTATACAACAACAACAACAAAGCTGTCACATTTAGCTGTCACAACATGTAATCCTCACACATTTGTTATATTTTAAGACTTGCGACTTCAAAATATAATATATTACCATCTAGAAGATACAAGCGCGGTAGAAAAGTGAGAACCTAACCTCACTTTGCACTGCCACCGCCGGTTTAGTTTGCTAATGAGCCCGCCAAGTCGAAATGTATTGGCGGCAGTGGGGTGTTTACATGGCAGTTTCCAAAACTAGTTTTCAAGTCACCCCTGCGAGCAAACAGGCGTGACTCGAACCGATCCAAACCCACTTTCGAAGTGTTTATATGCTGTTTTGAAAACTCAAAACGTTCTCAAATCGATTTCAAACCTGCATGTAAACGTAGTAATGGTCTTTGGGGGACAATGGTTTCAATAACAGATGGGGCAGGCTATACAAGCTCACCTGCACCCCTGCTCACCTGCGACCCAAACATTTTTTGTATGAATGAACTGCTATTGTCTATCCTTTGAAATCTTGCCAGATTCCAGGCACATTTCAGATGTAAAGGGAAGTTCCATCCTTTGCTTCTCTGCTATTGGAGAGATGATTTTACTAAAGTACTTGTCTCAGTCAATTGTGCACATTTTTCCAAATTTATTATTTAGTAGCCTATCATGTAATTGCAGGTGGCAGACATTTATAAGAATGTATTGCTTTACCTATGTTTAATTTAATAGGTGTGTTGGAGGTGGGGACAATCTGTTTTAACATTTTGTATTGCCCTTAATTATGTAGGTGTTATTGTATTTTTCAATTCCATATGCCTAAATTTTAACTAGCATAGAGGTATAATATGTAGAACTTATTTTCAAATGTTTTCTTTTCTCTGTGTTGCAGGTGAAACCGAGCAGAAAGAACAACTTCAAGACGTTGAAGATCAAGACGTGTCGTAACTTTGTGCCAGAAAATGCTCGTAAAGTAACTTACCGCGCCGTATAAAACAACGTAACTTCAACCAAAAAACATCTTCATCTTGTTTTCTGTGGCCGTGCCCGCTAAAAATCTCGATCGGTCGAGTGTTTATGGACACAGACAATTAATAATAAAATAATACAATGTTCCGGGGGAGGGTGGGAAGATTTTGTTTAGTTCGGATGCTCGGGGCTCGAGGGGGAATTCACTGCAAACGCGCATTGATTTTCCAATCCTAAAACATAGATGGCATGTCAAAGAATTAAACTAGATTCCAATTGTTTAATATTAAAATTCATGGTTCCCAGTATTACCACTTCTGTAGCTTTATAATATCTGAGAAGGTGAAATTAAGTGTTGTACTAAATTTGGATGAACATTATTGTAGCCATCTTGTATTCTGATCAAATATTATATGCAGTTTGTGTTGCTGAAATAACGTTTTTATTGTTCAAAATTGAGCTTTTGCATATCAAAGCTGCACAAATGTACATCCAACCACAAATTATATGTCTAAACTGACGGCAAATAATTGTACCTTCTCGAGGCAAATAGTTTGTCGTTTCTGACACTAGGATTTTTTACGTATCAATTCCTCGTCTTTATCATTCCAACGTTAACGGTTGTTTTCTCTGAAACGTTTGTATTATTGTGGAGTATTATAGTAATTTCTGCCATCACTGTCAGCATATGATATAATTATATCCTTTGAAATTATTGTATTGTGCATCAGTGTTTTAATTTATTGGTACTTAACGATGCTGGGGATTGTTGTTAGAAACCGTAGGTCAAACAACTCTTTAGATAAACGCCCCCTCGTTCCCCTTCAACTTTGAGAAAATGGTTTGTTGATTGAATACCTCAGCTTCGTTTTTGTGTCGCCCCCTAAGTTGTGTTTTCGAGCTGCGATTATTACTTGATAGCAATACCAAAAGCTAAAAACAAATCATGAAATAAATAACTAAACTAATTGTATTGTAGAGCACAATAACTTAGGCTGAAGAGGAAATGAACAGCAATTAAAATTATTTTTTCTCATACTGTAGATTTTTGTGTGATATTCGTTTGTCTTGAGAGAAAATACGCAATGAAAACTACGGTAAGCTTTTCTATTACGTTTGCAGTTAAGTTGTATTTGCGAAAAGTTGGATTACCGATTCTTAAAATTTTACTTTTTATTTGACTTACATCATTAACTTTTAACTTACGTCAAGTTTAAAGTCCAATTGATTAAACATCACCATTTCCGCTTTTTCGTCGTGGGGCAAATTTTTTATGAAGAGTTTTAAAAACTCGTCTAATGTTGTGAATTTTGTGCTGCATGATTACCCCGATACAATGTGGCACAATCTTTTCGATCGTTTTCTTCATTCAAGTCTTTCCAAGCTTGAGCTTGCAAAAGTGAAACATGAAAATACTGTATCTATAAAAATAGTGAGTTGTTGCAGTAAAATAACAGTGTGTTACTGTATTTGAATTCTATTGATTGGTAAAAATTTGGACTTGTATATTTATTTGGTAAACAATTAATAATTTTCAGTGTTAAAAAAAGATTTTTTACATGTCTTATCAGCATGTTTTCTTGGTGTAAAGTCTGAGGAAGCAATTTCACTGCTTTATACAATAATAATAATTAATATAACGAATTTCCCCAACCCATAACTTCAACACTACACAATACCATGTTATTTGGCCAGCTTAATGTGCAACCACTAACCATGAAATGTTCTGATTGTGGAGGAGTGTAACTATGTAGACACTTAAATCGACCTTTATGTAAGCTTTAAGAGTTTTTTATTTATTCTTCTCTCCAAATCCCTTGGACTAATGTGCATCTTTTTGTAAAAGGGTTACGAGTTGGTTACTTCATTCATCATTGTTGGGGTTTTAGGAAGAGCTGTATGGTATTAATTGGTACCCTGAAAATACAAAGTTGGGGAAATGGAAACACAGCACATTGTTTTGACATTGTAAGTGAAGCTACTAGAGATGGGATAGTGTGCATGTTTACTGTTTTGATCTAAATATTAAACGCATGGACCTGCGCTTGCGCCCACACAGGGTTAAACTGTGTGCGACTGGCCACAGCGTACGATCTAGCTAAGCACACCGACGGAGCGCCGCTGAACCAACATCGCACATGAAATGCATGTGTACAGTGCACATCCTAACTCACGTGCAAAATCTATTGGGTAGGCAGGCACGAATGTGTACACGCCTTTCACAGGGAGATGTGAATTAAATACACGTTTTTGCCCATCCCTAGAAGACTCACTTTCAGAGATCATTACAGAGACTAGAGTACTTATGCATTGAAACCTCCCCACGCTATCTTAAAATCAATACAGGTGTAGCTATATTTGAATACCGTTTTTGTGGTTAAAACAGGAAACATTCCATAAGGAGATTAAAATATTGCACTGAACAAGTACGGTAAATGTAGTTGCGAAATAAGGGCAGGAGGTTTTACTTTGTGTATGTACAAGTCTATTGTAGTTACAACTCTGATTGGCTTCAAATTAAGCCTATGAACTAGCTTGGCCTAGAGAGTAAATGTAGTTAGTTTGATTCTCTATCCAATTGGGCTTTTTACTGCCACTTTCTCCCACTTTTAGGTTACTACCAGCTCTACGTACGAGGCAACATAGCCGCTAAGCAAGCGTAGTCTATAACCTTGTTAAAATGGTGCCATCATATCCTGCTGCATTGGCAATCGCCAATCAGTGCTGATTGACCCATGCAGCAGGATATGATGGCACCATGATTTGAGAGTGGTGCTCAAGCTTTGCATGCAAACCCCTATTCCTGTTCATTGGAAGTGATATACTGCCTACCCTGTATTTACATTAGTGAACCCTTTTCCTCTTGTTGCAAGAATGCAATAAGTCACATGCAAAAACTATGAAAAGCAAACATATGCTCCTGATTGCATTAAGCAAAATAATCATCATTTTCTAATCCTTTTTCAAGAAACTGTTAATGCCCACACCGTACAAACATAATGACCTACTAAACACTATAGGGTCCGTATGCATAGTCTAAACTCGAGCCTTCCTCAACCCAGCCTCTCCCAAAATTACGGAACGGCATTGGCATGTGGATGGCTCTGTGATTGGTGGCTAGGTAAAGCTGAGGAGGACTTGAGTGTGAACTTAGCATTCGGGTCTAGTGTTCTGGTAGTGATAATATAATATCCTAATCTAATGCCACAATCAACTCTTCATTGGGTTGGTATAGTACCTTATCCCCACTTTTTTCTGTCTTGCCAATACTCTCTCTTCCACTTGGTTCAGTCTTCCCCTTGCCGTTTCACAACCTTTTGCGCTTTGTCCAGTCTGCCTCGTATCTCCCTACATTGCAGCTCCAATTCTAAGAGCTTGCTTGGTAATCTTCTGTTCATCGTTTTCTTTTTGAGATGTCTCTAACCACACACACACCTCACCTGCAATTTGCTCAGTTTAACTTCTTACTCCAACTTGTGTAAGATACCCTCATTTGTTCGGTATCCCATCCCAACAAGACTTTCTTCTTAAATATTTTATGTCCACTACTTACAGACAACTTTCATCTAGCTTCGTCGCACGCATGTGCAAAAACTGCATAGGTGAGTATTAAGACAAAATAATAATATAGGAAGAAAAACAGACTAAGGACGTGGCCTGCCTTTCATCTGGCTTCTCCACCTCGACCTTTGTCCGGCTAGCTACCCCACGAGAAGCGTAAGCTCCCACTGGCATAGCTCTCGAAATAAAAAAAGGACGCAAACCTACCCAGTGCCCACCACGCTGTCGATAAGGTAGTAGCACAGTCAAGGGCTGGCTTGGGGCTCGGTCCCAGCCGCCGAAGGCATTTTTCTTTTTTTTTAATACCATTATATTTACTTTTGATGGCTTAAAACCTGCCATGTGTGAAACTTTCAGCTTGTTTTTATAAATGAAAATTAGTTTCTCCAGATGGACCAGGTGATTCAAATAACAAAATCTTTTTGGCGTTCAGACCATCGACCTTATAACTTATTCCCAATATAAGCTTGATGGTTCAGTCGATCGTAATCTTGTAGATAAATTTAAAAAATCACAGGTAAGTTAGTTGAATTCCATAAACATTATTATTGCCTGTGTCGAACAATTTGAGTCAAACAATAAGATAAATTGATAATTTAGAAATTTGTAACCTAGAGAGATATAATGGTATAACCACAGATAACAAATTCTATATGTGGTAAAGTGTGGTATAGTCTAGAGGTGATTGAATCACATGGGGGGACTGATAGGGTGAGTATACAACCGATAACCAAAAAGATGGCCAAGCAGTCAACGACTCGAGATGTCATCGATTCGATAGCTACCGGTCACCTGTAATCCGGACTGAATGTTTTGTTCAGTCAAAACTACGGATCTTGGAGTTACAGATACGGCTATCAGCTATCCTCGCTTAGTTACTAACAGGGCCGTAACTATAGGGTATAAAAATCACCCGGGTATAATTGGGTAGAGTACAATAGAGGGTCTGGGGCCCAAATTTTTTCGCGGTGTGATTAGAGTGTTTTAACGAGTTTTAGGCATGTTTTTTTAGAACATATTTTGTTAATGGTGCCCGGTGTGATAATGGTGGTTTTAGCAAGTCAAAATTGTCTACTCTCGATTTTTTAGCCAGGTTTCTATCCGTGTTACCAACCCGTAAGCTGAAGAGGAACTGGTTTCTTACACAACATTATTATGAATTGTGCAATGTATGAGAAAGACGATAATTAATGTAATTAATGAGTGGGAGATGAAGTTCATAGAGGTCTTAACACCCCCGGCCACCAACGTGCGGTCAACTGAAGGTTGTAGTTAATAAAACGTTCAGTAATCTTTGGTTAAACGTAGCAATTAGCTTCAGAGAATTGGGCCGTTTCGGTCTCAAAAGCTACTAAGTTAAACGAGCTAAGTGAGGCTTCACTTTAAAACAAATAACACGTCGCTCTTATCTCGTATATGTACACTACACACATACGGTATCGGTACGACGTTCCATGATTGTGTTTGACTTTGAGGAACACCCAGCCTTGCTCAAACACTTTTTTTAGCATAACTTGGTTGACGAAGAACAAACAATATAGGAATCTAGTCAACACATAATATGGTACCGGTAATAGAGGCAATCTAAAAACTATCATGATTGTATTCATTTATTTATTTATTTATTTATTTATTTATTTATTTATTTATTTATTTATTTATTTATTGAATTTCAAAATGTTTAACATATATGATGGGAACAGATCTGGCACCCAATGAGTATGAGCAACTCGCTTGCAATCAAATAACTCTTGAACATGGTTTGTGTATGGTCCGAGCACAGTCCGAGGTTTCTCCCACCCACTCGGACCCAACGCCGGAAGAACCATTATGAAAAAATAAAATTTATGAAAATAATGAATTCAACATAAATTATTGCTAGATTTAGTATGTAAAAGCTTCAATTTTAATGAAAGCTGCTTTTTTCAATTTCGTTTGTATACGACGAAAGAAAATCAGGGGCGGCGGTCTACGCATTTTGTGTATCAACTGAAACGGCTGAATTTCTGGTCGCTGTGATTGTTGTTTTCATTGTTTGTTTTACCATTGCCATTAATTTGTCGTTCTGGTCGAATTACGGTACAATGACCTAAATGCACGTTTTCATAATCATAAGAATAAAAGACAATCAGTTTGTCGACAGGTTTGTGAATGTACATCCAGGTCAGTCGGGTGTAAAGGTGTGTGGATTGTCTCTGCTCATTATCTGCGTAGGTATACGCGTAGTCCCACTCCCAGACAATGAACCTGATGATGATTTGGATTGGACAGCTGGTAAACTGATCGACTGATAATATTCTGTTTGACTACCTACACGATAAGCTGTAATTTATCAAGTAAATCAAACTAGCCCCCCCTACCCCCTATAATTTACTATACATATATTATATAGTACGACAAAAATAGTACTAATCCAACGTTTATTTTCAAAAAAATAAATGACAACGTTTCGACGACGTGTAGACTCGTCCTATACATTTTGCAACCAACAAAATCTAATACATCATATACTAGGACCGCTTACGAGGACAACGTTGAAACAAGCATGCATTGCATTACGTGTGTGAATCACTAATGTAAGTGAGTTATTATATCATTGACTCATTGTGTTTACTGAGTTAATTCTTGTTTTTATATTCCGAATTCCAGGCGCGCGGTCGCGACATAATGAGGCGGGATTGATTGCAATGTCAATTTGCCAGCTATTAAACTCTTGCAATGTGTTTTGCCGGCTAACATGATTATCAGCGAATTATGATGATTGTATTGCTTATCATATTGTCTCCGGTGGTGTTTTATACAAACAACTTACAAAAACAGTGATCACATTGTACTTATTAATTGGCAATGCAACAGTGTTACTAGTGAAGCATACACCATGGACCATGGACCTGTTACCCAGGGGCGTCGGAAGTCTATTTTTCCAGGGGGGGCGAATTTTCCAGCTGACTTTGCAACATTTTGTAAAAAAAAATTCTGTCAGTTACCATGCAGCCAGCCTCTGAAATCGCTTGAAGGAATAAGCGGAATCTGTACTCTAAAATGCATTTAATTCATATTGGCCATTTTTTTAGGGGGGGCGAGATGATACTCTCGCCCCCCCTGTGCAAGCACAGGGGGGTCGACTGACCACCCTGCCCCCCCGGTTCCGACGCCCCTGCTGTTACCGTTGCCTCAGCACACGACATCACGAACGTTCATGAGGTACAATTATTGCGGGTGTGTGTAGGGCTTCACACATGCTTGATCGTTATGTACCTAGTAGTAGTAAATAGTAATTGTTCATACTACTATTAATAGTAGTAGTATTGGGAACAGATTGATATTTTCTTCTGGCTGGGTTGTTTCGTCGTGTCGGTACAGTAGTATAGTACATTGGTGGTGGTAGTGGCAGTGGTAGTGGTAGTGGTAGTGGTAGTGGAAGTGGTAGTGGTAGTGGTAGTGGTAGTAGTTTGAACCAAGTTAAATGGTACGTGCGTACGAAGAAATTTACATTATTTCAAAATATTTTATTCTCATTTTGTAATGTGATCTCTTGTGATCGATTTATCAGCATTCACCAAACAACACAAATCAGCATTCACCAAACTTAATAATGACAACAATGCAAAACTAGTTGTCAATTATGTCAAGGTTCAATTTACATTGTTATGTATACATAGCAAACATTTCGAATACAAAAATAGTCACTTAACAGTGTTTTGTCCCTTATGGAAATAAAAGGTTACCAAAAAGTATCCAAAAGGTATCCATATGGTGGCCATATTGTAAGCCAACTAGTACCCAAATCCTTGCCAAGGAGTAACCAAACATGGCAACCATATGTTCACCATATGATAACCACATGGTATCCAAGTAGTCGTTTTTGTGTCAAAATACGACTACTTGGATACCTTGGATACCTAACAACCTCATGCTCAAGTATCCAAGTGGTTAGCAATGTTGACCATTTATATCGCCATATGCTCATTTAAGGTATCCATATGACACTGAATTGCTCACCATATGGTCAACTAAAGTATCCATTTAGTGGCCACATGGTCACTATATGGTTGCTAAAGATAGCCATATGGATGCCTAATGTTGACCATATGGCAGCCAAATGGTCACTTAAAAATATGTATCCATATGGCCACCATATGGAGGCTACAAGTAGCCATATTCTATATGGCTATAAATTATTGTTAATAATTACGAATAATTATTTATTAAAAACGATATTTAATTAAAAACAATTATTATTAATTATTAATTATTGGAATAATATTTTCCAATATACAAATATATTCAGTATGGTATATCTAGTAAATGTAATTTTTGGTTGATTTAAATTTGAGAAAGCCGAGTTTGATTTGAATTCTAGAAATTAAAAAAATACATGTCCCTGCCACACAGGTATTATAATGCACAAACACCAAAAATTTAGTTTGCCAGTCCCGGTGGCTCACGAGTAGAAAGGTGTCTGCCAGCAGTGGGAGAGCTGGGTTCGATTTCCAGTCAGATTAATTTTTTTATTGCTGTAATTCAAAACAATTTCATTTATAAAAGGTAGGTCATTCAAGTACAGTAGATAAAATATAAACAAGGTATGCATACCTCAGTACAAATTGTGGTATGAAATAAATCATTGGACAAATTGACAACACAGTCCTTAATTTTAATTCAAATACAGTCGAGCCCACTTTTAAAGAACTCATATTTAACAAAATCCTGGTTAACAAAGTAATTTGTATTCACCACAAACAAAAATACAATAAAGATGGTTATTGTTTAACACAGTAATAATCAGTTACTTTCAAGGTTGTTAAAAGTAGGCTGGACTATAAGTAAGTATGGAATGGAACAGATAATTGAGGATTCAGTGGGTATTACTTAAAAGAATAAAATGTTAGTTCAACGCTTTTTAATAATAGATATTATATTATAAACAAGTTGTAAATGTCAATCATTATTTTAAATTTAAAGTGCAATATGATTAAATTATAAAAAGAAAAAAAATGTATAAAATAGTTTAAATACATTAATATTACAATGTAATAATATATCAAACATATTCTGCACTAATAATAAAATAACGAAAGTACAATGTTTGCCCCTCTTGGCACAATGTTGACCATTCAAAGAAATACACTTTTTCGTGATTATTCGATATTATGGTGAATTAGAAAAATCGCTTGATTTTGCTCTTTAATTTTACTTTCAATGGCTGTGTATGAGTAGGCCTAGATTTGTCCAATACATGTACAAAATAAAAAACGAAAATATAATGCCTCTTCAACAAAATCGAAAATTTAAAGGAGATCACTCACATAGCCTAGGTCATACCATTACATGCATCAACTTTTCCAAGAAATTAAATTCCCCTCTATTGGTTGGACGGGATCACTTGCTGGTGCGGGCTGGGGTGGTGTGCCTTGTGCTGCATTTGGGTTAGCAGCATTCTGTCTTTTCGATGTGGGTGGCATCCTGAAAAGTAACATACAAGGTACGATAGACGATGGGGTGCAAGTATTGAACAGCGGAACTTCAGTGTTGGGGATTAAAGGCACCATGATTATGTCTAAGCTAGTTCCCCTTGTGAAAATGTACTATTGAGATTACTCTTGATATCACTATTGAAAAATTACGTGCTAGTAAATTTGGACAAACTATTCAGATTTACTATTCATAATTGCTATTGAAAATTAGTGAATTTACTATTGGGATTTAACATGGCAACTAAAAGGTCAATATTAAATTAGTAAATTATTATTGGCTGCTGCAATAGTTAAAGGCCCACTAAACCCTCACATTTCGTTAAAAACGTGTAATTGGAAGCCTAATCTGTAACGGTTAGTGCATGTGTCAAGTTGCCTAGTGTATCAGGGCTCTTGCAATCCAAGAAAAAGTGTTTCGCCCCAGGCGTTGTGACGTCGACCAAACTACGCGCTACTCGCTGCATATGGATCATCCTCTGTGTTTCGAGGCTCGCGCAAATATATCTCGTCGTCCAGACCCACCTAATTCTATTGAGCACAAATCGGACATACCACTGAATACGTCTTACTTCGGTCTACACGATGAATGTTTAAACAACCTTCTACCATTTATGCAACTTATTCTATAAAATGTGAAACATGAAGCAATTACCACATAATTTAGTTGGAAACACAACCAATTTCAAGCTAATGTAATGAGAAAGTAGCTTTAAAAATCAGAATTCCAACCAACCTATCATGTTAACTGATATGTTTAGATATTACATGCAGAAAACCAGCAAGAAATTGATGAACATTTGGCCGATTATCATGTGTATATAACAACGCGTGTAGCGGCCTATGCCTGATACGTCCGCGAATATATCGAGTGAGCTGCGTAGATCGAGATCAGTCAAACTACTATAGTCTTTACTATGGACTATAAAAACATTGTATTGATTTTGTCTTGCATTGTATATGTATAGTCATATATCAATGAGTGAGTGGGATTTCTACCAGTCAGGCCTGGAAATAATAATAATAACTAATACAAATATTTTACATAGGCCTAAAGAACACGTCAAAACTACAATAGTCGTGTGTGTCATGGTTTGGTTGTGTGCGTGTGCGTGATTTACATATTATTTGTGTTTGCATCATCACAATTATCATTATTGTTATTATTGGTGGTATTATTACTTTCATTATTACATTACATTATTATTAATATATATCGACTTTACTTTATTATTGACATCAATGGAAATTCTGTAACTAAAAATTGCCGGAAACTAACGTTACAAATCTTGATAACCGCAATACTTATAATATCAGGTTCAAGCTGTTTTGTATCTTCTTAATAACTGTAGTATTATTTTGTATTTCAAATTCAAAATATAGTTTGTTCAGTTATTCTAAGTTATTTTATGCGCTTTTTTATTTTCTTGTATTAAAGTATCGATAGCAATAGATTGAGACATAAAACTAATAAGTTTATAGTTGAAACATTTTATTTTGTACAATGTACAAATGCGTTGATGTTTTCAGCCAAGCTATTAAAAGCTTGACAGGCCATGCGGCTTTGCCCGCGCTCACCGAGTTGTACTCCGCGGCAGTGAACGGACAACACGCATTATTATATACATAGGCTTACGATAATTAGCTAAATTTTCATCAATTTCTAGCTGGTTTTCTGCTTATAATATCCTGACATATCAGTTAACATGATAGGGTGGTTTGAATTCTGATTTTTAAAGCGAGCTCCTCATTACATTTGCTTGAAATTAGTTGTGTTTCCATCTAAATTATGTGGTAATTGCTTCATGTTTAACATTTTATAGAATAACTTGCATAAATGGTAGAAGGTTGTTTAAACATTCATCGTATAGACCGAAGTAAGACGAATTCAGTGGTATGTTCGATTTGTGCTCAATTGAATTAGGTGGGTCTGGACGACGAGATATATTTGTGTGGGCCTCGAAACACAGAGGATGCTCCATATGCAGCGAGTAGCGCGTTGTTTGGTTGACGTCACAACGCCTGGGGCGAAACACTTTTTCTTGGATTGCAAGAGCCCTGATACACTAGGCAACTTGACACATGCACTAACCGTTACAGATTAGGCTTACAATTACACGTTTTAAACGAAATGTGAGAGTTTAGTTGGCCTTTAACTATTCATGAGATCAATAGTAAACTATTGGCTGCTTTAACAGTAGGCCTATATTATTGGATGCACATGGTACAGAAAACATACAGAAAAAATCAATAATTAACTGGCTGCCCTAATGACAACCGTTATGATTGCAAATCCAGATTTTAGTGTCCCGAAAACAATTCCCTCATTTGACACTTTTCCAATATTGCGTGGTGTTCCCAAAATATAACTAAAGAACGTTAATGTGGTGTAGTTTTAACAGCAAGACTATATCCTTAGGCGTTTATGAAATGGTAAGACTAAACCCTACTGTTAATCATTTTGGGCTAGTGTATTAGGAGGATACTCACTCCCGCAATGGGCGAGTGCTAAAAAGTAGACTATTTAAAATTTGAGCCCTGTATATTGTATAAGGCTGTGTATACAAAATATACATATCTATCTTATTTGCACTTACAAATTGCATGTAGACATATACTCGCAGGCATGTAAATCAATGCTTGTACAGGGAAGCGTTTGACTGTTGCCCGACTGAAATATACTTTTTAAGTACCTAACTAGTACTAGATATTGGTGGTGCAGATGGAATAAGCTGTCTAGCAGGCTACTTTAGGCTTTTATCAGACACTTTTATGCTGCTAGAAACATGTTTAAGGTTTGCATACATTTTTAATTTCTTTAGAGTAGCATATTTACTGATATCATATTTTTATTTTTAAGTCTGAAACCAAAGTAGGTGATTTGCTAACTTTTCAGTTCAAAATTAAAAGTAAGTGGTAAAAACTAGTGGTACCCGTATTTAAATTCTTCTCCCAGTTACCCTACATTGTTAGATCTGAAGAGAAGTAAGATTACGAGCAGGTAGGCCTAACGGTGGGTTTACAGCTAAGCGTTGGTTAGCTGTAATCGCACTATAAGTGTAATACTCATATGGCATGATTTTACAGCCTTGGCTACACCATACGTGCATAATTAACTAATAAAGCTAGTGATAAACACCTTTTAGACTTAAAAAATGTATGCTGTGAGCCAGGCCAAGTCTAAGACGTTTTAATAAACTTTTAGTTGCGAGATGAGCTGTTAATGAGAGATATGCTCCGAACAAATATAGCCCAGGCTGCCAGAAGATACCATGGACTTTGTATGTAGGCATGTGTTTGTTGAAACCATTATAACAAATCAGAGATTATCAAAGCTGTAAATTAAAACCTTTGGTAAAATTGGACCTAAAGAACCAAAAAATATGCAAACCTTAATCATCTTGGCCTCTGAGTGCAATACATGCTCCTAAAGCTGCCGTTACTGCAGAACGTGGCTCGCGACGCGGTAGCTGCGTCGCTCGCGTCGAAGTGTTTACGGTAGCGCAATCTTTCGTAGACCTAACGCGAGCAAACAACAACAAGACACTTGTCATAAATGTGCATAACCCTGGAAACTATAGGCCTAGGCCTGTGGGCCAATGGTATCTGTCACAGTAATGCCAACTTCAGGAAAAATAAAATCCATCACGCATCAGGCCTGCGGGAATGGTATAATGTATTCTCATCACAAAATATAGGCCTAGGCCTAACAAGTAAATTTGCGTTATGCTTACAATTGCAGGAGTAATGACAAGTCAGGCCTACTGATATTGTTACCCGGGACATTGGGTTTGAAATATTTCAAACCCAATGCCCGGGACTCAGTGCATCGGCATCAAGGTGCAATGTATCATAAAGGAAATGTTCCTCGTTCACAATAAACTGTATTGATTGTAGTGAGAACGTATATTAGGGCCTACGTGTATTTTGATGAACAGAGTAGGGACTGCCAAACATGCGGCATGAACAGGGCCTGCCACTAGGCCTAGGCAACAGTGAGGTTAGGTTAGCCTACGCAACAAGGGATCATTGTAACCGTTATTTACAGCTCAAGTCTAGAGGTTATTGCGTAGAATTCCACTACAAAAAGCTTGGCCCAGTACAATTCAATTATAATATTATTATATAAACAACAACTAAATGCTGTACTTACCAAAATATCAGACGATCGACCGTTACAATCTCGATGCAGGCAGGCATGGGCCGCATGGTCAACTACGCAGTACGCACTCCGACTCGGAGGCGAGTCCGCGGAGAGTGCAGACGCAGTTCGCATGACCACTGAACACCAGCAGTTCCGGCTGCCGTTTTGATACGCGCGAGTATTCAAAGATCATGTTCAAATTTGAAAAGATTACTCATGATAGAAAGAAGATTTGGTGAATGGAAAGAAGAAGATACGGCTCATGTATGATGTGCATACTATGTATTAATTATAGCTTCTTCAAAATTATATAATTACTACCTTCACACAAATCAACGTTGACACATTGATAAACGAGTGAATATTAGATGGATTGCAGTGTGAATTGTGATACGTAAAGATAGATATTTTTGTAACTTGGCTAATCGAGACAACGAGTGGGTGAAATATGAAGATGAAGAACTCGTATCAAACTCGAATTGGACTGGATGCCAATTTCGTTACTAGTTTGATATGTTATGGAAAACAGATGGATATCAGTACGATTTCAGAATCTCTCCATGTGAAAGGCGTGTACACACTCGTGCCTGCTTACCCAATAGTGTTGCACGTGAATTAAGGTGTGCACTGTGCACATGCATTTTGTGTACGATGTTGGTTTGAGCGGCGCCGTCGGTCGACGCTGTGGCCGGTCACACACACGTCTTTCACCCTGTGTGGGCGGCCTGCACAGGTCCATGCGTTTAATATTTAGATGAAAATAGTAAACGTGCACTTGTATTAAAACATCTACATATTATGTAGGTACACTATCTCATCTTTATAGCTATGTTAAATGGCGACCTGTTGGCTAGCTTTGGCCACCTAGTTTCATGTTGCCAACTGGTAACCAAAAGGTTGCCAAATGGCTACCACTTGGTGAACATATGGTGACCTGTTGGCCAGCATTTGGTCATCCAGTTTCATGTTGCCAACTGGTAACCCAAAGGTTGCCAAATGGCTACCACTTGGTGAACATATGGTGACCTGTTGGCCAGCATTTGGTCATCCAGTTTCATGTTGCCAACTGGTAACCAAGAGGTTGCCATATGGCTACCACTTTGTGAACATATGGTGACCTGTTGGCCAGCATTTGGTCACCAAGTTTCATGTTGCCAACTGGTAACCAAAACGTTGCCATATGGCTGCCACTTTGTGAACATATGGTGACCTGTTGGCCAGCATTTGGTTACCTTTTCCGCCAGGTATCCACATGGCACCGTATCCATACTGTTTGGCCACCAAATGGTTACCATCAGTTTAATAGAAGTTTCATTGGATACGTCTGGCTACCACTTGGTGACTACTTGGTTATCAAAATAAGATTGTGGATATCACTTGGATATCAGTTGGATACCATTTGGCTACCAATATTTTCTGTAAGGGGTTTCAGACAACCATTATGTGCGCCAAACAAAGAAAGACACAACATGAAACTGTTCGACCTGTAGGTCCGATCTGTGTCGTCACGTAACAATACATAACTGTACATACGTTTCTACAAAACTTAGACCATCTAGGACCCTTAGATAGAGCTAATCACGGCCCTCTAGGGGCGGAATTAACAATCGAGTTATGTGATTTTTATGGGTGCTATGGAGTTTCTTCTTATTGAAAATAGCATGTAAGAAAACAATTCCATATAGCAAAGCAACAAATCACTTGACTCTGCATACGGCCCTAGATCTTCAATGACAACAATGCACAACAGTGAAAAATCAAGAAATAGAGCAAATCACGGATTTCTAGATCAATTCTGAACTGTGCGACTGATGTGAGCTCACAGCACTAGATAGAGATATGGGATAACGATTATTTTTTTTTGTAATTAGGGGGCGTTCTACGAAAAGTGGGTAACTAATAATAAAAAGAAGTTATGAGATAAGCAGCGCCAGCGAGTTGAAGTTGAAATGTCCATGACGGAGAGTGAATGTATTTGCATGTAAGCCAACATCTTTTGGTGTAGTGGATGTAACAGAAAATGGCGGGTTTTCACCCTTGTCTCATAAACCAGGTTGATGCTTTAAAACGTCCAATGGTAGACTGTCTACTACATTGCGATGAACCTTGGACAGCCAAAATAACATTTAGGCCTAATTAAATTAAAACAAATTCACTACGACGTTCACTATTATTTACTTTCATTCTCTACTACTGTGACAATTGGAGCGCACTCAGTATGCAACAGCCCTCCCCATGCCGCATGTACTTAGCCTTGATAACTAATATTGCACGTGTAGCTCACTACTAGATGGAATGAATTGTTTTTAGAAAAGTGCAAAATGGGGGTAACTAACGTCGTTACCCCTTTTTTGCATGACGCCCCTCATTGTCCTTCGAACCTTCATCTTCATCCATCGCCCCGTATCGTCTTCGTAAAGCAACAAAGATTATCAAGAAGAATCAACAGCCATATAGCTGTGAAAGCTCACTATTTCAGATGCATGACGTGATCATGATTCTAGCGTCTGGTTAGAGTGTAACCACACCACATGAAGTATATAATTAGCTGTTATCTGTGGTGTAACGTTTGATGCACTAATCACATTATTCTGACGCTTGCACCACAGGTGCAGTTTACGGCCATTGAGGTATTACTATTCAAACCCAATCATATGGCGGCAGTCGGCACAATCTATTGGCGGCCTTATCCGTGGGGGGGAAGGATTATAAAAATGAAAATAACTATTCGGAAAATAATCTTTTTATTTTTTTTGAGAGAAAGAAAGAGAGAGAGAGAGAGAGAGAGAGAGAGAGAGAGAGAGAGAGAGAGAGAGAGAGAGAGAGAAGAGAAAGAGAGAGAGAGAGATTTTCTGTATAGCTATACCGTATAGCGGTATATCTGATATACATGCATGGAAATAACACGAAATGTGAAGATGAAAATGCTCCATTTCTTCACTACAATAATCTCTTGATATCCCATCTCCACCTACCTCCCCCCCCCCGTTTTCGTTCCTTTTCGCTGCTACTACCTCATTGTAAACACCTTATTACCTGCCCCCCCCCCCCCCTCCTCGTTTTAGATTTGTTATCAAGAAATGAAATTCCCCCGACTTTAAGCACATGTATCTAAAACTGGAACACATATTTTTTAAAAGTCTTTGGGACGCGGGACAACGTGCGAAAAGGGATGTTTCAGCGTCGGAGACGCATATTTCCGTCAATATTAAAAAAGTGTATTTTGATTATTGACATAACTAAACAAAAACTTTTTAACGGCTCCATGGGATTTTACTGTAACTTGGATACAATTTAAAAAAAAATGAGATAAAAAGCATTACGATTCCAACACCACGCCATTTTGGACGGTGCCGTGTTTTTTAAATGACCAAAGATCTCGCCGGATATTTCCGCAGTGTGTGACTGTGTGTATCTAAATTGAGAATGAGATACTACCAGTGATTGTTTGTTTCAGTTTGGTGTCACTGTCTTGACACTATCTCCATTCTGCATGTTAATGTTAACATAATTTTATTTGATCCCATTCCCATCACCTCGTTTCGTCTGTGGGTGGGTCAAGATCAAGACTTGAACATCGCAGATTCCTACTTTGGGCGATCATCCCGCCCAAAACTGTAAACGCAACGCTTAAGTGAAGGGTGTAGGCTATAGCCTCCTCATTTCCTAAGTTAGATAAAAATTATCTAATCGTTATCAGACTTTCTTTCGTTTTCTAGATTTAGTTTTAGTTTTGATGATGTAGGAGAAGATATAGATTTTTTGTAATTTACCGCGCGATACACTCTACTTATCCTTAGCGGAAGTATACTAGAGGAAGCAATCATTTCCTAAAATATGAATTTGTAACACTTGCAAGGAAATTAAAAAATTCATTAATTTTTATTGCAATGAATTTCTAATTGTTAGTATTAAATGTTGTGTCAATCTTTTCAGTATTATAAGTGGCTGACTACTAAAATATTCTTTAACATTTGGTGCACTACTTCTCACGTGACCGTGTTTACCAACTTACGAAGAGGCAAGATGGCAGAAGTGTAGTGGAACGTCTGGGACGAAGTATTGATGATATAATGACAAATAGTTGAAAACAATTACTGTTAATTATATCTAATTGATGGAGTTGTTGATTAACACATCCAAATTGCGGTTCGGGGACGCACAGTGGTTCTCTATGGAGAAGACTACACTAAAACGGTAAGATGAATGATTTTAATTCTCTGGCCCCTAGGCCTAGAGTCTACTTTCCCACGATTCAAATGGGAACAAAGATGCATGACACGCCTGGATTACTTCTGTATCTGTCTGGACAAGCTTAACTCTAGTTATAATTAAAGTGAATTCATACTCATCTGGAAGCGTTAATAGGTTCGGGTCAATGATCTTTGAAACTATTGACTGCTGTATGTGCTCTTCCATCAAGGCCTAGGCCTAGGGAGGCTAGGGCTAGGCCTAGGCCTAGGCCTTAAGGCCTACGTAAGTGCACTGACTAGGTAGGCCCCTAGGCCTAGTGACCAAAGGGCCTAGGTACGTAATTGTAACCAGGTAGTGTAGTCTAGGCTGGGCCTAGGCCTAGGCCTAGGCAAGAGATAGGCTAACCTAGGCCTAGGTTGATGGGCCTGGTTTTGCTGTCGCCATAGCTTACAAGCTAGCCTAGGCTAGCCTGGGTCTTGCCAGTTGGCTCCACTAGGGTAGGGCCTAGGGCTAGGCCTAGGCAAAAATGTCAAGAGTCTAGTTCTAAACGTCTAGCCTAGGTTTAGCTGGGTCCTAGTCCTAAGCACATAGGAGACTGACCTAGGCCTAGGCAAGTAATCTTGTAAGAATCTTCATTCATATGTCCAAGACACTGTCAAGGTATAAGCTTTGCACCTGTCGGTTGGTATAAGCCTAAATCCTCAAGAGAGAGAGAGAGAGAGAGAGCACAATGAATAGGTCTAGGCAGGCCTAGGCGCCTAGTCCTAAAACTCAAACTAGGCCTAGGCTATGAGGGCTACAACTATTTATTACAGACGTAGGCTGTACTTCCACCGGGTTTCTGCCGCACATAAGCTGCTTTGTCGTACTCGTGGAGGGTTAAGCGGGGGTTGGTTATTAACAACATCTGGAGATATGTCCATAGATTACAAACTAGGGAAGATGTTTCATCGCCATGTTAAAATATCTGCGCGAGTTTTGTCGAAAATTTCTAAGTCTCACCACTAGTTCGAATTCTCACCGCAAGGAGCGCTAGCTCAGCACGTTTGAACTTCGTTGCCGTCTGGCGGGATATATTTGAACTCGGTTCTGGTATCTCAAAAACTATCTAGAACCCAAGTTGTAAGAGTATCATCACGGTCTTCTAAATCTTCAATGACAACAAAACATAACAATTAAAACTCAGTTTTCAAGTGTTAGGCCCTATATCAAGGTTCATTGATGCATACAAGATCGTCATCTACTAACCTTGATTTGCACATAAAGATTCAGATGACCGTGATGATAGTCATACAAAGGGTCCTAGATAGTTTTTGAAATGGTCTGAGCGAGTTCTTGCGGTGAGAATCCGAACTACACGTCGGACTTAGAAAATTTCGCTCAGACACGCGCAGACGTATTCCCATGTATGGATGAACTATCTTCCGTAGTTTGTAATCTTTGATCTATGTCATAACCTATTAGACATTACAAACTTAATTCTTAAATCTTTTGTTCTTATACAATCAGTCAGTAGCCTACAATTATACTTATACCTACAACATGAACAATTTGTATCATTTATTACAATTTACAATTTAAAAAAAAAAAAAAAAACTACGCCTTATGATATTTTGGGAAACGTGTTGACATGGCCTTGAAAATGAGTGTATAACTGTAAACTTTAAACACTAGGCTTATTCTCTATTATTAGGGCTAATTGTCTTGTTTTTCCGCTACCTGTGGTGGTAGACCTAGGCCTTCATGGAATTTGAGCTTCATTTTTTAACCAGTTCCGTGATCATGAGGAGATATTCCGTCACACCGGTTATATCCCAGTAGCGCCTTGGACGTAATATCTCGTCATAAGTATTTTGAAATCGCTCCTACAGTGGCTGTGACGAGCCTCGCTTTAAAGTTTTCCCGCACTCTCTGCAAAGAATTTAGTTCAATCTTTTTCTGCTAGATAGAACTACATGTATTAAAATGCTGTCAGCAACACTTGTTTTTTGAGAAGGAGGTCTTACGACCGACCGCGCGCAAGTAGCGTGGGGAAATAAGTCGCCACTACGCACACGGCAAGCGCGAGAGAAAGTCGCCACTGAACTGGTTAACTATAGCTCTACCATATTTTTCTTGTAGGCCTAGACCTACATGATATTAAATTTTTGTATTCAGAACCAGAAGAAGAACCACATTGGCAGAAAGCTTCTACCAGTCTGTCAGGAAGCTACTTTGGAAAGATGAAATCCCAAGACAATGCAAACTTCTTATACAAACTATACTTTCTACCAATACTGACATATGCCACAGTTACATGGACCATGGGATTCAAAGCGGAAAATCAAATAGTGGCAGCAGAAATGAAGTTCTTGAGAAGCACACTGGGTGTGACAAAGCATGACAGGATTAGAAGTAGTGTGATCAGAGAAAGATTAGGTGTTGAAATCGTGAAGGTAAGATTGGAGAGAGAACGTCTTTGTTGGTTTGGACATATGAAAAGGATGGACCTGACTAGGATACCAAGAAGAGAGTTTGAACAACAACAAGAAGAAGGGCATAAGAAGAAAGTACGCAGACCAAGAGACAAGTGGATAAATCAGATCAAAGACAGTGTGGAGAATAGAGGAAGATCATG
Organism: Isoperla grammatica; assembly: GCA_945910005.1. Taxonomy (NCBI): domain Eukaryota; kingdom Metazoa; phylum Arthropoda; class Insecta; order Plecoptera; family Perlodidae; genus Isoperla; species Isoperla grammatica. The sequence continues at coordinate 41,487,092 of OX246740.1, forward strand.
GAACGAAGTTGAAGCAGAAAGACTATGGGAAAACCGTGAGAGATGGAGGGAACTACTAAACAGCCCTCTGGTAACGGAAGAAGTGATCGAGGAAGAGGTTGAGGAGGTGGTTGTGTCAGGCCTGGCTAGCCGGCAACGAAGACATTAGCCCAAGACATGGAGTACTCTGCTACTCCCCCCTACCCGATAAATTAATGTTGGAAACGGGGTCAAGATATATATATATTCAGAACTTCACCACTAATTTATTAACCAACGATCATGTTAAAACTTTCAT
>OX246740.1:42694995-42734739 GCA_945910005.1 Isoperla grammatica
CTTGTTTGCTTTCACGTGTTTCATACGTGTTCTAACAATAAAGATGGAATTATATACATATTTGCTGATGGTAAAAACAAAATTGCAGCGTAGGTCAAAAACCGCAGGTAATTTTAATTTTTTAATTATATCTGAAGACTGTAACACAAAATCGAAAATCTGAGTAATCATAGGGCTGTAGTTTGGTAAGCCCTACAGACTGAATGATAAATGTATCTAACATTATAATCAGTATGACTGTGATACTTATTTCATTAGTAATTTAATGGAATAATAATCACAGTCATAGATTATAATGTAACATTCATAAACCATTCAGTCTGTAGGGCTTACCAAACCACAGCTCTATGATTACTCAGATTTTTGATTTTGTGTTTCAATCTTGGGATAATAATTAAAAAATGAAAATTGTCTGTGGATTTTGGCGTAGAGGTATCCTTAGAAAACAATAATAATTGTGATATTCGGTAGTTATAAATGTAGCTATTTGTTGAGCATACTACTGGTAATGTACGGTTGAGGTAATGGGTCCCTCCTCGTGGTGATCGGTACCCGCAAAGAGGCCGCTTATGCAATATGCATCTCATGTAATTTCACGTGGCCTTCATCAATTTTTCTTCCGACTTACCGATCCTCTTTGCGATCCAACCGTCCACCAACGCTCTATCTTAAACCCCTTATCCTCCACCTATTCCATCCCTTATTTTTTATTTATTTTTTCGAAACATTTTTGACGGTAATTTAACAAAATCACAGAAATAAAAAATACTGAATTTATTAAAATAAAAAACCTCCAGCATGTGAAGGAAAGATCAATTGATATGGGATCAAATATTCAGTTTCCTGGAATTTGCCATTCGGGCAAAAACTGTGCCTAGTTTTAACTACCCAAATTACAAGGACTGCCCGAAAGAAAACTAATAAAAATTAAATTTGTTTTTTTATACATAAAATGTTTTATAGCTAAACATTATGTAACAGTATTTATCAAATAAAAAAACACATTTGTGATAGATTCCCCTTAAGTAATCTGAATCCAATTTTCTCGCCTAATGAAATTCCCCAAGAAGTCCCTACCCGGATAAGCGAGTGGGTTTTCTCAGGAAGATTTTACCCGGTTAAATTCCACCATGTAACAAACTATAATAATTTATTTTGTCTCGACACATTTTACTGTTCAAGGATATAACACACATATTTATAACAATGCAAAGCACACGTCGAGTTTTCCTATTGTGTCAAAAGTCTCTAAAGCATATCGCCGCAGTACTTCTATATACTGTACGATAACGCAGTGTACAACCTCGCTGTAGGTAGATCGCGTTATGAACACAATAACAGATTCATTTCCTGCACCCGACTATGTCACACCTGTTGGTCTCTTGACAATGCAATGAACTTGGCAGTCCGACTGCGGTAGTGCAGCACTTTCACTCTCGTCTCGTCTCGTGTTTTACGAGATGTGTGAGAGAGTATTCGCGTAAACAACGTGGAGGCTTTGTGGCTATGCTGTCGTCAATCCCCTAGTGGAAGTTCGGTAAACCAACTTGTGCGTTCGACGAGCCTCCGCTAGGGGATTATAACAACGATGACCTGACAACTAATTTTTTGACCTGAAAACCAATAACGTTTTGTTAAATGTATTGTTTTAAGGTCCAGTCTTACAATGTCCCAATAACTACTTATTCGTCGAATAGCTTGTTTTCTCCATGGCAACCACCAATCAAAGCCCTTGAAATCCTTCAAATAGCTTAATTGCTACAAATAACTTTCTTATTAGGAGATAGTAAGACCGGCCCTAACTGAATTACATTTTATGAGTGAATGTGCTTTTTTAAAATTATAATGGCATTTAACAAACGCCTTGTACTGTTGCAATGCAAAATGCATCGACTTTTAAAATTGTGAAACGTTTTGAAACGCATGAAAAAATAAATAAATACAACGATTTTAATAAATAATACAAAATTCAATAAGTATCGTTAATTCAATTTCATAGCAGAAAAAAGGAATGAATGCCCAGGATTTTCAAACTAATCTACAGATCTATTACAAGAAACAAAATTTAAAAAATGAAGAAATAGTCGGCACAGTGTTTGAAATAATTATTTTTAATCTGTATTTAATACAAATCATATGAATGCATTGCATTTCAATGAATAATAAATTAACACATATATCAAAGACACTTATCAGTAAAAAGAAACAGTTATAACCGTAATTTTGACCAATTTTAAGTTTTAATAGTGATGGTTTAGAAGGTGAAATATCAAATAAAATCACACAATTGAAATACAAGAGTTACTTTTTGAAACATTTCTCTTAACTCACATTCCTAAATAAAGCTGGGTGTTAAGAGAATGTACCTAAATCGCACGAGGACTACAGGTTCATTATTAAGAAAAGATTCCAACCCGTTGTCCTTCAGTATTTGCCCAACGTATGGGATCTAAACTTGAAACCGAATAGTTTTGTAGCCTCAGGGCTGTTCAAACTATACCATTAAACTAATTTGAAGGCTAATTCTAGGTTTGATGAAACTTTTTCGCAATATGTTTGTCCTATAATCTGTCGCTTTCATGGTCTATATATATATATTAAAATACGAAGGCTTTTTTCGTGGCCCGGGTTAATGTTTGTAAAATTAAAAATATATATGGTTATTACGCCACGTCGGACACACTCACCTAAAACCATGTTTACGCGTTTCGAGACCGCTCTGGGTCCCCTCGTATAACCCATATATTTTTAATTTTACAAACATATATATAATATATATATATATTATAAAGTATTATTTTTTCACGGTATAAATAAACTCGTTAGTTATAAATATTTATTTAAAACGTAGTATTATATCGTAAAAATTAATATAATACAAATATGGACCACGAAAATCTACGCCTATATTTATATATACACTGACAAAATTTTCGTGGTCCATTTTTATGTATTTAATTATTTTATGTCAAGTTACCTTGGTGGTCCGTCGAAGAATCATGTTTCACAAAATCTGTTGTGCACTTGCACAACATAAGATGGAACTTCTTCGAACAGTGATTAAAAAGTACTTTGCTACAAAGGAAGTTGTCGTTTGCATGAAGTGTGTTTTCCTTGAACTAGTTGCTAATACGTTTGTTAAATAATCGAAGGGGAATTTGTCATGTACTGTACACTCAGTTAATAGTATTTGAACAAGACGTTTTACAAAATGAGTTGTTAGCACAATTGACCTGATTAGTATATATTTAAAAGAAGTAATATACCTTTGACCTTGAAAAAAATAATTTATTAAATATGTATTCATTTTGTTTTTTAACTATTATTATTATTATTATTATTATTATTATTATTATTATTATTATTATTATTATTATTATTATTATTATTATTATTATTATTATTATTATTATTATTATTATTATTATTATTATTATTATTATTATTATTATAATTATTATTTTTATTATTATTATTATTATTATTATTATTATTATTATTATTATTATTATTATTATTATTATTATTATTATTATAATTGTTATTATTATTATTATTATTATTATTATTATTATTATTATTATTATTATTATTATTATATTATTATTATTATTTAAAAAACCTATAATTGACTATGTATAATGTGTACTAGATAATAAAAATTAAAAAACAATCTAAATGACACAATCAAATTGGATTTAGTACAAGACATTTATATGTAACTAATAACTAAAAGTAGGCCTACGTAGAATGTGGTAGCAGGGGGGCTGGGGGGGGGGGGGCGGTTTTTCTTGCAGGCGTATATTATATTACCTCCTGAATTAGCCCACACACACAAGCCTGCATAAGAACTATTAGGACGGATGTTGAATGTACTCGCTTACAATTGAAGACAAAAACTTTCCACCCACACACACACCTTGAGTACTTTGTTACAAGCTAGATCCTTGAACCTCCATCTGAAAACCTCGACAAACCTGACTTGCAAATTAAACAAACCTTCACCCCTTTTTATTTACAACCCACCTCAAACACAATCAATGAAAATAATTTACTTTATGATTTAAGAAAAAACTCAAATTTGACCTTGACAAAGTGATTGGATGCGTAATTTTTTGCCGGTGAAATTCAATACATAACGCTCTGCACAGTATATCATAATATCCTTGACCTCCTTATTCGATGTATTGTGGGCTTTCCTCTTGATGCGAGAGAGAAAGTTCGCGAGGTATTAGGCCTACTCGGAGATGACTTAACATGTGAGAGGTACTTTACACGACTGACTATGTTTGATTGACCAGTGAGCCAGTGGCGTAACTAGCTCTTCACTGATGAGGAGCCGGGAGCCCACCCGCGAAATCCATATGATCGCGCGAAAAGTTTCGATCTCTCTGTCTCTCTCTCTCTCTCTCTCTCTCTCTCTCTCTCTCTCTCTCTCTCTCTCTCTCTCTCTCTCTCTCCCTCTCTCTCATGGCGGCGAGTGAGTAGGTCGGTGGTCAGTGTCTCCGGTAAATTATCAATTTTCGGCTGTTTTTTATATGTGTTATATCATTCGAATATATCAGTGAGCCGTCGTTACAATAGTGTACTATTTACAAATATCATTTTTTACTACTGCTTCGCGTAACAAGTACTTTTTCCTTATTTGTTGAAAGCCAGTATCTGTTTTACACTCGTCATGTGCTCTGCTACCAACGTCGCCAGCCAAAAAAACCCTAAAACCGTCCGAGAGCTTGCAGAGCACTGCAATGCTATTGAATCTTCCTTCAAGTCACAATTCGAGGGCCTGAAGGAATCCGTTCTCAAGGAAATTGGGAAGATTTCCTCCAAAGGTCCAGAGAGGAGCGATGATGTTTCTACCGCCTTGCGGGAGTTTAAACGGGAGTTAGATAGCGAACTGGACGTCGTAAGGGGGAAGCTGGCCCAAGAACTGGACACCATCAGGTCACAGATTCAGAGGATCACCGCTGAATGTGAGGAGCACGGGGATATGCTGGATGCCTCAGAACAATATAGCAGGCGTAACTGCCTGCTAATCCACGGAGTCCCCGAGAAACCTGGAGAAGACACTTTCAGGACAGTCCTGACATTTGCGCGGGAAAATCTTGACGTAGACCTGCGTCCAGACGACATCGATCGTTGTCACCGTCTTGAGCCTCATCGTAGGAACTACTCTCAAGTTGTCAGTGCTGCCCGCCCGAGACCAATAATTATAAAGCTGGTGCGCTACACGCAGAGAGCCGAGATGTGGAGCAACAAGCGACAACTGAAAGGTTCGGGCTATCTCCTGACGGAGTCGCTCACCAAGCGGCGCTATCGGCTCCTGTGCGAGGCCCGAAATATCGTCGGCCTCAAGAACGCCTGGTCTCAAGATGGGAGGATTTTTGTTCTCGGGCAAGACAACAAGAGAATCGTTGTGAACGGAGCACGTGACTTGGAACTCATTAAAAACAACAATCGCAAATAAAAAATCCGGACAGAGGCACTAACACTGTCCAGACAATAATATGTTTGTTTTAGAAATTAAAGCAATTGTGCTTATTACTTTAGTTTATACGTTAGTTTATATATTGTGTTTATTTTTTAAGTGTTTGCGTGTGATTGAGTGTATGTGTGCAACGAAGCAACTGTTATTTTCAACGTCAACATGGGTGAGTTTTCCACTGTTCATTTTACTTGTTCAGGCCCGCTATGTTTTTTGCATTACTTCAGGCTTTAGCAAACAGCTGGTAACTAGCTATGTCACAACAACCTAAGTTGGTAGACCTGAGCTCTGACGCTTGTGTCATCCCTCCCTCCCCCTCCGCTCTCACCCTGTCTCTTGACGTCACTGACCTAAATTCCACACCCCCCCTTTCGCCAACCAACTATCCGCTAGCAGGCAACATTCTTAAAAATCAACTCTCAACTCATCCAAGGTCTTTAAAAGTCGTTCACCTCAACGCTTCATCCCTCATGGCGCACTTTCACGAATTGGAGCTTCTCATTGACCAAACTAGCATTCACGTGATTCTTATCAGTGAGTCTTGGCTAAAACCTTCTCTTTCTTCTAGTCTCGTAGAGTTACACGGCTACGTCTTATTAAGAAATGATCGCACTAAAAAAAGAGGCGGCGGTGTGTGCGCGTATATCCGCAAAGATTTAAAATATAAAATTTTAGGTAAATCTCCAAGTGAATACTGTTCGAGGCCAGAGTACTTAATATTTGAAATAAACTTTTCTCACCAGCCAGTCCTCGTAGCAGTGGTGTACCGCCCACCAAAAATCGGCTATTTAACAGAATTTGAAAGCACTCTCCTTAACTTCCTATCACAATACGAACACACTATCATAATGGGGGACTTTAACACTAACTTGCAGCTAGCCAATCACGCAGATACCAAACAATTGACCACCATTTTTGATTCATGTAACCTGTCAATCCTGCCTCTACATCCAACCCATCATACGGCCACCTCCCATACTTGGATCGATCTAATTTTAACCTCTGAACCTAGTAGAGTGCTTGATCACGGTCAAATCCCAATACCTGGAATTTCTTATCATGACCTACTTTATCTCCAGTACTCTCTCCGTGTGCCTAAACACAAACCAAAATTCATAACTAAACGGTTTCTAAAACAGGTCAATACCGAACGTTTCCAGACAGACGCTTTATCTATTCCGTGGCACAATCTTATCGACATTCAAACACTTGATGAAAAATTAGCTCAATTTAATGCATTTGTTATCACATTATATGATAAACATGCCCCTTTAAAATCAGTTAGGATAACTAAACCACCCGCCCCCTGGTTGACAGATGAAGTTAAGAAGGCTATGGGAAAACGTGATGCTGCATACAGAAAATATAAATCTTCATCCTCCCAGCAAGACCGTGAGGAGTTCAAAGTGCTCAGGAATAGAACAAATCAATTAATTCGAACAGAAAAGCGGAGACATGCGTATGGTTTACTGGACCCTAAACTACCTATAAAGAAAATGTGGCAAAACCTATCTCACCTAGGAGTAAGCAAAAAAGTGCGCGTGGAAGACACTATCGAAATACCTCTTGATTTGCTTAATACCCACTTTACTACACCACTTCATAGAATCGACGCGGCGACAAAAAAATCATATATTAACGAACTATCACAGAGTTCACACACGCATACATACGATAGCTTTTATTTTTCTCACGTGACACCGAATACTGTTAAAAATGCCATAAATCGTATCAAATCGAATGCGCAAGGAATCGACAACATATCTATTGAACTTATTAAACACCTGGTCAAAACGTGTCCTATATTGCTCGAACCTATTACCCACCTAATAAACTTCTCTCTTAACAGCGGTTCGTATCCCACCTTGTGGAAACATGCAATAGTCCGACCCTTACCCAAAACCACCAAGCCTGAAAACACTACAGACTACAGACCGATAAGTATATTGCCAGCTTTGTCTAAAGTTCTTGAATTTATTGTTCATACTCAAGTTTCCACATTCATGCAAAAAAACAACCTATTAGATAAATATCAATCAGGATTTCGCCCTCATCATAGCACTTGTACAGCCCTAATAAAAATAACGGATGACATTAAGACGCACATGGATAATCGACAACTGACAATTTTAACGTTACTCGACTTTAGTAAAGCATTTGACTCTGTGGACATTGACATACTCTTAGAAAAACTTAAAATAATGAATTTCTCCTCCTCTGTAACGAAGTGGTTTGATTCTTATCTTAGAAACAGACAACAAAAAGTTGTATCCAATCATAGTCAGTCAGACTGGCAGACATTGATATCTGGCGTACCACAAGGAAGTGTTTTAGGTCCATTATTGTTTGCTATTTACATTAATGATATTTCTTCATCCTTAACCTATTGTAATTATCATCTTTACGCTGACGATCTTCAGTTATACCTACACGCTTCACCCCAAACAATAAATAACGAAATTGAATTACTAAACAGAGACCTTGAAACATTACATGCATGGGGGATTAAAAACGGATTACTTATAAACCCACTTAAGTCTAATTGCATTGTTGTCGGCTACCATAAATTGCTCAATAAAATTTGTTCTTCAAAGTTGGTTTCGGTAGTTGTAAATGGCCAGAATATACCAATCAAAAACGAAGTAAAAAACCTAGGATTAAACTTAACTAGCGATCTCTCATGGACTAATCAAGTAAAACACATCTGTCAAAAAACCTACTCTTCTTTGCATTCATTAAACCGGCTCAAACATTTCCTTCCTGTTAAATTAAAATCGCTCCTCGTACAGACCTTAATTATGCCACACTTCGACTATTGCGACGTTATCTACAATGACTTGACCGAGGACTTATCACTTCGACTTCAACGAGCTCAAAACTCTTGTGTTAGATTTATACTGAACATAAAAAAATACGACCATATCACTCCCAGCTTCAAGCAATTGTCTTGGCTGCGTTTAAAGGACCGACGAAATCTTCACACTCTCTGTCTCCTTCACCGTATTCTCTCAACATCTTCTCCTACATACCTAATTCCTAACTTTCAGTATCTCCACACACATCACGAATTTAACACGAGATCAAGATCAAGCACTCAACTAGCTTTTCCCACACACCGCACCACACTCTTCGATAATTCTTTTAACATACACGCTATACGCCTTTGGAATGCGCTTCCAGATAAAATAAGGGATGTACACAATCAGAGTCTCAGCCAATTTAAGTGCAAGGTATTTAAATATTATCTAGATAACAGTTTTACATAAGTTTCATATAAACGTAGCGGCATGAGCTGTACATTGGATGGTGTGGGACTCACGTAGGGTTGACTATGAATTTGAATAGCTAAGAGTGAGTGGGATGGATGAATGCACGAATGCATGTATCAACGTTTAAATTGTAGGTATAGTTTAGTATGTTTTGACTTGTATTAATTTAATCATTTACTTTGTATCAAATTGTGTAAGGTTGGGTGGCAGAGAAGGCCCAACTGGCCTTAACCACGCCTTAATAAAGACGATCAATCAATCAATCAATCAATCAATCAATCTCTCTCTCTCTCTCTCTCTCTCTCTCTCTCTCTCTCTCTCTCTCTCTCTCTCTCTCTCTCTCTCTCTCTCTCTCTCTCTCTCTCTCTCTCTCTCTCTCTCTCTCTCTCTCTCTCTCTCTCTCTCTCTCTCTCTCTCTCTCTCTCTCTCTCTCTCTCTCTCTCTCTCTAATGTATTTTACCACAATGTATCTACATAACGGTTGGATGGAAGAAAAGGCTTAACTGGCCTTACTCCCGCCCAAAATAAAGTCCTAAATCAATCAATCAATCAATCAATCAATCAATCAATCTCTCTCTCTCTCTCTCTCTCTCTCTCTCTCTAAATTCATTATATGTTTCGAAAAATAAGGATATAGGCCTAATTAATTTTTTTGTTTTTATATTGATTTTATATACCCTGTATTTCTATATTTTCTTTTTTTCCTACGTATACGTATATGTATTTGTGATGACTTGCCATATAAATGGAGTTATATAATATTTACTTTATGTTGCTATAACCTTTGAATGAATGTATGAATGAATGGGATGGATGAATGGCTATTTCTTAGCATTATCAATTTGATTAAGTCTAGTGGTTATGGATATTTAAATGCAATTCTAACTGTTATTGTATTTTTCTATGTATGTTCTTATAGTTTTAAGTCTTAAATGTATTTTACCACAATGTATCTACATAACGGTTGGATGGAAGAAAAGGCTTCACTGGCCTTAATCCTGCCCAAAATGAAGTCCTCAATCAATCAATCAATCAATCTCTCTCTCTCTTATTTATCAACCTTTTTTGTGATTCTAATGATAAAAATTTTGATACCAACATCAGTTTTTGATCATTACACTGTTCTCCGTATAAGCAGCAACGATGAAATAATGTAGATTATCGTTTTTACGGGGCAAACTGTGGTGATCCTTGTAACCTCTCCAATTCAATTTTATAAAATATCTAAATCTATCAATTCACTAAAATAATTTATAAAATTATATAAGAAAGACAATAACAATCAAAAGTAGATATTAAAAATGTGATTGATACTGGCCATTTGGCTTTATATAAACTAAACGATGAATTTAAACAAACATTGATTGTCACTTTCTTTATACTTCTTTAATCAATTAAAAAATGTAAATTAAATAATTACAGAAATGATTTTCGTGTTGGAAATCGTTTAGCTGATATATATATAACCAAATCACCAGTAAGAATCACTTTTTCAATATCTATAGAAGCATTACTGAGGACATCACAAAATAACAGTTAGTTATTTGATAGTAACATTTATTCTCAGTTAACCTCTTGACCAAGGACAATATTCATGGTGACATTTGGAATAGTTGGGAAGAAATGTCCGAGCATTCGCTTCCATAAAACCGTCAGTGTGTGAAAAACCAAGTCAGAAAGTATTGCCGGTGGCCGGAATCAAACAGGCAACCTACCAAATTAGAATATCGCGGCTTACCACTGAATCACTCTTATAGCTATAATAAATTGCTTTATACAACTGTTATTAACACGCCCAATTTTTTCTGACCTTGAAAATGTAAATTGTTAATGAACCCTGCCCACTCTGAAGCCTGGCCTTCTTATAAACTTTGTACATAGTATACTTTTATGAGAATACAAAATTTGAAAGGAAACACTATAAAACATTTATATTGTTACTTTTTTTAATCCAATGATAAATTTTTTCTGTGTAAAATTTGCTTCTAAATACATTGAAAAGATTATAATAAATCATTAAGAACGTAATTGATTTGACCTTCGCTCGATAAACTACGCAGAGGGTTAAACAACTTCCTCATAAAACGAAATAGCCCCCCGTAAGTACCTATAAAACGTTTCCCCGTCATTAATATTTCAAATATTAAACACAAACTTCCCGTTCCATCGAATGCGCGACACTCAACTCTATAGGCCGGTTGCTATGATACATACGGTACCTCGTTTCAAAATGATAAATAATCAATGTTTTATTGATTGTTGAATACACCTTTGTATTCTGACCCCTGATAACCCTTCCTTGATTCAGTTCCCTGGCCACAGTCAGAAGGGTCGGTCACACTTATTGGCACTACGAAAATAATACACAATTAAACACGTTTTGGTAAGTTTTGATTCTCATTTGGTGAGAGAAATTCAAATTTAACAAACTTTTTTGCTAAAAGTTCGTTAATATTGATGAATGTGATGGTAAATTACAAAATTCTTGACCGTTAGCATATACGTAAAGCACACAGAGTCTTGTTAAAGAAAAGGCTTATAGAAAACGAAAATTTGACAAAAACGCTAGGAAAACTATTCATGGCCTGTTTTAAACATTTGCTTTTTAGTTTGTCAGTAATGATCTCCGAGTGATGTTCTTGAATGTATTTTACTGAAATGTTTTCTAAAAGCCCTTTTCTTGGATATATCTTCATTACACAGCACATTTTCTGCACCTTTTCAAATCATATTCGTAAACCATGAGCTACACAAAATTAGCACAATTTTTGTAAAAAGGTGTTCTTTTTCAGAATGTTTACATATGTATATTCACCTTATAATTTAAGAAAACGTATGCTTATACATATAGCTCCTTAACGGGGAACTTAACAAAGTGATATGCCACATCCAGCACATGAAAGGTATAACTTATGCCGTGATTATTACTAGTGGCTTTAGTTTATCATAGATTAAAGCGTATACCAAGAAACACACTATGGGAAACGTTGGGGATCTAGGAAAAAAACCCGCTCTCATCAGAGACTTTTCCCCCGAAGGCGAATTTGGTTATATTTCACGTTTGAGTGTCTATAATAATACGTAGTCTAGGTACTTCAGAACCGGATAAGCAGCTTTTGCTTGATGTAACCTTCAAACAATGTTATTTCTTATTTCTTTATCATTTAGTGCCACTGGGAAGAAAAATAAAAGCAGCCATGTAAAAATGGCAGTTTCCTCCCTCCCTCCCTCCTCCATCACCTTTCTCCCCCCTCTTCTCGTTCTCTCTATCTCTCTCTCTCTCTCGCATTCACGCTCTTTCCTGCTTTATTTTAAGGCAGTGGTGGGAGGTTGATGTAAGGGGAAATAACCGCATAACCTCCCCCCCCCCCCCTCCTCACCTTTGGGTATACGCCACTGTTATTATTAATGCATGTTAACTATGTTCCCCGATCAACATTACCACGAATAAGACCTTACCTCCATAAAGATATATAAACAGAAGCAGCTGTTTTTGGAGATAATAAATGGCAATTTTCGTTTTTGTCCTCCACGAAATGTGAATTTGATGTAAAAAAAAAATTGAATATTCAGTTTTCAATGGCAAATTTTGTCCCAAACTACAACGAAATTTGCTGTAGAGTGAATTTTGTGTGCGTTGGTTGTCCTAATTCGATGTTTTCGTAGTAAAAATAAATACATTTTACATATCCATCTATCTATACCAAACCAACATTTCTGAATACTTTAAAATTTTTTGTATGCATCGTGTTTCTTCTAATATTTGTATTTTTTATGCTGGATTCTTGCGTTTACCCAATGTACGTTGGGCAGGAGACAATACATTTTTTTCTCTCTCGTTGAATTTTTTGCTTTATGTTTAAGTTTTTTGTTAATTTAATTCTTTTTTTTTTATTTTCCGTTTCCCAAAAAATTGCCGTTTTGTTTAATTTTTTCGTCAGTAAATACCTTCATCTGGACTTTATTTTACTAAGGATGCCTATTGTTTCAGGTAGTGCCTGTCATGCCCAACATGATGCTTGAAACAAGGTGTGGTGACGACAACATGGCGGTGGTGCTACGCAACGTGTGCAAGTCCTATGGGAAGGGCAAGACACCGGTATTGGACAAGCTGAACATGGTGGTACCCAGAGGATGCATGTAAGTTGTCACCGACACTGGAAGAATAACCCCACTCAGTTGCAAGACTGATTTTCAGTGAGGGGGAGTTAAATATACCTTTAAAGAATTGATCTAGGACCCTTAGATAGAGCTAATCACGGCCCTCTAGATCTTCAATGACAACAATGCACAACAATGAAAATGCACCTTAATCTACCCTTAGATAAAGCAAATTACAGATTTCTAGATCAATTCTGAAAATCATCAATTCCATCACTTTTTGTCAAGTAAACGGTGACTTTGCAGCCGTCCTAGCAACGAAACACTCAATATATTCAAAGTTATTCTAAATCATCCTTGTTGATTTTTTGCCTTGCATTGGGCCAGAGGTGTTCGCACTGTCTAATCACTCATTCATATGTTTCATATTTATCAAATCGATCTTTGGTTATCGTTCACTCGTCAATAGTGTTCGGAGCCTGCAGGGTTGGTTTAGCCCACTGAAAATCAGTCTTCTTACTGAGTGGGTAGACTCTAAATGTGAACGTATTTATTTTTTATTTATATGAATGACTGAAACATTAAGTTCCCATTTGGTTTCCTCGAACAGTCACCTGCCCACCAACCTAATCTTTGGCCATCAAATTTATATATGTACCACACACCGACCACCACACAAATATAACAATACTGTAAGCAAGGCCACTTACTTAAAATACGGGTCAATTATTACGAATTATAATAGTTATCAGTATAATTAAAACGGAAACATAGTAGAACAGGTAAAACGTTATAAGAACCTAGTAATGGGACTGTACACTGTTCCTTGTCACAACACAAATTAAAAACGCAATATTTTGAACCCTGATCAGAGCTCTTCAACAGGCGAAACAACACAGTGTGGTTTCGCCTGTTGAAGAGCTCTGATCAGGGTTCGAAATATTGCGTTTTTAATTTTATGTTGTGACAAGGAACAGTGTACAGTCCAATTACTAGGTTCTGTTAGTAGTATCAGTATAGTAGAGTAGTTTTATCAATGTTCGACGTGTCATCTTCCTAGGATAGAAAATTTATATTACGCCTATATTATGGGAGCTGAACACTTTCCGCGTTACTATTTCGCTGTTTCAACATAACGCTCGTTAATTTACCGTCCTAGTACAATATGTTTACGAATACATCTTAGTAATTGTGTTCTACCCGTATTACTCAGAAGGATTACTAAACAACCATAACATGTTTGGTTTGCACAAGTGCACAGTCAATCAGTTCTAATAAGATCTATTTATTCTTATTTCCTTAATGTAAGTTGTTAGTTAGCCACTTATCCTTAATCAACAACAATTTATGCAGCAATATTCATTTATTTAATTTCAAATTAGAATCATCACAATTATTTTAATAAGGAATCCGAATTAGCTATTTAAATCAATTATTGTTCTCCCATATATTTTATTATATAATAGTTATATTTTCCATAAATTATAGTTGTTGTTGTTATTGTTATTGTGTTTAAGTCGTCCATACTACGTCTCACTGTCAGACATGAATTACGATAAATATGCTCTTTCAATGATTATAATTGAAATAATCTAGTGGGGAATAAAATACCATAGGGAATGATTATTACACTTAATGCAATGATGAGATGAAAAGATGTACTTTTATTTTAGTTGCATTGTTATAGGACATTCATGTACGCCAATTCAAATACTTTAATTTATTTTCCATTAAAAACAAATCGTACGTAGACGTATTTGTTTAGATTAATTTTGTATTTGCAAAGTTTTCATACCATATATTTTAATCCGGTTTCAAACCTTTATGAAAGATTTGTTCTGAATGTATTGTACTTTTTCATTTATTGATACCTTCAAAAATTACACGGCTCTACATTATTTAAAGAAGGGGAGCTTGTTTACTTCTTATTATCATCTTTAATTGTGTTCTCATTTTTTATCAACAATAATAATGTATTATTTATTTTTAGCAACTTACTCACTAACAATGTAACGAGAAAGAGTGTGATCATTATTCCCCTCGTACGACGAACAGAGCTACCTGGAACACGTTGAACCCGAGAAGGGGATATATACTGTTTTAAACACTTTTTCATTTTTCAAATAACAATTTAGATAAATATAATCCACTGAAAAAAGCTAATTGTGTTGCTCTATATATACACATTTTACAGCAATTATAAATTAATAACTTATAAGGAATACATTTTTCAATGCAACAGTGTCGTAAAGCGGCCAGAACCATTAGGACCGATCAGCTTTTGATAAAATATGTCAATAACAATTATATTATTGATCAAGACATCGCTTCAATTTCAATATCATCAATCCTGATTATGTTTATGTAGTCATTTATTTATTTATTCCTCACCGAAAAAAAAACACGATAAGATTTCTTAGTAATTCAAAGCATGCATTACGTTTTTTTCTGTCAAGTCAAGAATAATAAAAATAGTCAAGAATATTTGCAAAAGTCCTCCTAATTTTTTTCTTATTAAGAATAATTTATGTCTATTTACTATACTCCTGAGTATCATTGCAAGAACTCTGCTCTGAAGTGCGGTTTTATATTACTACGCTTCAAAGCTATTTTATTTCGAAATACTCCAATCAGTCAATCACATGTAAATGCTTTCAATATTTGTCGAACGTCTTTACTATCTCGTTGACATTGAAACCATATTCATATTTTCCACACAACAAAAATATCAAAATGTGCAACGTGTGACGGAAGTATAGTCTATAGACTCCCCTAAGTGCTCCTATATAAGTCTAAGCTCTTTATCACCATTGTATAAACACGAGGTTGAGACTCGTGGACTTTTTCCACGTGAAGTTGATTATGTATGATGTGACAATTATTTTGCTATGACGTCAGACATTTATGATTATTGCAGCCAATTGGTTCCTTGCATATTTACTACATGGTAATGGATGGTCTAACGATATATTATTGTACCATGGTAATGGGGGATATAACCATAGAAATTGTCTATTGGTATAACGCATATAAAAACATCCATCCGTGACTCTGAGCTAGATACCCGGATCCCCCCCTCCCCCCCTTCAAAATGCCCAAACTATACACCCCCCCCTTTTTATTGAAGTTATTGGTAGATAGTAGTTAAAACCAAGATAAATTATTATTAGTTTTGGTAACACCCCAATTATAGGTGGCTCGTTGGTTTTAGGTGGCTCGTTGGTCCAGTGGTTAGCATCCCTGCTTCCAATGCAGAAGGTCCCGGGTTCAAATCCCGCTTCAGGCAGAAGTTTTTTAACTTCTAATGTGGACTCAATTCCATTACTTCTTGTCTTAGGAATAAGTAAACGGTGACTTTGGAGCCGTCCTAGCAACGAAGCACTCAATAAATTCAAAGTTGTTCTGAATCGGCCTTGTTGATTCTGGCATTTGTCCGCAGTGTTCGCACTGTCCAATCACTGATTCATATGTTTCGTATTTGAAATATCGATCTTCGATTGGTTATCGTTCACTCGTCGATGGTGTTCGAAGCCTACAGGGTTGGTTCAGTCACTTTCAATTAAAGTCCCCCACTGCAAATCAGTTTAGTTACTGAGTGGGTAGACTCTAAATGTGGATTTATTTATTTATTTTATTTTCAACTTCAAAGTTTGTAGTATTTTAAAATAAAACTTTGCTATTGTAAATTTCTAAAACTTTAATGAAAAAGAGATCACCTCTCATCATTATATGTCGCATACAGTATACACTAGGGACGGACAAAACAATCGATTTGATCAATCGATATTCGATATTGGACAATATTTACGTTATCAATATTAATTTAAGTATCAAAATTATCGAAATTTGTGAATCATTGAGAATGAAAGGGCGTCTCAGACCATTTTTAACCATAATAACGTAGAGAACTTGCGAATTAGGCCTCTTGAGAGTATTTAAAGAAAAACAAACACATTTTTAAATTGAGTTTTGAATTTTTGCTTAAATGTAACTTACGAAATTTGAATTTTTTTTTCGACATTATCTATCGATAACGATAATTGTCTTTCGATTATCGATACCCATATTTTTAATCGAAGCCCATCTCTACAGTACACACATGTATTTAACACAATCTCCCATTGTCTCCAGATACGGCCTGCTCGGTGCGAGCGGCTGCGGTAAGACTACCCTCCTCAACGTGGTAGTGGGGCTCCTGAAACTTGATTCGGGCGAGGTCAAAGTCCTGGGCGGGACTCCCGGGAAGAAGAACAGCGGAGTTCCTGGACCCCGCGTGGGGTTTATGCCACAGGTAATACAAGTGAAGGTATGCCACAAGGTAGCGTTCTCTCCCCGCTATTGTACATTGCAACGCATGAATAGAGGTAAACGTTTTGGGAGAGAACGGGACTCCAGCAGAAAGGAAGAACTGTAGAGTTCCTGGACTCCGCGTGGGGTTTATATGCCACAGGTAAGACTGTCGCAAGTGCTTGGGTTCACTTTTTTACAGTGTTAAACACCTATTATGACGTATTCGTATAATATTCATGGATGCCATACTGGGTGCTGCATTAAGACTGCATTAAAAACTGTACTGTAGTATAAAGTGGTGTAAAACATAAAATACTTGGAATGAAAAATAATAATAATAGTATTAAAGATAAATGTGGTAGTGTCTGACTAAAGGTTGGTATTGTAATTTACTGCACAATCATGGATATAACCGTATGCAGAAGTCTGATGGTCAGAAAATATTTATTGACATAATATGCAAACTAGGTGATGTTCATAATTAATAATAATTTGCTATTATACGCATCAAAATGGGAATCCGTATAATAAGCGATTATTGTTAACCGTTATTCTACGTAAAAGAATACAGGAAACACAATAACATCAATACTGAAGGCCATGGGAGCTGAAGATTGTTGAATGCTTTCAGGGCAATCAATGAACATTTTGAAAATCAGTTAGATATACATAATATATCAGTATATATACTGAAAGTTATAGAAGTAACTATGATATTTTAAAAATTACATAAGAAGTGAAGTTACTGTCGTTCTTTTTTTATAAATATTAATTATAACGAGACTTACGAGAAAAGCACCAATTTGTATATTATTTTAATAAAATCGACATTATTCTTATTTACCTTTACAATTGAGCATGAGTTTATATAGCAGTGTCACAAATTTAGTTTGGCTCCAAACTTCTCAACGTGGATGGCTAGTGTGTTAAAAAGATATTTTTTTAATATTTGAACATGGGAACTTTTGAGCTGTTATATATTAATTTGTATTTTGTGTTTCAGGAAGTTGCGTTGGTTGAAGAGTTCTCAGTCAAAGGCGCCATCTTTTATTTCGGTTGGTTATACGGAATGAGCAACGAGGATTTAGAGAAGAGATTTACATTCCTATCAAACTTACTGGAGCTGCCACCGAATGGTCAACTGGTTAAAACTCTTAGGTTAGTTCGACACCACAGACATATTATTGTAAGATGTTTCTCCTGCTAAAAATATTACTGCAAATTATAGCCATTACTAACTAACACATAAACCATTATCATTCTTATATTACGAATTACCAACTGTACAACTTTTAAGTTCCACTTGCAAAGTCACATCTACATCTACTACCACTAACATTTCCGTTTTCACTTAAAATACATATATTTGCATTTATTCTATAGCTATTCAGTCAAATTTTAATTGATTTCAATTCCACTTGCAAAGCCACATCAACTATCACTAACATTTCCACTTTCACGTAAAATACATATATTTGCATTTATTTTATAGCGATTCAGTCAAATTTTAATTGATTTCAAGTGGGAATACTTATATAATTTATTATATGCCTCGTTGCTGTTCATTCGTTCGTTTTCAGACAACTAGTTTCCAAAAATTCACCACTTTTGTGGCTTTGTCATTAAGTTTGCTATAGATCCTCTTGCTGTGATAAAACCATTGTCCCGTTTACGTAAGATATACACCAGTATAATATATACACACGTTTGTTCTGTAAAATAAGTCAACCGATTTTTATATTACGAAATAATTAAAATAATGTTCTTGGGAATTTAAAGACAATACTCTTTTTATGTTATATACTAGTAGGCCTAGGCCTATAGACGACTTGTAAAAATATAGGAGTGTTCCCTATTTTACACATCTTTTAATTCTTCGTTTACTTCGTGAACAACTTGTAGTTAAATGTCAGGGAACCTAAATAAATTTGTATGAATATGAATGTTGATCCATACTCACACAATTAATGTTGTTTGTTTTCAGCGGCGGACAACGGCGGAGAGTATCTTTCGCGGCTGCGTTGGTTCAGAACCCAGAACTACTTATCTTGGACGAACCAACAGTCGGTCTAGATCCCGTCCTCAGACAGAAGTAAGATACACAACACATTATGTTACGTATTATTAGAACTTAGAACTTGTTGTTTAGATGTGTTCTTATTCGTTTAGATCTATTTTTGGGTTATCATGAATTAATTATAATGGAACCTGCAACACTGTTGGAGAGTACGTTAGCGATTTTAATTTCCTAAATAGCTTCATTTACTCTATATTAGTTTTATATTTTCTAATATAAAAATATGAAAAAGAAAATGTACGATAACGATTCACAATATATTAGTTTAAACAGTATATATTATATCTACAGTATATTTTCAACCTTGTTTCGCTCCAAAAATAGGTCTTTTAATTTAGACAATTTTACAATGTGGTTTACTTTATTAAAAAAAAAATATATTCTACGTGTAACGGTAGCTTCAAACGACTTTACGTTCAGTACTAAAAGCTCTAGACCATATTTGTCAAGTACACGATTAAATGTATTGAATAGTGATGAAATAAACTGATGAAAACTGCTTTTAAATAACACGTAAAGTTATTTTATTAAAACAATTAACTTCATGAGAACAATCTCTACATGTTGTGTAATGGTTGCTATGCAGTTGCTAGGGACAAGCAAAATCAACAAACTAAATAGAATCATTGTTGTCCAAGTGCTTTGCAAATACTTGAAGGCAAAGCCACTTGGATTATTCCAAACCACTTGAAGAGTGATATAGCGCACTTTCTCCAACACCCCTTCTCGCTATGTTCACTCGTCGCTAAACACTAGCTGAGCTTGCGAGGCAAAACGATTCAAAAGTTCTTTGGACACGGGCTTCGTAAACATGTCCGCAGTCATGTACTCCGTAGGACAATACTCCGCCTCGATGATCCCTTGCTCTCGTAGGTCTCTGATTAGATGATGCCTGACATCGATGTGCTTTGTTCTGGCACTGCAACGATCAGACTTGATCAAATGAATGCAGCCTTGGTTGTCCTCGTAAATTGGTGTAGCACCCACAGCTGGTGCTCCGATGTCTTCCAGCAGTTGACGTAACCATAGCAACTCTTGGCAAGCATGTGCAACCGCAACATACTCTGCCTCAGTGGACGACAATGCAACGATTGTCTGTTTTCTGCTCGACCACGATACGGTGCTCTCGCCCAGTTGAAAAATGTATCCACTAGTCGATTTCCGGTCAATCTTGTCACCAGCCCAGTCAGCATCCACGTACCCTTGCAGCTCGATCTTGCTTCTTGCTGACAAACGCAGTTTGGCATTGATGGTTCCAGCCAGGTAACGCATTACCCGCTTCACCGACTTCCAGTCTCGTTCTGTGGGTGACTCCACACGACGACTCAGGAAACTGACTGCTACCGCAATGTCCGGTCTAGACACTGTAGCAATGTACAGAAGTGATCCAATTACTTGACGATACTTCTTGTTATTTGGCAACATGGCACTTGGTTCTTCCACTGTAGATAAATAATTTGTTTCCATTGGCGTGGCCGATGGCTTCGTCTCCAACATTCCTTGCTCTTCTAACAACTGAGCTATCTTGGTTCGTTGGTGGATGAGAAATGAACCGTCTGCTTCTCGCTCGATCTGGATCCCCAAATAGTGAGCTACTTCACCTAAGTCCTTGGTCGTAAAGTGCTCGTTTAGTTGCGTGCAAATACCCAGCACGACACCTGCAGATTCTCCTGCAACCAGCAGATCATCTACATATATTAGCACGTATGTAGTGCTACCAGAAGCTTCCTTTTTCATAAACAAACATGGATCTGCTTTTCCGGACACGAAACCCAGGCTGGCCAACGCTTCGGTGGCCTTCCTGTTCCATGCACGAGCAGATTGTTTTAGCCCATAAATGCTGTGTTTTAAGCGCAACACCATATGCTCAAGACCAGGTTCCACGAAACCAGGGGGCTGTTCCATATACAGCTCCTCCTCGAGGTCTCCATTTAAATAGGCTGATTTGACATCAAGGTGTCGTACATGAAGTTGGCGAATGGCCGCCACACTCAATAGCACACGTACTGTCTCATGCTTGACTACCGGCGCGAATGTCTCGTCGTAGTCCTCCCCATAGCGCTGTGAGAATCCTCTCGCCACTAGCCGCGCTTTGTAAGTGTGTACTTCACCCTTTGCATCCAGTTTTGCCTTGAATACCCACTTTGATGATATGGCTGAGCGTCCTGGAGGGAGTTTAGCTAGCTGCCACACTCCACGTTCCATAAGAGATGACATCTCCTCCTCAGCTGCCGACACCCAGATCTTCTTTTCACGTTCAGGTAACTCCATTACTTGCTTCCACGACGAGGGCTCACGAACTTGTTCCACTTTGACCTTGTAGGAAAGCTTCCTTGGTGGAATCCCTTTGTTTTGTCTCTGTGATCGACGTGGTCGTGGAGGAACAATCTGCTGATCGCCGGCGGTTACTTCTGTTGCTGTAGGCTCTTGCCGAGTCAACTCAGTAACCTCCTCTGAGTCCACCTCAGTGTCATCATGAACGCTGACGAAGTTTTCATCCGCCACCCCTTCTGGCTGAAAACTGATTTCACAGTTTTCTTTTATAATGTGTGGGTCGTCCTTCTCGATGACGCGTACTGAACGACTTATCCATATCTTGTTGGTGTTTGGATCCAACAGGCGATAACCTTTAGTGGCGGTGTCATAACCAATGAGCACGCCCAGAATGGCCTTGTCATCCCATTTCTTGTGTTTTTGTTTTGGGACAAGCGAATATACTTTGGACCCAAAAACTCTGATGTGACTTATGTCGGGCTTGATACCATCCCAAAGTTCGCTTGGTGTCTTGTCTACACTTCGGCTCGGTAGACGATTTTGAAGGTACGCCGCAGCGCACACTGCTTCTCCCCAAAATCTCTCAGCAAGTCCAGCATCCAATAACATGCATTTTGCCATCTCAACTAAAGAGCGATTCTTTCTTTCTGCCACACCATTTTGCTGAGGTGTGTACGGCACCGTAAACTGGTGCTGAATTCCCTCATTTTTAAAGAAATTCTTTAGATCCTTGTTGACGTACTCTTTTCCATTATCAGTACGAAACATAGTGGGCCTGTGTCCGTACTTAGTTCGAACCATAGCAACGTACTCTTTTACAACATCTGCTGCTTCATCCTTGGACTTCAGCAGACGAACGAACGTGAAACGTGAGTAATCGTCAACAAACGTAATCATGTACCGATTACCGCTTGGCGTTGTGGTAGGCATTGGTCCACAGACGTCGCTATGCACTAATTCACTTGGCCTGGTGGCTCTGGTCTCGCTAGTTGGGAATGGCAGTTCAGCTAACTTCCCCTTAATGCAGCAGTCACAGTCCACCTGTGCATCACATTTACCAATGTGGATGCCTAGAGCTAGTCCCTCTGTCAACAGCTTCTTAATCGCAGCTGGGTCCCGATGACCCAAGCGACGGTGCCATCGGTGCATGCACTCTTCACTGCGTGCACTCAACGCTGCTTCGTTGCCTGTCTTGCACTTCAGCCTAAATAGTGTCCCGTCCAGTTCAGCTATTGCTATTGCGGCCGTCTTGTAGATTATCTTGCACGTGGCGCCCTCGAACGTCACCTTGTACCCACTACGAGTTGCACATTGAACCGATAACAGCCCGCCATCAAGTTCCGGAACGTACAGAACATCCTTAAGGTATATTTGTTCCACCTTACCGTTTGGCAAGCTGCACGTCAACCAACCGCTACCGATGCCTTCTGCAGAGATCGTAGAGTTGTCTGCTAGGTAAACCTGGGTCTTTACATCTTGCAACGCTGTGAAAAACTGTTTGTTGCTTGTCATGTGGCTCGTAGCTCCAGAGTCAACATACCAGTAGTAGCCCTTACCTTGATGCCTGTGTGCAGTTTTAGATACGGCAAAGGAGTGCTGCGGTGCAGCGCTGCTGCCAACATCCTGGCTGCCCACCGTGCAGTTAGCCTTCTCCTTAGTTTTGCTTATGTGTGTTTTATATTTGTAACAGTCAGCCTTCAGATGACCTTTCTTTTTACAAAAGAAACACTGGCGTTCCTCCTTAGGCTTAGGCCTACCTGACTTGCCGGATGAACTCCCCTCTTTCTGCGCGTAAGAAGTTGTCTGGAGTGCTACCTCGTTGTCGCGCTGGTCCCGCGTCGACTCGATACGACGTTGGTACTCGTCGACCAACTTACCGGAGACGTATTCGATATTTAAATCTCTCTCGTCTCTCCCCTCCAACGCTGTGACTAGCGTGGAATAGGATTCTGGCAAACTACACAACATAACGGCTACCAAGTCATCATCCTCGACCTTCTTCCCCATACCACGCAGTTGCCCCACAACCTCCAACATAGAATTGAGGTGTGCCTGCATGGTGCCTTGGGTGAACCTCATGCCATACAGCTTCCGCATGAGGTACAGCCGGCTCCCGATAGTAGAGCGCTCATGCAACCTTTGCAGTGTTATCCACATGCTCCGTGCCGTCTCAAGCTGTGCGAGGTGTAACAATTGGTCATCCTCCACAGTGAGACATATGGCTGCAATGGCCTTGCACTCGCGTTTATCCCAGTCAGTGGGTTCAGGCTCAGGCTTGGGCTGACTCACTACTTCCCATAAGCCATCCCTCATGAGCACTACTTTTAATTTTAATTTCCAAAGTTGATAATTAGAACTGTTCAACTTTGTGATCACCTGATCACCTGCTTTAGCCATGTCTACTAAAGCCTAGTAGGTCTAGGCCTACTTACAGGAAATTAAAAAACTTGTATTTAGTACTCACCACAAGAGCCTCCTAGTTCTTATAACCAAAACTAATATAATGCGCACTGTAACCGTGCTGGGCCCATAACCTGATGAAATAAACTGATGAAAACTGCTTTTAAATAACACGTAAAGTTATTTTATTAAAACAATTAACTTCATGAGAACAATCTCTACATGTTGTGTAATGGTTGCTATGCAGTTGCTAGGGACAAGCAAAATCAACAAACTAAATAGAATCATTGTTGTCCAAGTGCTTTGCAAATACTTGAAGGCAAAGCCACTTGGATTATTCCAAACCACTTGAAGAGTGATATAGCGCACTTTCTCCAACAAATAGAGACAAACTCGAACCAACTAATAAGCGAACATCTATGGAAGAAAGTTATAGTAACGCCGATATAAGCGAAGGATCAACTCATCTAACCCTAAATCTGCATCTTCAATACATAACCTGACAAAACTTGTTTATAATGATGGTAATCTCGTAAGAACAGCAGTGTAAACACTTCGTTTATAGGTGTCGGAGGTTAAACTGCAATATTTCGTGTGATTTAATGGCCGTGCCAGATAATCACCAACACAATAAGTAGATATAGTCTCACACGGACGGGATTTTGAATATAGTTACATTGAACAATTTAAAATAGGTCATCAACTTAAAGTACTGAGCATTATTGCGTCACGGTATTCGTGCAAAATCCGACAATGTTTATAAATCAAATAAGTGAATAACTTAATTGAAAAAAATAATAGAAATATATTCAAACGATGATTAATTTGATGATCAAACCAAAACTCTTAGACAGGGAGAATTTTAAATAAAAAAACACACAACACAAACAGTAACTACGGTCATAAACATAAAATTAAAATAATCAGAGTGCGTTATTTTTCGAGAGCATCTGCTCTCTTCCTCCCTCCGGTGCTGTCGCGTCTGAGGAAGGAAGCAGACGCTCTCGAAAATTAACGCTCTTAGGTAAGTGTTTTTTACTGAATGACCGTGATTATTCTGTTCTTGGTATGTGTTTCTTATATAATGATTAATTTATAACATAACAAAACATGTTTACAGTTTTCTACGTCTGATTAATTACAAACGCACATACATTAAACATTATAAGTTGTATTGTTGATAGTTCACTATATTTTATCTTCGTGAGTTTTCAGAACGATATTGGTATGATACTTGGCGATGTAGTGGAATATAATGGCAAGTTATTCATATTCAATCTCCTCTTTTCAGCATCTGGGACTATTTGATGGCTCTGTCCCGCGAGAGAAACATGACAATAGTCATAACAACCCACTACATAGAAGAAGCGAAACAGGCCCATAAAGTGAGTAAACAGTACAAATGCAACGAATCATGGCGGAAGCATATTCAACACACATAATAACTCACCCCATCACGTATATCATCACATAAGAGGAAACGTTTAACTGACGTTCACGCATGATTTATGTGTCAATTTTTAATATGAAATATGCAACGGCGGTATTAAAATGGAAGTACTTTCAAAACAAAAAAGGTTTCCCACTTTCTCTGCGGAAAGGTTTATTACTAATCGCGCTAACGTTTTTGCGCATTTACAATACCATATAACACGTAATAATGTATGAATGAATGAATCAAATGAATCTTTATTGTACAATCTTGAGTGTATTACACTGCTTACAGATTTTGTAATTATACATAGTTATATACTGCTTGGATATCAATTCAAAGTTTAAATTACTGGCTGTTTGATTTTGTTACTAAACTTTTCTTTCTAATTATTATAAAAATATATTGTGGTACCAATCATAATAAAACATTGTTTATCTTTGTTAGTAATGTATTAATAGCGCCATTATATATTCTATGTATAAATTTGAATTATTTTGTTTCAATTTTCGTTACATGAATTTAAAGTTTCAATTATGTAACCCACAAAATCACCAGCCTAAAAATCTCTATGTAACACTCTGATACCTCCACTTTTTTCATTACATTACTATTGAATCGACCAAACTATCATTATTTTACAAAGTATGCAGTAAGTAACTGTTTTAATTGTGTGCCAAATCAGTTAAAAAAAATACATAAGAAGTGCATAAATCATTTACCAGAAATTTTTGGAAATACTTCCATCATTGAAGGCCCTTCTAAATGTCTGTTGACTGTCAGCGGTAAAATATTCCACATTTTTACACATCTGTATGTTATTGTGTAGATTGCTCTATTCCTATAGGTCTTGAATCATAACATATTTAGCGGGAATAAGGAGATTATTTATAATATTTTCTCACGCTACGGCACATCTAGTAAATTCAAGAGTCCCCCCCCCCCCCCCCCCCCCGAAAAATTAAGCGTTAATATGTTCTGTGTATTTCACAAAATTATCTCCAGAACATATAGTAACAATACTTAGTTGAATGTGAGACAGATCGAACAGGTCAATTATTCTATCACTGTGCCCATGCACACTTTGTGTATGGTGCTTGCAGTAATAAAGATTCTTACTATCAGATTCTTTAGCTCATGCAGATACGCTCGTTATTTTGTGTTATCATCAGTAGGATTGAAAGCTGAACGAAGGATGTGAAATGAGAGAAATACTATTGAGCTATTTACATATGATATAGAAAATACAAAAGAAGAATATCATTTGTATTTCTCATCTTCCTTCCGGGATTTTATTATTTTAATTCATTTTTGTTGTTATGTGATTGATTACAAGGTTATTTTTTTCTATTAATCATACTAATTGGCATTATTATGAGTATAATATCGATCGCAATTAACTAAGCAACCGCTTTTATACCTCATTTTTTCAAGGTTTTTTCCTATTTTTTTAACTTTTTTTTAATAAGACGACCTTCTGAATAACATGCTAGGAATGTGTAAACACACAAACATGTAGGCCTACGTATATATAAAAAAATATATATATATATATTCATTTGTAAAAGGTGCATTATTTAACAAGGATGTCATGCGTGGTGATTATTGCAACCGTTGCCAATGTTTGAACGAAGCGTTGAAAACATTAACAATAAATCTTCCTGCGCGTGTTTTATGTTCCAAGGTTCATTATGGCTATTTATGAACAATTGATGTTACCATACAAGGCTAGCAAAGTTATTACATTTAACTACGAGACTCACGGAACGTTCGAGTCGCAGTTTTCTGAAGTAGATTAATTCAAGGGGCAGTAGTTTTTCAAAGTTCCTTCTCAGCGTGCCTACTGCTTGTAATTGTAAACATAAAAGATTAACTTAGTCCACGAAATGTCAAGTGCATTTGGCATTCACAATTTCTTTGTGGTCTCATTCCAGTTCTTGATTAACTACATATTAATTAGTTTGTATTAGTTCATTCATATTTGTAAATGTATCCTATTCGGTTACACAGATGATTTGCCAAGGGGGAATTAACCCTAACAATTACTACAGGATACGATACGATTTTATAACGATAAGTGGTACACGTACACCTAACAAATCTCATATACAAGGGAGATACTGAAAATTTCCATTTTACCATCAAATTCAATTAATATGATAGCAATTTTCAACAATTCTTCACAATGGTTGATTGGTCGACAATTGATCATGCATATGTTTGTGTGTGGGAGGGGGTAGGTGGTTTCTATGATGGTGTAGTAATGGCGATAGAGGGGACATGGATATAGTAGTTTGTCAATAAAGAACAATCGTGCATAACAATTACTAGCTTTTAGTTACTTTCCGTACGCGCACAAATCACGCCTTCACATTAAAAGTCACCACGCTTAGATTTGAATGTTCAACTACCTTGTGGAACATCTGATTTTGGTCTGTTAACATTGTTTAAAAATGGTTTTAATTTGTCTCAAAAGAAAACCAAAATATGTCGTCCTCAAGAGAATTTAATGCGCTTTCTTATGAATGAGATTTTATTCCAATAAATATTTCCTTGTTGCAGATGTTCTTAACTATACGTGTGAGGGGTTTCCATATTTGTTCACATATTTTGATTTACATTTGGGACAATTTAAACTCACTTTAAAGCAATTTTGAACAGAACAAATAAATAAAATAAATAAATAAATTCACATTTAGAGTCTACCCACTCAGTAACGAAACTGATTTGCAGTGGGGGACTTTAATTTAAAGTGACTAAACCAACCCTGTAGGCTCCGAACACCATCGATGAGTGAGCGATAACCAATCAAAGATCGATATTTCAAATACGAAACATATGAATCAGTGATTGGACAGTGCGAACACCCGTGGACAAATGTCAGACAAAATAGTGAGTTTCAGATGCTAGGTTATCAAACTGATGGGGAATCTCCACACTGCGTTCTGCACATGCGAGCTATACAACTCCTTACATTCCACATTGGGTAACGTTATCATTTCATCGAATATGTATTCATTCTATCTTTTAGTTTCTGTCTTGTGTGTTCTATAGGTGGGTTTGCTGAGGAACGGCACCCTATTGGCTGAGACCTCCCCAAGCCGACTGTTGACACAGTTCAACTGTGGTTCCTTGGAGGAGGTATTTCTGCTGCTAAGCCAGAGACAATCAGATACCGTCAACAATCAATCTCTTGACGGCAGCCAACTTCAGGTACTTACAAACTTTAAACTAATCGAAAGCGAGCCATTTTGAGATCATTATTTATTTTTTAAGTGTCATCATACAGAACAATTCACTCTGCGCATATTAATGGCAACAAGAAAAGAACTGAGCCCTATAACACACATTGTCACTATTACCGTATACATTAAGATGGATTGACACACTTAGCTATGGATTATGGATGGTTAGAAGTTGAACTTATGAAAATAATGTCCTAGCGTTCACACGAAATAATGACAGCGCTAATGAATAGCGATATGGGTAAGATAAGATAACTAACTTTTAACTTCTAGCCTTATATCCAGATTCTAGTCCAGCCAATAACAAAATTAGATGTATTTACGAGAACGTATAGTTGACACTTTGTCATCGTTATCAATTGGTGTGCAACAAGCTTTTAAATTCTATTACTTGACACTTAAATCATGAGTTACCATTATTTGTAATAAAGTACCTCTAATGAGAAGGATGTTACATAACAGGAAATACACAGCTTGATGCCCAAACAAACAAATCCTGCTGACGCCCTTGCTTAAGTGTAAATCTTTAAATTGTGAAACTGTTTTGAGTCCGATAGTAACACTCCGTGTTACAGCTGCAGATGGTAGACAACATGGAAGGTAAAATGCACCGGAAACCATCAACCCCGAGTCCAACACACGGAATTTCTATCATCGACCCCAACGGTTCCATAAACCTAGAAGAGTTTGTTGTGAAACCTCTAACAGAGAAACTTATCGACAGACCTAAGCGCTCCTACCGGGCGAGGATGAAAGCTTTACTCTATAAGAACTTCTTGAAGATATTTCGAAACACGCCGTAAGTTAATACGATAAGTATTTTTATCGTCTTCATTTGTGACTTAAATGTGTCATTTAAGTAGTAAACACACTTATGGTAGTTATGGAACGAAATGTTCAGTACCATGTGAAGACCCAGTATTACAGTTCAGTGTGTACTGTAGGGTAGTGACGACACAACAACTGCGGTTGTTTGTCTATCGCTTCGTACCGCTCAACGTTATCTAGTCGGTTAGTAGCAGAACGTAAGTGTGTAGACGGTGACAGCGCACGTTAGTACGGGTCGGTGATTCGTGCTTGCGTTTACATTCTGCTACTAACCGACTAGCGTATATTGACTGTAAGAACAGTTACTGGCGTTGTGGCTCTACTATACAATACACACTCAACGGCTACGGGTGTCTAAAGTCGGTCTTTTCTGGGTGTTCTGGTACCCCAACAGGCACCTCCGAATGTTATCCATCGTTAAATCTAATAATAACAGTTAAATTCTTCTCCTGCAGAGAGACAATAACCGGGTCCCTCGTTTCTGTCCACTGCAAGTCGACAAATGTGTTTCAATAGCTGTAATGAACCAACAACCGCCTAGCTACATTTACCCTGAGGCAACAACCCTGCCAGTACCACCGTTAGATATGCGGGGGGGAATGACTCCTGGGAAAAGAGAGGTGAGGCGCCTCATGACTACACCCCCTCTTGGCGCAAGTGTTATCCATCCTTTTGCTAAATTGCCAATTACCGATTCTTACCTCAATTACCACCCACTACATGTTATCATTTTATCCCGTCCTATACCTACCTATCCGGAGAATACAACAAAATACCAACAAAACCCCTCAGGCAGGGTACCGCGCGAAAGAGAGCGTTAGGGGAAGAGGAGTGGTGGTCCGGGCGCCGAAGACACCGGACGTTCGTGTGACAACAAGTGCACCTCGGTTTTCGAACCAGTATATCCTTCGTGTGGTAGCATCCAACTATTAAACGTGTTTTATTTTGTGTATAGACCATAGTTGATTTAGTCGCTTAACTTCGGAGTGCACTTCCAACGAACTTAAATAGTGTGATTAGTGAATTAGTAGTGTTAGTGTATTATATGTTTTAAGACCACGTGTGGCGTACGACAAGAGGACGATCCATCGGACATCAAACGGAATATACAGGTATTCTATAACTTACATTTTTACCCGGATATCCAATTTACCCTAACCTTCCCTGTTCCCCACACTACTGATAGGGGGCGGAACGTTACATTGGCGCCCAACTTACCCATACACCCACCCCGAAAGAGTTGAGACATTATGGCGGAAAGCAATTTCACCTCGTTACTCACCGCGGTAGACAGAGTGATAAAACAGCGCACAGATACACTTGACACCAACGAAAGTTTAGAGCAGGAGCAGGATAAACAGGTAGCGGACCAAACCGCTCGCATGGTCGGCGGGCTGCTAAATGCATGCAAAGAAGAGCTAAAAACAGAGCTACAGGCTGAATTGCGTAAAGAAATCACAGAATTCCAACTCCAGGTTAACAATCAGTTAACACAACTAACGGCGGATCTCGACGGTATGAGAACGGAAATAACCCAGCTAAGACAACAGGCGGAGAGTAATAGTGACGACACGAGGCGACTTGATGCCCAAGTTCGCACTATACAATTTGACATAAAACAATTAGAGAACTGTGTAGGAAGCAACGGCATGGCCAAGGCCAACACAACCTCGACCACGGCCACTGACGCGAATAACCTATATTTCAGCCTGCAGGCCTGGGACAGCCTTGCACGAGCAGGTTTAAAGTTCACGGGGGTTGATTCAGGACTACACCCCGTTGATTTTCTGACAGCTGTCGAACGAAATTTCGAGAACATTTGCATTCCTCGCGCCAACAGACTTAGCCTGGCCGTGCAATGTCTTGTGGGGGCCGCCGGCAAATGGGCCAACGAGAATGTTATTAATTTTACTTCCTATGATCAATTCAAAGAAGCATTTTTAAATAAATATTGGGGGCAAGCCGAACAAAGCAGAGTTTTACGACACATATATGGGGGATCCTACTCAGCTGGTAACAAGTCGCGAGCTGAATACTTCACGTATTACTACCGCGTCTCTAGACACATTGACCACCCGCCTACGGATAGAGATCTCGTCGAGCAGCTAATTAACCACTTCAAGAAAGAGGTGAAAATGCTGCTCTGGAATACGGACATGTCACACAAACGCATTGTTGACATACTTGAGCGGCTGGACATCGAGGACAAGGAGGGGGCTGTTGCCAGCGCGAACGACGCCCGCGGGCGACGTGAGGCATATCAGGGGAGCGGTATGAACAGAAGCTCCGGGTCAAATACCCGCAGCAATAACAACGCGACACAAGATAGAGGATTCACGCCAAATGACTACAGAAACAACAGTGCATCCGATACTCGCGACTTTGCAGCTAAACAGGGAGCGACGGGACAATACCAACACAACAGTTGGCGAGACCGTGGAACAAACCAGGTCAGGTCCATTAATATTGAGCAGAGAGAGGAAGCCTGCAATTCTGAGATGTCGGGAAACTACCAGCGGCCGAGACAAGAGGCGCAAGAGTCTCGGCCGAACGATCTGGGGAACCAGGAACTACAATAGAGGACGAGCGCATGTTAGCAACCATATACACAAAACCACTCACGGACTTATTAGAAGAGACCACTACAGGCGCATTACCTCCCAAAATAGAATGTCCCATAATACAAGCCGTAATTCAAAGCCAGGTATGTGACATTCTATTAGACTCGGGTTGTGAGGCTTCATGTATTTCGCAGATGTTTTGGGACCAACTAGCCACACAACATAGCAGTATACCAGTCCTGCCAGTGGTGGGAGTAAGTGTGGTCGGAGCAACAGGCAAACGCAGTCAACGTGTATGCCAACAAGCTTACATACAAATTGATATTGAGAACACAAAGACGGAGATCGGATGTTTCATTGTGCGAGATCTGGTAAAGCCTGTTATTCTGGGTGTCGACTGGTTGACTAAATTTAAGGTACACCTAGACTTCGAGCACAATGTTATCACCATTGAGGGAACTACAGTGGGAGGACCACTCACGACCATAGGCGTAGAAGATACTAGTCAAGAGGACCGACCGCTACTACATATATCAGTAGGACCTTGTCCAGACACACCGACCAGCACGTTGTCCATTAACAATATCCCGCAAGATGAGAAAGACACTGTTAAGGGGGCACAAATGAGCCAAGCAAAACCTCAGGCAGTCATCGCAGACAATGACATCCTGACGGAGGACCAGCGGGGGGAACTCCATACGTTGTTGACTCGATATGATGAGGTATTTTCAGACAAACCCGGGTTGACGAATGCATATGAGTGTTCCTTACGAGTGCGCAAGACAGATGGGTTCGTTCAAAAATCGTACCCTGTACCCTTTGCTCAACGCGAGGCAGTCGATAACCACATTGCTAGCCTGGTGGAGGATGGCATAATCGAGCGGTCGGAAAGTTCATATATAAACCCTATAGTAGTGGTAAAAAAGAAAGACAAATCGGTTCGAATATGTCTGGACGCCCGTGAAATAAACCGTATCCTGGAACCCGACCGGGATTGCCCTAATGTGCCCGAGGAAATACTGCAGAAGTTTGAGGGGGCTAAGTATTTTTCGACCATCGATCTCACAGCCTCGTATTGGCAAATCCCTCTACACAAAAACAGCAGGCAATACACGGCTTTCCGGTACAACCAGAGGGTTTACCACTGGTGTCGACTTCCCTTTGGCTTAAGTGTAAGCTTAGGGGCTTTCACTAGGGCGCTCGACCGTATCCTGGGACCTGAACTTATGCAATTTGTCACGGCATATGTGGATGATCTGCTTATAGCATCAGCTACATTTGAGGAGCATCTCCACCATATAGAAGCCGTGTTGCGTAGATTGCAAAAAGCAGGAATGACGGCAAATATACGAAAATCCATATTTGCAAGACAAGAAGTGCCGTTTCTGGGGCACATACTGTCGCCAAGGGGAGTAGCCACCGATCCTTCCAAGCTAGAGACTATTGAAAAATGGCCTACACCAAAGAATGTCAAGCAGCTCAGGGCATTTTTGGGTATGTGTGGCTACTATCGGAGGTTTGCATGTCGTTTCGCCGATTCAACAGCACCCTTACTACACTTAACGAGGAAGGGCATTAAGTGGACGTGGGATGAAGAAATGGAAGTGGCGTTTAGAAAGGTGAAAGAACATTTTCTTACGTCGGTAACACTAGCACATCCGGATCTGGCACAACCATTTTACGTGCAGTGTGACGCGAGCGCGATTGGGATAGGGGGTCAACTGTACCAAAAAGATTTGAAAGGAGACCTCCAAGTCATATCCATGGCGTCGCGGACCTTGAAGGGGGCCGAACTGAACTTTACAACGACGGAGAAAGAATGTTTAAGTATCGTATACTCATTGGGAAAGTTTAGGAGTTTCGTCCTAGGAGCGGACTTGACCATTCTAACTGACCATCGAGCCCTAACCTTCCTTACAAGCTGTCGCCTCTTACCGGGCAGGTTGACGCGTTGGGTTCTTTTCATACAAGAATTTAATCCAAAAATTGAGTATTGTAAAGGGAAGGACAACCTCGTGGCCGACACCTTGAGTAGGTTTCCAGCGCCCACAGCATATAATACAATTCCAAAAGAATGCCATTCAGACAATGAAATCCTGATTGCCAAATTAGAGAAAGTGATTACGCACAAGCTAAGGAAAGCCTTGCAAACCATCGCAGAACATCAACGGGTTGACCCTCATTTACGCAAAATTATAGATGCCTTGGCCGAAGATAGCATACCAGAACATGACACGTACAGGGCACACTACAGGATGTTTAACGAACAGTTCTATCACAACAAGCACAACGACAAACTAGCCTGGAGACTTTGTGTGCCTACTACGCTCACGCAAGACATAATATGGAGCGTTCACGAGGAGCTAGGACATTTTGGCCCAGCAAAATGTATTCCGGTGATCATGGAACATTTTTACTGGAAAGACATGGCCCGCTCAGTGAGGAAGAGTTTGGCATCATGTGATACCTGCCAAAAAACTAAAGTACCAAATAGAACACAACATGGCATTCTACACCCAATCCTACCACAAGCAAAAGGTGTTATGGTGGCTACGGACCTTTATGGGCCCCTTCCAACCGGCCAGGGTGGAGTACAATACATACTGGTGTTTGTCGATCTCTTTACAAAGTACGTGACACTGTACACGTTGAAAAGAGCAACAGCCAAGGCCATTACCAGCAGAGCCCTTACATATTTCGACAAAGTGGGTAAACCGAAAATGATGCTTTCGGATAACGGAACGCAGTATACGTCTCACCTGTGGGTGAACACACTTACGGAGCTGGGAGTAGACGTGAAGCATACATCTATACACCACCCGCAGTCAAACCCTTCCGAGCGTATCATGAGAGAGTTGGGGAGAATCTTTCGGGCGTACTGCAGCACTAAACACACCACATGGCCAAACCTAGACCCCTCAATAAATACATGGTTAAATGTTACATACCATGAAGGTACAGGGTTCACACCCTATGAGTTGCATTTCGGCAAGAGACCTGAGCGCGCGATGGACAAGATCATTTCCTTACCAGATGATAACGAACGAGACGATACGTTAGAGCATAAAGTTATCTTGGCTCAGGAAAGGCTAGCCAGTAAAGGAGAAAAACGTAGAGAGAGACATGCTGCACAACACAAAACGAGAGCGACAATTTTCAAGGTCGGGGATCCGGTCTTAGTGAAAACCCTACATCTATCCAGCACGCTTTCAAAAGAGACCAGGAAGTTTTTTCACCTATATGCAGGTCCCTTCTGGGTCACTGCCATCACGGGAGCAAATGCGTACCAACTCGCCGATAAAGCAGGCAAGAACAAAGGAGTGTACAATGTGGTTAACATGAAACCATATGTACAGGCACTACCAGATACACAATGACATCGGACCAGGGCGCGGGAGATGGGTTGGTGGTTCATAGTAAAGAGGATGCTAGGCGCCCTACCAGCCCCGGCGCACCTCTTCAGGGGGCAATGTAATGAACCAACAACCGCCTAGCTACATTTACCCTGAGGCAACAACCCTGCCAGTACCACCGTTAGATATGCGGGGGGGAATGACTCCTGGGAAAAGAGAGGTGAGGCGCCTCATGACTACACCCCCTCTTGGCGCAAGTGTTATCCATCCTTTTGCTAAATTGCCAATTACCGATTCTTACCTCAATTACCACCCACTACATGTTATCATTTTATCCCGTCCTATACCTACCTATCCGGAGAATACAACAAAATACCAACAAAACCCCTCAGGCAGGGTACCGCGCGAAAGAGAGCGTTAGGGGAAGAGGAGTGGTGGTCCGGGCGCCGAAGACACCGGACGTTCGTGTGACAACAGGTGCACCTCGGTTTTCGAACCAGTATATCCTTCGTGTGGTAGCATCCAACTATTAAACGTGTTTTATTTTGTGTATAGACCATAGTTGATTTAGTCGCTTAACTTCGGAGTGCACTTCCAACGAACTTAAATAGTGTGATTAGTGAATTAGTAGTGTTAGTGTATTATATGTTTTAAGACCACGTGTGGCGTACGACAAGAGGACGATCCATCGGACATCAAACGGAATATACAGGTATTCTATAACTTACATTTTTACCCGGATATCCAATTTACCCTAACCTTCCCTGTTCCCCACACTACTGATAGGGGGCGGAACGTTACATAGCTTTGATAGGAACGAGTTTTCTTCCTACTGATACAAGACACTTCCATTCATTGTTCAAAGAAACTTGGGTACTAATAAAAGTAAAACGCTTAAACCCTCTGAGATTTTGTGGACTTCCTACTTTTATTTTTGTAATTGTTAATCTATAACCAAAATGTGCCAAATAATTGAAACAGTATAAATAAAATGAATTTGAATTGAATTAAACACGGTATGGAACTAAAGCACATAGGTCCACGGACTTAGGGTCAGTTTCACCAAACTTTAATCCATCGATTTTCTTTTAATCTCAGATCAAAAATGACGGCTGGTAGAAGCCACCATGCATTTTGTATGTAATGTTTGTTAGAACCATGGTAACCAATCCGAAATTAGTAAATCGGCTGATTAAAAAGTTTGGTGAATTCGGACTACAAATAAGTAACTTACAAGAATGAATTGTTTTTATGGTGGATGCTGTGACTAATCTGTGTGTTGGTTTATTTATACAGGGGAATGGTGTTCATCTTCATGTTCCCCTTCGTCGAGATAGTCACCTTCTTCCTGGCGGTGGGAGGAAACCCCTATTATCTCCCTATCGGCATCGTCAACGAAGAACTCGGCAACTGCTACAACCTACCGGGGGGATTGAGAAACCACTCGGGTATCGACATGTTGGGGGAAACTTACGACGACTGTCAGTTTCGAGGGCTGAGCTGTCTCTACATAGACAAACTAGACGAAGGCACGACGATCAATGTGAGTCAACTGTTGTTATATGTTTCAATATAAACTGGCATTTTCTGTATTTGAAACTTTGAGAAAAAATTTAAAAAAAAAGTAAACTACCTCTTGTGTGACCCAGATTTATATTTCTTTAAAATTGTCATAGATTTAACCGAAATATGTCATTACCTAGAAAATTGAGTGCTTTTTCAAATATTTCTTTGTTTCAGTATATATATATATATATATTTCTGTTTTGTAAATGTTTCCAAGTGTGAATAAGGGTAAGTTTTACAATACAGTGTATTTTAAAATGTTGCCGAAGTTTTGGAAACGGACAGGGCTTTGCAGTTTTTTTTTTTTATCAATCGTCTCTTTATAATAATGGTTGATGGAAAAGATTTCAAATTTCAATTTATCGCTCCCAAAATTATCTTTCAAAATTATTTGTTTCAACCGTTATAGTGAAGATACAAAACCATTTGATTCTCGTAAGCACTACAGACCATACTCTATCATAACAATCAGCAAGGTAGATATTTTTGTACTAATTCTGTTATTTGTAAACAACATGATAAGACTTACATCTATGTTCTTTAAATATAAACAAAATGAAGCATTCAGTCTGTAGTTCTTACCAATCTAGAGGAGTGCAGTTATAGTTTCGATGAGCTTTGTCATTCTTGAGAAACAATTAAAAGACTTTTTTTAAACTAGGACTAGCCTTCTGATAAAACATTGTTTTACGAAAGAGATATTAATTGTACTACATGTATGTGTCTCAGATGTTCTACGACACCCTAGAGGAAGGGATACGGGCGACGGAGAAGGGCCACACACTGTCCACGATACATTTCCACAAGAACTTCAGCGAAGCGATGCAGCAAAGACAGAAGGACGGTAACGATGCGCTCAATTCTACGCTGGTGAGGAGCGAAGTACGTATCTGGATGGATATGTCAGGTACGTAAAGAACCGTTGAGTGTATAGTGAGCGTAGATTCACAACGCCATCCTAGAGACACTTCGCCCTCCCACCCCTTGATCCACTTTGCGATAACGTAACACTTTTAATTTTTATTGATATGAGAATGTATATATATGTATCTTCAATCAAATATTGTAATGTTCTGTTTAATTTAATGTAATGCATTGTAATACTGGCTGAAGAGGGTCTAGCAGCCCTGCAATAGCCTTCCACACCCGATCTGGGTATGGTAAACCACAATAAATAAATAAATAACAAACGCCAGCGGTTGTTAGTCTGCCGCTTCGTACAGCCAAACATACTAGTCGGCTACTTAGCAGAATAAATGTGTGTGCGAGGTGACATCGAATCATGTGCACGAAGCATCGTTGATCGGTAACTTAGAACAAGATTGTTGCTCATAGCCTATGTCCTTGACTTATGTCAGTATCACAAGTAGGATGGTTATTTTGTGTAATAATAATAAGTAGTAAAATATTTTACTTAATAACTTAGTACTATTACTACTAGTTACTACTACTAGTTACTAATACTACTACTAGTACTAATTACTACTAGTAATACTTTCTTACGAAGTTAATTACTGATAAGTAAAAGTCAAAGTAACAAATGGACTGATTAGAATGTAATAAATATTTATCATGCAAAGTGCCGTATTTTTATTCTGACTTTTTCAATTTAAGTACTGTGGCAAAATATAATTTAAAATGTAATTATGCACACTTTTCATATGGCGACTAGACTAT
Organism: Isoperla grammatica; assembly: GCA_945910005.1. NCBI lineage: Eukaryota > Metazoa > Arthropoda > Insecta > Plecoptera > Perlodidae > Isoperla > Isoperla grammatica. The sequence goes on from OX246740.1 coordinate 42,733,554, forward strand.
TCATCCACTTTTTATGTTGTCGTGAACATATTTTATTGGAGTATAATACTTGATATAATGGATGTTGTTTACAAGTGAAGTGAAGACAGTACATTATCCGGCTGCCGATTATACCATGACCAAAAGTATATTGGATCTTTTCGATTGATAAATTATTTGGTGCTTAACGACGGTCTTAAGGCTCTTTTTGACGAATTAATATTGTTTATTTGTAGACAAACAATATTGTAATGCAATAATGTACTATATGGATCATGATTACGATTAATGTTTACATTTTTAGTGCAAACACTTTGTATTATATAATCGCTTATGAACTACCTCCTTACTCGCATATTTAATACATAATTTTTTTTTCCAGATTACCAAATCGGCATCAGTTTGAAGTCTCACTTCTTGGACAAGTACATCGAGCTGGCCGAGTATGTTGCTAAGCAGTGTAACGTAACGGAGAAACAAGCCCAGTTACCAATCAAGGTAAGTGTCACTACAAAATTATATACCAAGGTCCGAGTTCACCAAACTTTTTAATCACCCGATTTACTAATCTTGGATTGATTACCATGGTTTCAACAAACATTACATACAAAATGCATGGTGGATGTTAACGGGCGCAATTTATTATCTCCGATTAACAGAAAATCGCCGGGTTAAAATTTGGTGAAACTGGCCTGGTTGGTTTCACCAACTTTTTGAACTCCGAACTAAATCGGAGCCTAACGAAATTGGTGGATTGGGAACTTAGCAGTTAAATACACTTTTTAATTCACTTAAAAATATCTAAGGCCCAGTTTCACAAACGTTTATCCCCTAGATTAACCATAAATCCAAGATTTGCTCGTATCAAATGTACAGAACACACCATGGAAGTTACGGTATAACTGCAACCATGGGAACAAATCTAAAATTATTAAAACTGAGATTAAAAAAGCTTGGTGAATAAGGATCTAAATTAATAAATTATTAATACATTTTTATAAATCTTATTTTCTAATTTTAAAGTGTGTATGCTCTTCAAAAATGATAATATCATCATATTGAATAACATATTACAAGAAAAATAATGAGTTTAACAAAAATGGAAATAATAAGGTAACTGTGACGCTAACGTTTGCGTTAATAAGTTTAGGAAATTTAATATTGTCCTAAGCAGTTTTCATTATTTAATAAATTAACTTTTTAGACT